>JAVJGG010000043.1:4712673-4739072 GCA_035590195.1 Aviceda cuculoides
AGGGACCCCCAGGGGCACCGGCCAGGGACGCTCCACGACGGCGGCGGCGGCGCGGGGTAGCGGCTCCCCCGTGGCTCCTCGTTAGTATAGTGGTGAGTATCCCCGCCTGTCACGCGGGAGACCGGGGTTCGATTCCCCGACGGGGAGGCAGCGTCACCTTTTGCTCTGCTGCCCGGCCCCGCCGCCGGTTTTTGCGTGTCCTTCTGTCCGGCCGGTAGCGGATCCCCTGCGTGGGGAAGGGGAGAGCTGTGCGCCTTACCGGGGGGTGACCTGCGCTCTAACCCCACGGAGGGGTTACCTCGTGGGGAAGGGATGGGGCGGGCGCCCTCGCAGGAGGAAGGCTGCCTCAGGCGGGCGGTGATGCTCCCGAAATGAATTCCCGACTGAGCTGACCCTAGCGCCTGCGCCGGACGAAACCTAACCTTAATGTCTAAAAATACCCAGTGATCTCTGACGACCCTTGATCATTTGTGAGACCTAAATTGCCCTTGTTGGCACAATTTGGTACCTGATTTCCAGTCTGCATCTCATTATCGTCGCCTCCACTGTTACATTTATATGCCAGCCATCGGAGGCGTTTAAACGTTGACCAAAACACTTTTTTGAAGGCAAACTTCCACATGAAAACCGTACGGATTTTTTAACCAGCCCGGTAAACATATATGACTCCTCATAGTTCCAAGAGGTTCTTCTTAAAAAAAACCCAAACTACTCCGCTTCAGTAGCTTAGCTGTTGTCGGAAGCGAGCTGCCTGCAGCGAAACCTGCGTGGCCGCCTCTGCTTTTGGGGCAACCCCTGCTCCGTGGTCCATTGGCTTCTGGCAGCTGCAGAAGTTGCTACTGCAGGCCCAGCCCCGACGCTTGTTCCGAGCCGGATCCTAGGGATATAAACTGGGTAAACCAGCGATGGGCTCTGCGGCGAAGCGCAGACGGTGCTGCACGCGAAACCTTTGGTGCCAGTCTGGAGGAGCGTGGCGTGGATCTCGGCGGGCTCCAGGGGCCAGGCCCGGTGTTTGGTGGCTGCCGGCATCCGCGGGCCTGAGCTAATCCCACCGCCTCTTTTAGAGTTTTCTTGCTTTTTCTTCTAGGGTTTTCATCACCTTCGCAGGTGGTGACGAACACTAGGACGTGGGACTGAAAATGTGAGATGCTGGAACTAAAACTGTGAATCCAGGCTGGGTCAGCTGCAGGTTCTGCTTAGAGGGGGGTCTCTGCAGCACATCCCCTTTGGGTCACAGACTTCTCGGCAAATGTCTTTGGTAACTTTCAGTGAGAGTTATTAAACATCTTGTACAGAAGGAATGCTTACGTTCAAGTTTCTTGATGAGCAAGGGTTTCTTGGATCGATTGTTTTACTCCAAGGAGTGTGTTTGCAATGGGAGTCACGGCTTTAACCCCAGTTCTAGAGCTTCTCCCTGAAAATTTGCACATCCCCCGCCTGTACTTGCAGAGGTCGACGTAGCTCTTCTGGAGCAAGAAAATCCAAACCTGCTTCGATCACCACGTTAGTGATCATCTCTCAGTTTGTGCTGGCTTCTGCAACTCTTTCTCCTAGAAGTGGTGGTTGGTTCCAAGTGGGCTTCACCGGGAGGCTGAACCCACTAAAGTAATGAACCTGTCTCAGCTTAGATCTAAGGTTATTTTCAAATATATTTGCTAAATTTTGTTAAACTATGTTTTATCCAACCTAGACAGTATCCTGGGACACCTGCTCGATCTGGGAGCGTTTGCACGGACGCTGGGGTTTGGGGCGTTCCTGGGCTGTGCCCCCACCCCGCAGCCCCCCACCGCAGGCGAGGACGCGGGGTGCTGCGCCCCGGAGCCGGCCCTGGGGAACCTCGACCAGCGTCACGGGGAGAGCAGCAGCGGTCGGCAGCAGCACCCGCTCGTTGGTGACCCTGCTCGTGAGCGCGTGTGGTCTGAGCCCCGAAGCGACTCAAAGAGACGTGTTCGGTTTCTCTCAGCCCCGAAGCGACTCAAAGAGACGTGTTCGGTTTCTCTCGGGGAAGGCTGGCGCAGCCGCTGGGGACGCGGCAGCCAGCGCGGCGTGCGGTGCTGTTCGTGCTCCCGCTGTCAGCAGGTCCTGCGGGACGTGAGTATAAACCGACGGGGCGGCTCTGCAGGAAAGGTTAAGCCTTTGCTTCTTGGAAGGTGAAGCACTGGCGCAGAGATTACCTGTCATGAGCAGTTGCAGTGTTGAAGGTAAAGTTAGGTTTCACACTTTGTGGGCTACGTTTAGTACATGCAGTTTAACATTAAAAACCGTGTTACGATGCGATTTGATGGCACAATAAGGCTTTTGGTGACTCCTGGCAATATTCCATTAACACATCGCTGGTCTCTAGTCACTTTAGTTGCTGGATTGTAGGATTTGGAACAGATTTTTCCAAACCGAAAGGTGTCAACAAAATACTAAAAGAAATGTCACGCTTAAAAGCCTCCTGCCCTGTCACTGCAGCTCGTGCCGATGGAAAGTCTTGCTGGAGCAAAAAAATTCTGGCGCTTTTAGAGAGGCTTCTTAAAAGCTCTTTCAACAGATAAGAAACTAGACGTGTTGAAATAACACTTGTCATTTACATGTTTATTTGAAATATGATTCTAGTTTATAGTATCATTGACGATTTCATTCAAATGCCTGTGTTCTCTGAAGAAATACACAACTGCTCTCGTACCCCCCCCACTCCCATGCATACAACAACAGTATTTAACTTGAAGGGAATATCTTTTTCAGGCTCTAATAACTTGCTTCTCAGCTCTTCATTCTCTGTCTTCAGAAACATGGTGATCCTCTTGAGCTGTCAATTTTTATCCTAGTATAGGCTTATAAATGTATCACTCTGAGACTATTAAAACTAAAGCTGGGGGGGGTTGGCACAATATTATCCTTTTAGAGAATTTCCTGGGAAACTGAGGGCATCTTACTTTAAAAAGAAATTGAATAAATCATTCCTTCAGCTCTGGACTCTGCTTTCCCTGCTACTTGGCTATGGATACTCTGGGTAAATTGCTGGAAAACATGCCTTCTTTTTTTAAACACTATTTTCCAATCCCTATTTTTTAAAAAGGTTTTTTCACCAGCTGACTCTCTCGCACCCCCGGAGAGCAGCTCTGCAGGGCACAGCCTCTCCCCCAGCGCCGTCGCTAGTCATCCCTCAGCGTGCCGAACTGCTGGCGTAGCTCTGGCGAGCGCTGCGTCCGTTCCAGCTCCTTATCTCGGTCTGTGCCTACTCCCGAAAGCCTGCAAAGGCCGAGCGCCCGCAGCGCCGCCATTTTCAGCTCGGCCCCGGCAGCGCGCAGGGTCCGGTGCTCGCCAGGCCCACGAGCGTTTCCTTGGATTCCGACCTGGCCCAGCTGGAGCTCAGCGCTTCTCGCAGCACCTGCGGCGGCCGAGCCCGGGGGTGGGCTGGGGTGGGCTGCGGGCGGGTGAGCTGGTCCGGCCAGCGCTAAACGCCCGCCGTGCTTGGTACGGCTGTGTTTCTATCACATACAAATGCGTTATTTGACCAGTGGTGCCGGTAAAAGCACTTGCCAGCCTGACGTGAGGTGCGTAAACAGGCTGAAAGAGCAGAGGGAGGTGTCGCGGATACGTGACGGGCTCTTCTGTAACCCTGGGCAATATGTACCTCTTCTCCCCACGAACCCCGTCCTTGGCAGGGTGATGAAGTGAAACTGCTCAGACAAGTTTTCTTTGATGATTTAGGCTTAATAAAATCTTCTTTAAGCCTCTCGATCGTTTCTGCAAAACCTGCCACTGGTCCTTTTCAGCCATCTGTTGTCACCTTCAGCCCTGGTGCTATTATTAAAGCGGATCTGTGTTCCTTCACCGTAACAGCACGCCGGCTGTAGCTGATGCCTTTCCTTCTAGGGCAGCGGCTCCCGGTCTCGCCTTCGCGCACATCCAGCGGTTCCGGTTAACTCCAGGTTAATGCCTGTCGAAGGAAATGCCTCCAGCTGGTGCTTACATTTAAATGTTTGCACTAGCATGTTCCCACTAGGCTAGCTGAACAGCAAAATACTGAGTTCAGTGCACTCTCACTACTTGATGTTTTTATCGTTTAAGGCTTGAGACAACTTGTAAATGCTTAAAATAGCGTGAAAATCCCTGTGCTGGCACAGACTCCGAGCCTTATTGGGAAGCTGTCTGCTGTTCTCCTGGTGTAGAAGTTTCATATGTTCCACAGAACAATTATGGCAAAGCAAAATTTTAAATAACCAAACCTATATGACAGTTATCATTTAAAAGGAAATCCATAACTTAAGGGTGCCAGAACAACAAGTTGATTGACAAATAAGAATTGATGAGCAACCAGCTGTCCATCATGTGAGAGTACCCTGGCTTCAGGGAGCTCCATTGATTTCCACAATTTTTCCACAAAGGTATTGAATGAAATTTTGTGTTTGTAAACTACAAATAACTACACTGTTTCCAGGTTCTGTATGTTGGGAATGGACTATGTAACACAAGCTTTTCCAAGTGAAGGAAGTGGGGAGAAGGGTTATGGGAAGCAGGTGAGCGTTTGCTCCCGATGGCAGCTCGGCGGCGGGAGCAACAGCTTGTCCTGGAGCAGGGAGACAAACCTTTCCAAGTTCACCATGCCAGCAGGTCTTTTCACACGGATGGGCTGAGCCCGCTCCTCATTTTAGCAGCTCTGGCCCTGGGCTAAGGACTCTGTTTTTCCAGCCGTGGACACTGCAGGCTGTGTGCTCCCTAGAGTAAAGCTAACGCAGGTCTGCCCTTCCCCTGCCGTGAAACGTCTCGTCCCTGCAGAGGTGCCAGAACCGGGAGGGCTGCGGCGGCTGCGGTCGGTAGCTTGGCTCTCGCTCAGTGCTCCCTGAAGGTCTCTCGCCTTTGCCGTCAGGGAAGCGTGTGTTTTCCTGGGAAGGAATGGGAACGTTAGCCTGGGTGTGACCATTTGCCCGTTTCTGCCCTTTCTGTGGCGCTGACTTTAGGTCCCGCAGCTCTCCGCAGGCTCTCTGCTGATGCCTGCCGTCCCACCTGGTTTGGCGTACAGGTGACAGCGTGTGCTGCTTTGGGTTTTCTGGAGGCAGCGAATCCGAAATAGGAGACGCCGACTTGAGCAATCCGGTGGGTGCAGCACCGCAGCCCCCATCCCACCGTGCGGAGGGTCTGTCCCAGTACCAGCGCCCGTGGGAGGGCCGGTGGCTGGCTGAGCGGGGTCACACCCGCAGCGCAGGAGGACGCGTATTCGTTTCACTGGAATAAGCTTACAACAGGTGACCAAAGTCTTCCTGTGGATGTTTCAGAGTGATTTAACTAAATGCAATTGCTACTTTAATTTCTCTGTAAGGGTGGCCCTCGGAAGCCACGGCTGACTTGCCCAAGAGCACACAACTGCCAATGTATCTGTCTGTGCTCTGTAACACAGTGCTGGTTGTTCCTGCCTTATACAATTAACCCTAAAATCTTGGTCGAACACTCCTCTTGAGGAGGAAAGAACCCATCTCCGTGTTGCTATTTGTAGCAGAGGAATATGACTGGGGGTAAGAGAGATAAGGCTGCTTTTACCACCGTGGTATTTGTAAATAATGTCATGTGCAACAGATAGCAGGTTTGCTCTTTGCTCTGAGTGTGAATATTAACTAGGGTTATCTGATCTAGTTATAACCTCCCTCTGCTAGTGAAACCTCTCCCTTGGCGTGGTCTGCTTTGGGAAATGACAGCTTTAGCTGTTAGACTAGAGATGGGAGGGAAATCTCTTGCGTTGGTATCTAGCAGTTGAGGTGGCCAAATTTTGCATGTAAGGAAAAATCAGACGTCCTTCTTACTTGAGGCTTTCAGCGTGTTTGGATGCCGATGCCCAGCCCTGCCGCTCAGTGCCTGCCTGCTGCAGACAGACGCAGGACATTTTTTGGCTCGCTCTGACAGCGTGCCTTGAGCGCTCTAAGAGGCCTTTGGCTAAATCATAATCCATTTATCTTCAAACTTTATATTTTTTATTTAACTGTGACGAAATACTCCTCTGTGCTGACTAATAAAGCTGTCTCTTTGGGCAAAAGAATGACTCGAGTTTAACCTTAGCTCTTCAGTCATTAATTATCTTTTTTAACAGTATGCACATGCTCACACACCCCTTCAAATATTTCTGAGAGGGAGTGGCAGTATCCAAACACATGGTTACCAGCTGCAGCCAGCTCAAACTAAAACATCACACCCGCGGTCTCGTTCGGGTGCAGATGAAATCCAGATGCACAAACGCTCGAGTTCTCCACAAAGGAGATGCTAAATGGTACATAAAAATAATTGTATCTTGGCCTTTAATACTATGGACAGGTTCAGATTATTTTTGCAGCAACTCTAATGACTAGTTGTTGGCTTTTTTTTTGTTCAAGTACGTTGTTTTACCATTCCGGATTATTTAAAAACGCCAGCGTTTCCTGACTGCATCTGCTGAGTGAGGATATTTGCTTCTTCTCGAAATGGCCTGATGTTTCGGGAAATGTTTCAGCCCTTGCAGGAGTCCCAAGGCGGAGCTGTGAATGTGAGAAGCTTCTAGGAATGTGGAGCAACTTTGCTGCTGTTTCCTAGCCAGAGCTTTATTTCTAGTGTCTCTCATGTTTAAGGGTCATGCCTGGGAGACAACGGGAGGTACTTTCGTTCCTTTATGTGAATAGCCTGACCGTTCGTTCTTGATTTTTTTGGCTTTATGAAACGGATTTTCTTCTTCACGGCTGCGATACCTCCATGAAATTGCAGGTGACTGCCACGGGCTCCTTAGGCATCGAGTCAGAAATGGCACGAAGCAAACCAAGTTTGCGCGCGTGCCGGCAGCACGCCAGCGCTGCTGGGGCTGGGATTGCGGAGCGGCACCGAACCCGAAGGCCGTTCTGGGCTCTCGGGAGGACCGCTGCCCGTCTCGGCGCCGGGAGCTGCCGGCTGTCCGGGGGGGCCGTGCGGGCGGCTCGCCGCCCTGGGTGCAGGCGCTGCCGGCGGCAGAGGGGCTGCACGGCGCTGCCGCCGGCAGTTCACGGCACGTCGTGGGTCTGGGAGAAGAGCTGCCGTGGGGAGGAGGCACGTCGGCGATGACCGGCGTTCCTCTGCTGGCTTGTTCCTGCCCTGTTAAAACTCGCGTGACCTTTTCTCTTTGGCAGGAGGAAACCCACGCTTCGCCGGGACCAGACTTGAAGCAGAGCTCTGCAGGTGGCACAAGATACACTTAATAGCTTTTTAATATTAAAGGCCTCTGGGTTTAGTTAGAAGCGTTGCCAGCATAACTACAGCGGGAGGTGACATTAAACATATCAAGCAAACCAAAATGAACATAATTCTGTTACTTCGCTGTCTCTGTCCCAGCTCTTCGTGATGCTTTTTCCTTCCCCTGAGCAGCAGCCGTGTCTAAGGGCTGTGTGATGCCCCCAGCCGCTGTGGGGCCGAGGACTCAGGGCATCCCTGTGTCCCCCCACGCCGCTCACCAGGCACCGGGATGGAAACCAGCCTCTTGCACGAGTCGCGATATGTGTGTCTGCCTTCACTCTTCGGGTGGCTGCTTACGTCGGTCAGTTTTAAACCTAAATGCCTTCATCGCGTCAAGTCTCATCTTCGTGGAAGAGTAGTTCCCTGTAATGCAGCCTGAAGGTGGCCAGGGAGGTGTCTGCAAACTGTCCTGTGCAGGATGAGCTCGCTGCTCCAAGCGTTTCCCTGGCAGGGAGGAGCAGGGAACGGCTGCTTGCGTGGCCCCGATACACCTGCGATTCTAGCTGGGGATTGCATTTGTCCAAAACCAAAAAAAACTTTTTGAAATGGAAGCAGACACTTAGTGCTTTCTCTTCATCATGATACTAACCTCAAGTATCTTAGGAATACAGGCCGAAAAATCAGCCATGCGTACAAGTTGGTTGTAAGAAATGCACCGCACGTGGCTGCGAACTACCTGCTCTGCTCGGCAGGCCCGAGCCCGTGGCGGCTCTGAGGAGGGGATGCTCACTGCCGCAGTTCACAGCCCCAGAGCAGTCACCGCGCCTGTCACCAGCTGCGTCTCAGTCCTCGGATTTCCTTCCGCTAAGGGACGTTAATTAAGTTGTCTTAATCAGCACGCACGTTTGCAGCACCAGTCCGCAACGTACGGAACCAGCTTTAAAGACTCCCGTGGTGCTCTCAGAGCTCCCCGGGGTGCAGTTGTCTGCTCGGTGAGGAGCACCCAGCTGTGGGGGTTTGGAGATTTATCAGCTGAGGTACAGACGAGCGCGTGTGCCGGCGATGCGTGCGCTGGAGCAGCCGGGTAAGCGTTGCTGTGAGCTGAACGCCCTTCCACAAATACCATCAAAACTCATTCCTGTGAGGTATCGGACCCAAACCTGCTGCCAGAAATAGAAACGGTGGATGTGTGAAGCCTGTCCAGCAGTCATTCATAGTCACTTTCCATTCGAGTTATCTCCCTGTTAATTGCTTTTCTTTTCCAGGACTGATTTTGCCAAGGAGCTTCATCAGTGCTGAGCTACATGTCAGGTATTGCTTTTCGTACGTACGCCGCGGCTTCCGTTGTAAATCTATTCCATTCTCACGTCCCAAATGGGGAGGAGACCTAAATTTAATGATTGGGTGTGCCTCTACTTCTCCTAGCATGCTCTTATTGAGAACATACTTATGTGGGTGCAATTTCCAGGCATGTAACTGAACGAGTATGTGGCAGAGGTTTTTTGTGCGTCCCTGTCGCTGCTTAGAGAGTGGATAATGCAGGAGAGAAGAGCCTTTGGAGCAGGGTTCCTCTGAGGATGTTCCTCAGGTAACTGCTCAGTCTGAGTCCCGGAGACCTCTTCTGTTTGAACAGTCTCTGCACAAAACCTTCGCTCAGATTAATCCCATAACACAGGAGAAACCTCCCATTCCTCTTCTAAACCAGGCTGCTCTCTTCAAAATAAATATTAAAAAACCACCCCAAACCCAACAAAAACCATCCCCAAAACCTGCGGGCTAGCGAAGCAGGCGGCAGGCACGCGACCTACCGCAGAGGCACTGTAAATCAGCGAGCCCCGAAAGGAGGGGGAAGGCGTTACGCGGACGGTTAACGCGGCGCAGTTGGGATGGCAGAGGTACAGCGCTCCCAGAGATGTGCGCGGCCTCGCTCTTTATTTATTACCCTGCGCGGCAGGGAACTGCTGTGTTTATACGAGGCGGGAGCCGAGCCTCAGAGCTGGGCCGAGCTCCGTGGTGGGGACCCCGGCGGGGGCCGCTGCTCCGGGCTCTGCTCCCCCCGCTTGCCAGAGGGATGTTGACGAGCTACCTGCAGACTTCTCCGAGGAAGAAACTTTTCCGGTCCAGCATAAGAGGCAAAAGCTGGGAGAATGGATTTGCCGTGGTCCTACCGTGCCGCGGTTTCTCTCCCAGGCGCTGAGGCGAGGACGGAGGTGCCGGGGAAGCCCCCCCTGAGGCGATGCCTCAGCCACCTCCCCAGGGGCTCCACCAGCAAGGTGTGGGACAGCTTCTGGAAGAGCGCAAGGGAAAAACGCCTCGCAGGTCAGTCCGAAGGCATATTCAATCCCGTGCCCGGTGTGAATTGAGCGTCAGGGCTACGGCCTTGATCGAGGAACGAAAACACCTCTGCTTTTTTGGCCAGCGTGCTCCTTTTAACGCTGCTGCGCTGTGTGCCGTGCTGCTGTGTCGCGCCGGGGTCCTTGCCTTCACCTGTGCTGCTCTTTTCACTTGTGGGACCAAGTGGGTTTCTTGAACTGCTGGTTTCTATACAGAGCTGCAAATTTGCAGATTTATCTTGAATTTGATTTCTAGCTTTCAATAGCTCTGCTTGTTCTTTGGCTGGAGTTTTGTAGACGTTTTAAAACGTGAAGGTGTCAGCCCAGTTGGGCGCTGTGGCTGAAGGCGCAGTGCCTGGGCAGCCTCTTCTCAAGGCGCACGGGTAATGCTTAGAGCCGTGTGGTCACAAGCAGTTGTGAGGACAAGCCCAGAAATAAGCCTGAAGGAGTAAACAAAGAAATATTCCCTTAGATACCAGCTTTTGGGTAACGATGCATAAAGAGCTCAGGAGAATATAGCAAAAAATTCGTGTTTTGAGAAACTAGTTAGAGCGCAGACTATAACATGCTGCTGGCCTGTTGCTTGGGGGAAGTGTAAGCTTTGCATGGCAGGATGAAATCAGTGCTTATGAAACGCATGCTAATTAAAACCTTCTCCCAGAGCAGCAGTGTTGCTGGAAGGAGCTTTGGGGACTTTACGCCTGGTATATTGTGATAAAAATGTATATGCTCTTGGGAGCAGTGAGGAATACTTGGTGGGTGAATACAAGGAGTTTCTTCCAGGGCTTTGATTTCAGATCTGGCAGATTTTCGCAGTGAAGTCAATATAGAAGTTCTGGATAAACCCAAGTGTGATGGAGCTAAACCTTTCCAGAGCATCTCTGAGTGCACGTGGTGCTGTCATGTCCTGTTAAGAACAGGAAGGCAGTGCTGAGGTTGTTTTTAAGGTGAACTCCAAAGCTTTTAGTGGACAGGTGGTAAAAGAAAAAATCCATTACTCAGCTTTTGCCTGCACTGACTGCAGTAGGAGCTAATTTGTTTGAAGGCTGAATAGGGAACTCCTATTCCAGTTCATATTTTGTTCCTTCTGCCATTTGTTGCTGTTATGCTCTTGGGTGTTGCTGATGTTCAAAAGGATGCTAATGAACAACTTGGGCAAAAATAGAGAGTAGGTAATGGGGAGTAGCTTGAGTTAAACAAGTGAAACATGAAAACTCCAATTTGATCCTTTCAGTCTAGAAACCTGTGCCCGTCAGAGCAATACCGAGGTTAAGGACAGACACCCGCAGGAGGGGGGCGTGAAGGAGCAGGCTGTCCCGAGGACCTGTCTGAAGGCAGAGCAAAGATCTGACCGGGCTTGTTCGGTTGGTACTCCACAACGGATAGTAGACAGTTAGGGCCACAGGCTAAACCAAAGCCTGGGTCAAGCCAACCCCTAGCATGTGGGGAAGGTCAGCTTTCGACTTTAGATCTCAGCTGCCCAACCGTTCTGTATATTTGCACAAAATCTGAGGCTGCTCCGATCGTACCATGAGGAGTTTAGATCAAGAACTAACCTTTGTCACTCCGAAGTCCCTGGATTTTGTGCCGTTTAATGCCTGCCGGAGCTGTGCTGCAGCCCTGCTGGGTCAGCGCTGCCGGGAAGCGGGCAAGTCCTAGGAGGAGCAGGCAGGTGGGTTTGGTGCCAAGTATTCCCTGGGAACATGCGTGGTTACACCCCCTGAGAGGCTTGTCTAGTGCCTGTGTTTTGCAGGAAGGCTTCTGGTATACTGCATAGTGAAAGCATATGGAAACAGCCACTTGCAACTGTTGGACAAAAAATTTATATAATGTTTTCTTTGGCTGGAACCAAGAACTTCTTGATCTTGACAGATGCAAACGCACCGCAGAAATGCTCAAAAATAGTTTGTTTCCCTGGCTAAATCCAGATTTTTATGTTCACATTGTCTTGTCCTTAAAAGCAAATAAATAAATAACACCAGGTTGTTCTTACTGACTTTAACATTGACTTGTCTTTAAAAAATTAAAATAACAACACTAGATTGGTCCAAGAGGGTGTCTGGGGTCTGAGAGCCTGACCCCTCCTTCAGGGTGCTGACCCTCCAACTTTCCCATTTCGCTTCTTAACATCAGCACCTCTGGAATCTCCTTGGTGTTTCTCAAAGTGTAATTGGTATCTAAAAGCCAAAGCATAACTGGAAAGCTCTTAAGAATGACTGCCACAAAGCCCATTTTCTAAAGGTTTCTTGTCATCTTCTTCTTCTACCTGATGCTATTGGGAAGTCTGGAGCTGGGGTGGTTGGTGCGATGTGGGATTCGGGGGTGGCTGCTGCTCAGGGAATCAGCCCCAGCTGGCGAGGCTAAGGGTCGGTTCTGGGCTCCTCTCGATTTTTGGTGTTTACGGGCAGATGTGAATTTGAACCTGCACGCTTTTCCAGGGAGCCTTTGTAGGATGTCAGAAATGACACCTCTATCTGTCCAGCTACCCATCCACAACTCGTACACTCCAAGCTCTCAGGCTGCGCTTTAGCAAGAGCGAGCGCGCACGGAGCAGAGCCCTGGGCAGCCGGCCCACGCGCGGGGCCCGATGGCAGCCCGGGGGCAGCGGGCTCGGGGACCGCGCTGGGACCCTGCGTCCCGCACCGCGGGGGCAAGCGCTGGCCTCGCAAAGCAAGGCGCCTGCGGCGTTCCTCTTCTCTGACGTGGGGTGCCGGTCCCCAGCAGGGACAAGAGTAATAAATGTTCTAGTTACTGAAAAATGGCTTTCTAGATGATTTTTTTAGAAGTTCGGTGGGTTGCGCAGAGCTCTTGCCACCTGTGGCTTGCGTTCGTCTTGCAGAGACAGGAGATTTTGTAGCCGTTTTCCAGCTGTCAACCTGCCGTTCTCTTGCCAGCAGTGCATCCCTCTCTCTGGCCCCACGACTGTGATCAAAATAAGTCGAAGCGGCAACCACCAAACTGAGATATTTCTTTTTTCCCTTGAGCCTAAAGGCACTTCACTCTTTATAAGACCTTTCAGAGGTGCCAAGGGGCTTAACTGTTATTGCAAACATCCCCGTTCCTCTTTCAAAACAAGCAGCAAGCTATTCTTTGGGCCGAACTTAAGTTTTAGTTTGGAAGTATATTGATGCTGCGAGTGAGGTGCCATGCGCTCCTCCTGTAGGATGGAGGCAAAGAGGCTGTCAGATTAATTGGGGACTTTCAGTGGAGGAATAAGACATTGGAAATTGTATTTTCGTGTCAGATCTATGATTCAGGGGCTGCCGAGGTCCTCAAGCCGCTTTGAAAATCCTAGCTTTAATTGGTGTGGGCAGGTCATGACCCTGGCATTAGAGCAGCAAGGCGTTTGAGCTGGACTGAACGGTCGCACCAAACCACAGTCGCTGCTTGCAGCTGTGGAGCCCACCACTCCAGGCTAGCACTACCGTCCACTGGAAGCGGGGAGGAGTTTATCAATCACGGGTACGTACAAGATGTGTTGGTCAGTAGGACTATCGAGCATGACTGTTACCGAGGAGCAGAAGTAACACAAATTCTGCCAGATGGATGGTCTCTTTCTTCTCCAAAACAATAGCCAGAACTTAAATTACAACTCTTCCAGACAGTACGACTAAGGTTCAGCATGATTAAGAAGCCTTTTGAGGAGCTCAGAGTTCAGGCATTTGCTGTTTCTCAGGGAGGTTTGTGTTATCCCTTCTGTCGTTGGGTGGTGGAAAGGCACAAATTCCCACTTCTGGTCCCGGAGCATATCACAAAGGTCAGCCCTCAGGACTACAGTTTATTGTGATTCTGGGTTTCTCAGAAAAAAGTTGCAAAATAATAGTCCTGATAGTAATTGGAAAATATTTACACACACATGCACACACAGATATTGAGAGAAATGGCGTACCAAAATATTTTTTACTTTAGAAAATATCACTTCAACAGATAGAGACTCTTTCAATAGTTTCCTATGAAAGAGTGCATACCTCTGATTGAACTCAGCCTATCCCTTCCCAGGGTGACACAATTTAGGTGGTACTTAAAAACCCAAACTATAGCTATCTCAGAAAACCCATAGAGATCATCTCTTATTCCAAATACAAGCTGATGGGCTGTTGGCAATCTGGACCTCTGCTCTTTAAGGTATTTTAATGCTATTTGGCTTTTGACGACAGCAGTGCTGGCACTTCATTTGGCCAAAGCTGTTCCCTGCTGCTGTTGCGCGTGGCCCAGAAGCACGGGCCTTCACCCCGAGGGCTGTGCTGGTACACACGCTGTTGGTGGTGATATGGGTTAGAGCTGAAGTTTCTGGGGATATTAAGTATGATCTGTTATTTGTCAGAGGAGAAAAATTATTTTTAATATAGTGTGTTTGATAGACTTACATTACACAAAGGTGGGGGGAAATTAGGCAGGACAAACTGCTTGCTTTGTCAAAGTAATTCTTCATACTCTAATTGTATTGTTTTCTGTACAAAAACAGAGGCATTATAAGTTACTGTGACCAAGTTCAATCATGTCGAGATATTATTAGTTCTTCTACTTAACGGTGTTAAAACCAAAGCTTAACACCAAGGAAGCAACCGTATTCAGTAGAGCAAAAGATACATTTTCTTCTGCCTAATATTATTGCATCTGTTCTCCTCTAAAAACAATGTTGTGATAAGTCTTTCCGATGAAGAAATTAGCATACTGTTCAGTGCACTTGCATTTCTGAGTCAATGCAGAGGAAAAGCAGAGAATAAAGCTCCAAGAAAGGTGTCAGACCTGCTCTTAGCTGGGTCCCCGGACAGGGAGCTGTGCAAGCCCTTCCCAGTGGCTGCACCCCCCAGGCTCGGGGGGCTCGGGGTGTTAGAGCGAGCACGGCCGCGGGGTCCTCCAGCAAGAGCGAGAGCCCAGCGGGATGCCAAGCGCTGCGGTCACTCGGTGCACTGAGTGACACCTCGCTCAGAGCCACCTCCGGTCCTGGCGTCCCGCCGCTGCGCCTTGAGGTCTGGGCTGCATTTGGAAAGGGAAGAAACTCTTGCGGTGAACCGCACTGTCAACTCTTTGTTTCTGTTTTGGGACATAATATAAACCACACCGAGAGCTTTCGAGGGGGAAGCGAGCCAGGGCCTTTTGAAACAAATCACTTCATGCCAGTCCAACTGCTGCATAATACGAAGGGCTGGGAAGTAAAGATTTAGCAGCCTGTTTGGGGCTGGTTCCTCTCTTTTTCCCTGGATGGCAGGTTATGCTCTGTGCCCAGGATCTCCCAGGCAGCTCCCCCGGGGCTCACAGGAGCAGAGGGACCGAGACACCCATCTGCCACACTGGAAAGGGGGTGAGGGGAGGCAGGTGCCCCCCTTGTCTCTCCTCCCCTAGTCTGTCAGGGGCTTTTTCCAGAACGCCAGTTGCCTCAACCATTATTTTGCAGTGTTGTCACAAGCCCCCAGGCAGACAGCGGTCCCTCCCCTTCTGCCCCACGGCCAGCAAAGCCGTACGTAATCCTGAAAAAACGAAGCATGCCGCGGCCCGTGCTACATCCCTGCCCGCTGGGGCTGGTGACTGGGAGGCAGCACTGGCTGGAGGAGAGGGCTCCCTCCAGTTTGTGCCCCGCTGCCTCCCTTTCCAGCAGCGGTACCTGGCCCAGCCCTGTCCCCCGGTTACTTTGTCTTCAAGGGAGGTCGCCGCAGGCTTTCGGTTTACATTATGACCTGGTGCTCGCTTCTCCTGCCTCGTCTGTACAAAACAGAGCGGGCAGGAGCAGTGTTTTTCGCTGCGCCAGCAGCTCGGCAGGCAGCAGGGCCCGTTGCTGGAGAGCCCTAACGTGGAGGAGTCCTGAAGGTGCCTGGTGGGAGCAGCCGGGAGGTGAGACCTGGCCTGGGCTGGAGATGGCCGGGCTGCCGCAGGAGGCAGCCAGCCATGCCCGGGAAGGGGACAAGGCTGTCCCCAGCTCAGCCAGGTCACTGCCCCCCTCCCACCAGCGACTGTCTTGCTGGAGCTGCTCCTGGGGCTCTCGCTGAGCAGCGCAGAGCTCTGCCGGGGGCGGCTGAGCAAGTGGGGAGACACGCTCCCCCCCGGGCCGAGCCCACGCTGCTCCGGCTCGTCTAGGCGCAGCACCGAGCACTTGGGACCTGCTCAGCTCTCCCGGCAAAAGCATTAGGGCCAGGCCCTCCAAGTGTATTTTTTTTAGGGAATCTAGCATGATTTGGCCCCATATGGGTTGAGATTTTCCCCTCTTTCTAGTCTTGCAGTCACTGCCAGAGACTTGCATTGGCTCAAGCCTCCTTCCGAGATATCCTTTCCCCACCCATACGTACTGGCCGCCCATAGCCCGGCCCCTGCTGGGCTTGTGTCTGAGCACACAGCCCTGCTCTGAGATGAAACATCTTGTGTTGACTCGTTTTGACGAGGGCGACCTTCCAGAACAGACAGTTGCATGCAAGTTACGCTGGGCTGTGAGAAAGCAGCACGGCCGTGTTCTATCGAAATACAGGGGACAGAGCCCTGGGTAGTATTTACTACCCCGCTCCAGATGCAAGAGCTCCAATACAAACTGCTCCTCTGCTTGACCACCTTCTTCTGTGAAGAAGAGCGAGCGATGGCTAACTGGGCTGAGTCTCCTTCTGGCCACGGAGCAGAGCAGGTCTGGTGTGTGCTGGGCTGGAAGCCCGGAGACACCCTTCATTACCATGGTCTGAGGCCGGGGGCAGCAGGGAAGCGTGATGAACATCAGCCAGTGCTTTGCCCCACACAATCCCGATGCTTTGCAACACAGGCAGATGTTACAGGGCTGAAGGGCCATTTGGTGAAGCAGCTATAACACTGTCCACACCAAAACCTCCTAACTGGAACAAAAACTTAACACTTACAAGTGTTGGGAGAAGAGCAAATGGCATTCACTGGTGTTGAATGTAAAGCAAGAGCTTTAGTACATTTGTACTGAACCAGACCAGGAGGTGCCTACCTGGTGTCCTCTACCCAGCACTGGCCAGATGCAGAGGCACGGGGACTCCAAGCCTACAGAAGCACACCTGTTTGCAAACAACATATATGACAATACTGCTCCAATTAAAAAGTATTTAAGATGTAAGGATACGGGCATCAGTGACCCTGAAAACGTCTGCAAAGAAAGGGGAAGATGATATCTGCTCCGCATGTGACAGGGTGGCCAGAACGCTAACGTGACTTGTGTGCAAAAACTCCAGGCGACTTCAACGAGCAGCTGAAGAAGGTTGGTTACTTTTCTGACAACTGTTCCTATTGCTCCTGGGCTTAGCCCAAGCATTGCAGTTTAAGAAAGAAATTGGTAAGGTGGGTAACGCTCTCGCCAGAGACCATGTAAAAGATCCAGCGACTGGATCCCTGAAGTTCCTCCTGGTCTCCAGCAGTGGCAGAGGGAGCAGCGGGAGCCTGTGGTGCTCCCGCGCTGCTGCTCCTGCAGAGCCGGGGTGCTGGCGGGGGGAGGCTGAAACTCTCGGCACTCGGGGGAGCCTCAGAAGAAGAAAAGTTTATTAAAGGAAAGTCAAAATGGCCATGTTCTCCTGGTGCTCTTTCTGGTTCTCTTTCCTTCTCTGATGCCAGCATCTACCCTGGCAAACCACCTCCAGGTTGCTGCCCAGATGGCTGCCAGCCGACCCACCGACTACACAACTTGTGCTCGCTCGCTGCAAGCCGCGCAGAAATGTACTGCTTTGTCTTAGTAAACAGGCTAAAAATATCGCTGTGCTGTTCCTCCGAGGGCCCGGGAGTTCAGAGAGGCTGGGAAGGAAGCCGGGGTCAGGCCGGCTCTGGGGAGCAGGCGCAGGCGTCGCACGTAGGCGCAGGTCCCCTCCGGCTCTGCGGGAACCGGGGGCTGGCTAGAAGAGACCCAACGCCTCAGACGCGGTGCCGGTGTCCTGCCGCCCCGGCCCTGGCGAGTTAGCAGTGCCAGGTCTCCTCTGGTTAGTGCTGGTTGTGCGAGAGTGCGGGAGATGTGACTCGGGAAGCCCCCGAGCTGTGTGAGAAGCCCGCTGTGGCAGCAGGGAGCAGCCTGGGGCGGTGGGTCGAAGCTTGGCTTTGGTTCTGCTCCTCTTCTGGAGAGTCATTATTCTCTTTTCTGCATCACTGCATGTATTGGGTTGAGTGGTGCAGTCACCCACCTCCTGCCGAACGCGGCCTTCTGCAGGCAGTGCCACCCCGAGTCAACTGGGGTAACAGGGTCTTCTGGGCCCCTTTCCTGAAGGGAGCCCTGTCTGAGGCTTGTGTCTCCATTTCCTCTGATTTCTGGAGTCAGAAAAGACTGTTCTTTCAGCCGTCCTACTTCAGAAACATTTAAAAGCTAATTTCTGTTCTCATCACACCAGCGTACCTTCTTAAAGTATGTGGCTATCCTACCTACATCCCGGTCAGGGTAACCAGGACCTACGTCTGGATGTCTCCCACCACAAATGATGCAGCAGCGTGTTCCAACTAGAAACCTCATCAGGAGTTATTTCGGTTTGCTATACATGTCTGACAGCCATGAGGACCTGGAACATTTTTGCATTTTCCTTCATTAGTGCTTAACCTTGTTACCTGGTGCGAGACTGCGTGGCACAGAGTTAATCAGTAATGAGCACTGGTGCCCAGTCAGGCGTCCGTTGTGTGCTGTGAGCAGCTGAAAACGGAGACCAGGGATCAGCTCAGGTCTCCTAGCAATAATGGCAGTGATCTCTGCTGTTGTATGATCTCTACCTGGTTTCTCCATCTCCCCACTGTACTTGTAAATTTAAATTTCCCCTACGTGAGCTGTGGCAGTGGGAGCCAGGGATCGGCTGCTCTCCCTGGGTCTGTGGGAACTGCCTGGTGCTGGGCAGCTCGGTCTCAAATGAGGAGGGAACAGGTCCAAAACTGAATAAATGCTCATGGTGGGCAATAAAAACATTAAAGCCCAAATGTGCTACTAGCATCCTCGAGTCTTTACCTGCCCGAAAACCCAAGGGAACCCCAAACCGCCCAGCACCCAGGTGGGTTGGCATGGAGGTGGGTGCTGCCCTCTCAGCTGCTGGCATCTGCCTTCCCGCAGCCCACCTCGCCGTGAGCCCGCTGCCCGTGTGCAGCAGCGCCTGGCCACCCTCACCGTACGGACCGGTCGCTGCGGAATTAATTCAAACCGTGATCAGCTGCCTCTTCTCCAGCCAGAAAGAATTCAGTAGAGAGATTGTTTTAAAGAAAATAACCTTCGCTGTGTGAAACAGTTTCAGTGTAAAAGCACTAGATTTAGCGTGCTTTTCCCACCGCCTCCGGCAAAACTAGAGGGGAGCGTCAGGGGTGGTGTCCGCATAATAGCGCTCAGCAATGTGCTTTGCGCTGAGCTCATTCAGCTGGGCCACGCTCCAGTTTATCGAGGGTTTCTCACTGCCCTAACTGCAGCGCTTCGAGTACCTCTGCGCCTTTCATTCGTCTCCGTCCTGCAGCTGATTTAAACTGTATGTATCCTGCATTTATGTCCTGACAGTATTTCTTGCCACCCACACCTTTGGCAGTGTCAAACTCAATCCCCGTTGCGAACTGGGTTGTAGATGCTGATGCGAGACGGCAGTGGAAGGGGCTGCTGCTGAATACCAAGGGCAAGAGAAAGGAAACGGCACGTCAGAGCCCTGCCGAGATGCGAAGAGCGGCTGGAGGGAGCTGTGACCGAGCTGCTCTTTCCCAGGGAGGATTCTCCACCCCGTCCTGGGTGGGATCTTGGCGGTCCTGCTTAAAGCCGAGCAGACGGGGTTGGAGTTCAGTTGCCCCGGGCAGGACTTGCTCGCTCGCAGGGACACGGGAATAACTTTTGCACAGGACAGTGACACGTCACAGTTCGCTCTCCCCATGGAAGGTAGGAGGGGGTTTATTTTCTTTCCTTGATTATTCTATTTCTTTAACGTTATTACCAGGAAAGAGGGTGTGAGCTGTTTTCGGGGACAGAATGGTGAAGGTGTGGGTCTGGCTGTTCCCTCCGGGCACGTGCTGCTTCTGTTTGGGCTCGTTTAGACAGAAAACAGTTCTGCAGTGATAGATTTTGTTTGGGATTTAGAAAAAAAAAACAACCCAAAGTAGGTGTCAGAAATTTTGAAATCTAACGCTTTACCATCCCAAAGTCCCACACGGGGCATTTAACGCCCCAGCAAAGCCCGATGTCTCTCGGAAGGGTTTCGTGCTGGGCAGAGCTTTCTCCTCTAGAGGGTAGCAGCTACCTGCGCTGCTGCAGCCGGGCCGGGGAGCGCGGGGCACGGGGCGGGCACGGTGCGGGCGCGGTTCGCAGCGGCCCTGGGGACACAGCTACGGCAACCCGGCCTCCTGCTGCGGCCCAGCTTGGCTGGGAGGACTGGAGAGCCCTTCTGGGGGGTATGCGTGACTATCGGTAGGCAGGTGTGGTTTATTTGGCTATACGTCTCACGCGTGGTTAGTCATGAAATGCCACGTGCTGGCCAAGAAATGGAGGGTTTAGTTTGTTAGATAAAAAAAATCCTGTGTCTCGCCCTGAGTGTCAGCCCGGGGCAGCTGGAGAGGGCACTGGAGGCCGCTCGCAGGGATGGCCAGGACCCTTAGTGTTTGCCGCTGGGATCTGGTCCCTGCCTGCGTGTGTCCAGCTGGGACAGGGGAAGGCTTTCCGCAGGGGACCGAGTGGGGTGGCGGGCAGCACGGGAGCTGGGAAAGCGGCAGCGGTGCGTCGTTGGTGGGGAAAGCGTGTCGACCCCTTGGGAAAACATCAGCATCGGAGGAGAAGTCACCCTGAGCCAGGAAGAGTCACTCTTCCTGAAAAGTAATGGCAGAAGTGATGGGTGTAGTGGGAGGAAGGACGCCCTTCGGGGTGGGTGCCATGAGCCTGCAGCACAGGGTGGCTGGCCCGGCACGAGCAGGGGCTGGAGAGGGGCAGCGGGTGCTGCTCCGGGCTTCAGCGTTCAGCTGCGCTTCCGGGTCCTCCCCAGAGCGGGAGGAGGTTTTTGGGTAGGGGTTGAGCACGTTTGCTGTCTCAACCCCCTTGGTTGCTCTCCCGCCTCGCTCCTGCTGTGCCCGGGTGACTTTGGCAGGACTGGAGCCCCTCGGCAGCGCCCCCAGCCTGAGGGAGCTGGTGCCCCCGTGCTGGGGCAATCCCAGCATTGCTCTGGCCATCAGCTGGGCCAGCTTTAGCTCCTGCCTTTGCCAAAGGCTTGCTTTGCAATGCTGAAAAAATCCTACAGTAACTCTGACAGATCTGTAGGAGGGTATTAAGTGTCTACATGTCAGATGGTGGCTTTTGTTTTATTGCTCCATGTAAAACATTTTGTGTTCTCTGGGCAGGAGATGGAAGTGTTACAGTGACTGTTTTCAGAAAATGAATTAGTGTCATGTCGTCCCTTCCCAGCAACGCTCCCCTGACAGACGGCCGCCGGGGCCACAGCTGCCCAGCCTCGCCGGCAGCTCTGCTCTCACATGGGCTTTGAGGACTGTTTGCCAGGACCACAACTGGGAATAACACTGCATTTCTTGTCCTTTGCCTCTCTATAAAATAAATCAAGCTGAGTTTTCAACCCTCTGTTTGCTGATGCTCTCCGGCCAAGTTTTGAGTCAATTTATTTCTCATTGCTTTGCGTCACCCTGGCAATGTGCCAAGCACAAGAGCTGAGAAGAAACACAATTAGTTTGCTGCATTTGAGGCCAGGGCTGAGCATCCATCCATTGGTACACACAGGTCTCGAAGGCGGTGGAAAAGGTGTATTTTTTTAAGGTGGAAAATTGCTTGCCTTCCTTTGGAAATGAATAAATTGTTGACATAAGCTAAAAGTCCTAAGAGGAGAATGGGTTACGTTGCCAGATACTCACCAGAAGAACATTATACACTTGAGTGCTGATACAACAAATGCGGTGGGAAGCGACCCAGAGGGATGCCGGCTGGAGGGCAGGAGGGGCCGAGCCGCCGGCCCTGCCATGCCCAGCGGTGGGGAAAGACCCACCTTGGCCCCATGGCTGCCGTGGCCCAGGGGCACCGGGCAGGGCGAAGCCACCTTCTCTCTGCTCTCCTGTGAGCTGCATTCACTGGTGAGAGCTGCTTGTAAGGCCAATAGAAGTGCTCGGCACAAAGCACAAGCCTGAGGCGGGCAGTGGGGTGACCCAGGTCCTGGCAGTACCCGTTTGGGGTGTGCGGCGGTGGGGAACCCTGCCGGGGTGCTGCAAAGGCCCCCCCGAGCGATGGTGAGGCTGCTGGGGTCAGTGCTGCCGGCCCTGAGCAGGGGCACCCCCTGTCCCCAGCACTCGTCCCGTGGTCAAAGAGCTATCAAGAGACAGGGAGGTGGTTCTGGAGGCATTTTCATGTGGATTGCTGTTCTTTTTGGTATAAATTTGCCATTCCAGCTTCTGAAGTCCACCTTTTAGGAACGCTTCCAGGGTTAGCATTATCTGATATCTGCCAAACACCCGGCCCTCGTGGTCTGGCAAGACCCGTGCAACAGGGGCTGAGCGCACACGCTGCCCGGTGTACCCATCCCTCCTCTGCCTCCTCCCGTTTCCCTCAATGCTCCTGGGAAGAGGCAGGACCTGGAGCTGTTGGAAGGCATGCTTGTGTGGGAAGGGAACTTGGCATCTCTGGTGAATAAATAATATCAAATAAGTAGCTGTTTTATGCATCAAAACAAAGCTTTATGAAAGGCAAAAGACAAAGGAAAGGCCCTGCTGACAGCTTGGTAGGGTTTTACTGGGGTGCCTGACTTCTTCTGGCTGCTGGAGCCTGGGGACCACTTGTGGGTCTCAGCGTGGTTTGGCGACCTTAAGCATCTGAAGTAGGGTTCATGCTGGCCGCCCTGGTTTCAGCTCTCCGGGGCTGTGGTACTGCAGACCTTGCTGCTGCTTCCATCATCTTCCAGAAATGGGGCACGAGCGGGGTGTTTGCTGGGATAGAGGTCTGTGGTGGGTGCACAGAGGGTGGTTGTGTGAAGAGGTAAGTACTCATGTGCTGCACAGCAGCTTCCCGCTTCCTTCCCAGCTCCGAACTCTCACACAAGAATGAGGATCCTCTTTAAATTTGACCTTTTTTCTCACTTCTATTCCTTGTATTTGCTAATTGTTCCTCCCTTCTTTCACAAAGCAGCACAGTAATGGGGTGACGTCCCTGACTCATGCTACTTGGCCTTGTATGATGGGGCCTTTCTATTTGTTAGGCAAAGCCTATTGATTTAATTTCTGTATCATTATTCAAGCTAATATGGAATATGTCACTGATGATGATGATGCATGAAATCGAACAAAGCCTGAAAAACAGGGTGAAATATTAAACAAACCTTGCCAAAGGATGGGAAGGAGGTGGAGGTGAATGTGGAATAAGGTTACATGGTGCCGTGGCTGCTGCTCCGCCTCTCCGGCTGCATGCAGGCTGTTAGTGCCTTCAGCTTCTAGGAAATGTTGGTAGGGCCACCTGAGCTGGTCAAACACTGGTTGCTGCTGGGGGACATGGATTGGAAGCTATGTCAAATAGCGAATGGCCGAGCTTGTATCCAATCCCATCTAGCTCCCGTGCCACGGTGCAGCTGCAGCCGTGGCTCTGGGGTGATGCCGGCAGAGCGGTCCACTCGACGGCTCCCTGGAACGGGAGGAGGACAGGACCCTTCTACCTAGTGCAAGGAAGATGAGAGCTGTCTGCCGAGGTGGATATACTGTCCCTTTCACCAGCGCTTCTTGGCCTAAGCAGAAATAGCCGTCATACTTGCCGTTACACATAAATATGGAATTATGCATAAAGATGAGTCTGAAGAGTGCGTACTAAAGCAGACACATGTGTGGCCGGTTGTCTGGGGACTGTGGGAAAACCTATCAAATGCAGCTTTCTCTGGGCTCTTGGGGTAACTTGCCACTAGATGTCACAGCGTGCTTGGGTTTGCAGCGGGGGACCAGGAGTGCCACTGGTGCTGGGGACCC
This sequence comes from Aviceda cuculoides, assembly GCA_035590195.1. Taxonomy (NCBI): domain Eukaryota; kingdom Metazoa; phylum Chordata; class Aves; order Accipitriformes; family Accipitridae; genus Aviceda; species Aviceda cuculoides. The sequence goes on from JAVJGG010000043.1 coordinate 4,736,019, forward strand.
CCACCCAACCCACCCACAGCGGGGGTGAAGCTGTTCCCTAATGTCCCGCTGTTGGACTGAAGCAAGTAAATAGCATCTTTATGTCTGTTCTTTTCTTTTAGAGCATTTTGGAAACATTCCTTGATTTCATATGTCATTCAGCAAAGTCAGAGAGACCAACAGGTGAATAAAGAGGTTCACCTGCTGCCGGCCCGTGGGGGTGACCCCAATGGGACCCCTCCTCTGGCAGGTATCCAGTGGCCCTTCTCCCACTGCAGCAAACGGCAAACCCTCGTTAACTTCAGTTAATTTAGCAGGAGCACACTATCTGTGTTTCAAAAGCTCTTGCTCCAAGGGTGACACGTTTTGCCATCAGTCCCATTCCCACCAGCACAAGGCAAATGGAGGCCAGAGCTTTTGCAGCCGGCTGGTACTGACCTCTGCCTAAACCATATCAAACAGCTATTTATAGGCAAACGGGAAACTGGGCTGTGCCCTGGGCTTTCTCTCTCATCTAGGCTGAATCTTTAATCAGCTCAGCAGTGCAGGGAACATTAATTTTGTGTGCTTTTTCATTGAACATTGCACTGAGCAGTGGTAGAATATGTACGTGGTCAGGTTTGGGCAGGCTGGTGATGAGATACGCAAGTCATCTTCTAAACTCGTTACAGCTTTATAAAAAAATTGGTATATTGTTAAAAGACTAGAGGGAGATAAGAGTGAGATGCATTTGCTGAATAAATAAATGAATGACAGCATTTAAGACCTCCTGGTGGAAGTGCTTTATGTACAGACTCAGACTGGCGAGGTCGCACCACCATCCGTACCCAGGCAGGTCTTCGGTGAAGTGTAGCTGTTGAAGTAACGATGGCATCGCTCTGCCGCACTCATTCGCCATCAAAAATGAGCTTGGTTTTGACAATCTCAGACTGAACAGAGGACACATCCAGGTGTTACCACCTCCGATGGACAGCGGTAGTCTGTCCTCGTGTTCAGTGGCATCGCTTCCCTTGAGACCAGGATCTGCCCCGCCTGAGCTGGGATCTCGCGCTCCGATCGCTGGTCTTCTGCCCGGAGAGCAGCTCCCCGGAGAGGACACTGCTCCCTCCCTGCATACAGGGACGCGGGGGGTGCAGGCAGGCTGCGAGGGGAGGCAGGACTGGTGCACCGGGAGCGCGGGGGAGGGAGCCGCTGCCCGTGCCCCCTGGATCGCAGGTCTCCTCCCAGCAGGACAGATCTGAGGACCTTCACACATAGTGGAGCACTTACTGGTCCGGATGCCCCAGGGTCTGTGGGGAGCAACCTAACCTGAGGTGGTATGTGCATACGAGTAGGAGAGTTCTGTTCCCGAACAGCAGCTGCACACCAACCTCGGCTCGCACAATTCTGTGCTGCAGGAGATCCCCCACAAGTGACCTTCAAAGACCAAGAGCCCACTCCCAGGCTGGCCATGATGAGCAGTTCCCTGTCGGATACTGCTGCCAAAGAGGGGAAAAGACAAAGCAACACTTTAACTTTATAAACCACGCTTTTTTTCAAGTGTACGTATGTATCAATTCTTTTTTTCTCCCCATCTCCAGAAAACAGGGCTGTTCCCTTTGTGGCTCTACCTGCTATGTCAGCACGTGAAGATACTCTCATAGCGTGTAAGGGTTTTTCAAAAGGGTCCGTAAATTAATAAAACATTCCTAAAAAGCCTGTGGTTTTCACAAGTCATCTAGAAAGAAAACTCATTTTGAACCTCATTGCCTTTCAATCTGTAGCAGATCTGCTCTCGCAGTCACCACTGAGGCTGTGGACGCAGTGTGTCTCATCAGATCGCCATAGCGGAGGGCTCTATTATGTTCAATGCTTTAACTGATTAGGCTACTAATTACAGAAGCTAGAGAGTTGTTTAAAGCAGCTAGAAGGACAAATCGCAGGGATTTTCCTTGAACTGCTTCCAAACTGATAGCACATTAAACAAAGAAGGACTTGGAGAAATTTAAATTACAGCTTGTGACCTGAAAAAGTCAGACATCGTGCTGCACATACACAGAGGAGCGTGTTCTCTGCAGCAGACAAGATGAATGGGGTATAGCTGCAAACCACTTGCTACTATTAATTTTCACCCCATGAATCTTCCTGACCAATAACACATTATTATTTTGTTTCGTCTGGGATTGCCTTCCCCCCCCTGCATGGCACCAGTCCAGAATACGTACAAATCTTACTTAGTCACAGTTAGTGACTGTGCCTTAATATTAGGAGTCTCCCAAAATACTTACTGTGCTGCTTTCTCCTTAGAGAATGAGGCTCGAGCCACCCTACCATTACCATCCACCACCTGCAATAACTTTCCCAGCTAAAGGTGCTTTGAGCAGAGCAGGTTGCTCCTCCTCCGGAGAAGAAGGGTTTATTGGTTAGGGGCCACCCTTCTGTGCTGGGGGGTCAGAGTCCAGTTTCAGCTCAGGGCAAACGGCATAGCCTCGCTGCATTTCGGAAAAGCATCGCTTCCCTGTTCTGGTGGGGATGGGAGGAAGGATGCTCAGGGTACATTGAGAGAAGAGAAAAGGTGAGATGCATACAGCCACCAAAAAAACCAGCAAAAGCTTCTCCGGGCTGTCCCACCTGAGTGTCTTAAGGCTGAGTGAGGTCCTTGCGCAGGAGGCAGAGGTGTGTCTTCTGTGGTTTGTTGGCGGTTCCCGGGGGCTGGCCAGGGCTGTAGTCCCCCCACTCTGGAGGAAATACCCCGGTCTGGTGAACACAGCATCCCTGCAGCGGGTGGGAGCAGCCCAGCGCCGGCTCCCCGCGCCCACCCAGGGCAGAGGTGGGAGCTGGCAGCGGGGGAATCGGCGTCAGCCGCGGGGCGACAGCCGCAGCCTGGCTTCTGCTCCGAGCAGCCAACGCCACGTGAGACTGCCTGCCCGAGCCTCAACTACTGCCGGAGGGTGAGGAAGGAAGCCTTCTCCCGCGCGGCGTGGGAGGGTGGCATTGTCTAACAGGTTTACTTCTGTAGGATGGTGCTGGGGCTTAGAACAGCAACCCTTTGGAAAAAAAATCCCCAACACTTAAACAATTAACATACATCCAATT
>JAVJGG010000043.1:4747560-4762089 GCA_035590195.1 Aviceda cuculoides
TCGGCCCATCGATCCAGCCTGTCCAGATCCCTCTGCAGAGCCTCCCTACCCTCAAGCAGATCCACCCTGCCTCCCAAAGGAAGCTTCGTGCTCTGACGATTTCTCTAATGCTTCAAGCTGGCTGAAGTCTTGCTCTCCCATTATACACTTAAGGCCACTAATGGGTAGACGTGCATGTTCTCGCTCCTCCGCAGGCTCCTCCACCAGCCACCGCCACAGCTTGCCTGGAGGCTGACATGGAAGGTGTGGAGGTGCGAGACAGTTCCTCTGCACCAGGCTGCGTGTGTGCGTGTGTGTGAGAAAGAGCTTGTTTTCTTGCTTGCCCTCCCTATTGCTTCTTGGCCTTGCATGGTGAGACACAGGAAGAAGAGAAGCAAAGCATATGGGAGAACAGGAGGCCCCTCCCTCGGGGACGCAGCCCCAGCCCCTGGTGGGAGCCTGCAGCCCAGATGGGAGATGGGTGCCAAGGGGGGACTGCAGATTCAGGAGGTGGGACGCTACGGCACTGCCCGGCAGAGAGGCACTGCTCTTACCTAGCGGGCCGAGAGACGCTGGATCGCAAGCACGCCAAAGCCGTGTGGAAACCTCTCATCTCATTGTACTGGATACGTCCCAGTCACCGGTGCCTGCGGTTTCTGGAAGGTGCTAAGCTCCCCTCTGGTTCAAAGCATTTATTTTCCCAAGGTTTCAAGGTCTTCAAGTATGGAGAGCTGGTTTGCGTTTGCCTTTCTGTATGATCAGTTGTGCTGATATGCCTCTCCTGTTCACTGCCTAAATGAGGCCTAGTTAGGGAAATGAATGTAAATTAAATATGCTAATGTTTTGCCTGGAATGTTGTCAGGTATAGCACTATGAGGATAATATTCTGGTTTACTTTTGAAAAGTAAATGGTTATAAGGGAGTTTGCAGCTCACTGGAGCATCCTTTTTCAAACTGCTCTATCTTCTGCGATGAGAAGGTTGGGTTAAATATATCTATACAGATACAGGGAGAAAGAGTTGAAAATTTAAAGTGAAAATTAAGGAGAGAGTTGATAGAAAATGGTTATTTAAAGATTTTTTTTAAAAAAGGCAAAAAAGAAAAGGTTGAACATGACTTTGAGAAATTTAGGCTTTGGGTAATATCTGCAAAGCTAGAGCCAATTGGTACAACAAGGAATTTTACACAGATGTACACTCCTTATTACACTCTTCTATTAAGTTTCTTCATTCCTTCTATCGTTTGTGAAGTCTTCTCAGTAGATACTACGTTCTGCTGAGCCTGATTGTCTCTGCATGTGAGCTCTCGGGTTATCAAGTAAATAATTTTTTCAGAAGGAAAAAAACCTCCAGTCCCAAATGTCCCCATTGAACCAGCTGGGCAGGGTCTAATGGAGAGCCCTTTAGCTGATGGACGTGGACCAAATCTAGCCAGTGATAGCCACCAAAGCATTCAAGAAAAAGAACTTCTTGCAAGAAGGCCCTGCTGCCATTTCCAACACCCTGCAGCAGGAGCAGCAAGCAGCCTCTGTATTTACTCTCCACTTGGCTTGGGAGGGTTTTGCTTCTGGCCCACCATTCCCAGGCTGGTTTCCCACACCTCTTCTCCATCAAAAAATCCTTGAAGAGTGCTGGCCTGAAACTGCCAGCTCGTGTTACTAGCCACAAATCCTGTTTCTTCCCATGTTGTGCAAGAGTGCAAATAATAAATAAATATTGGTTGTAAAATGATCCAGTCTTTATGAAATCCAGCTAGACTGCTTGGCTTTTAATAGCTTCAGCCCTGAATTACACGTCTGGACTAGACACAGTGCAGAGATGAATTTCCTTTAATTTGTTCCAGAGTAACTCACCATTTAATTTAACTGAGCAGTTCCTTGTTCTCCTATTCTGGAATGATGGATTGTGAAATGCACTCCTTTAGATTAATCCAGACGCTTGATTTCTGTCAGCAGAGTAATCTTTCTCAGTGGTATGCTAAGTATGCTTTTAAAAGGTATGGTGAATATGAATGCTATGCACTTGGTTGATGATTTAAGTGTTTACACTTTCCAAACATTGCAGAAAAAACAAATACAGCTTCGCTGCATTTCTTATAACCTTTCAGAAATGATCATTCAAATAACATCAAAAGGACTTAAATGGATTTCTAAATTTGATGGTACAAGTGAGGGCAACTCCCCTCTCATCAGAGAACCATCAATTTGAAATGGGGCTGAGCAAAGCTTATAATATTTCTGATTGCAGGGCTTCCATAGATCATCCAGAAAGCTTTCTACTGGAGCCATTAATGGTAAAATATTTCATGTGGGTGCTGTCACTGCTTGTGCTGGCTTGATGTTGCAAGGGAGCAGTGCTCTTTTTTTTTTTCGTTTGCTGTTTTTACTTCTTAAAGATGAAGTGGGGCAATTCTGGAGAGGAGAAAAGAGGCAGCGTACGAATACTTTCTATTTCTATAATGTCTCCTTTACAAGAACTGCAAAAAGTTATAGTGAAGTTGAGTAAGTGATATTGATGTAAACCAATCCATCAGGTCCTATCAGCCCAGACACTCCCTCACTCTGCATTATCAGAGGTAGGGACTAGCTGTGTGCCACAGCTAGACACTGCACAGCATTCCCTGGGTCCAGCTGGAGCCTGACAGCAATAGTTATTCTTAAATGTGGGAAGACAAGACAAATCCTCCTGTCACTGAAATATGTGGCAGTGCTTTTTAGGAAAAGGCGAATGTCCCTGAACTTGTAGCAACACATGAACTGCAGTACACACTTGCCTACCCATTCATTCTTGGCAGGTTTACACCTACAGAAAATGGCACATCTAACAACTGACCTTGGCTGAAATCTGGGTTCCTACTTCATATGTAGGGTGTCCTGGTTTTGGCTTTTCTTGCAACGTGTAGGAAAGGGCATGTGGCTGGGATCAGAAGGCTTGAATAGAAATGGTATCTTCTCCGCAAAACAGATTTAAATCTTACTGAGAAATATGTAAAAGGCTTGTATTATCCAAAATATTAGGTCAAAATGTTTCGCAGAAAGTGAGAACCTGAGCTCTTCTGCAGGCCACAACTTACAAGGCGACTGCATGTGCTGACATCCTAGTATTGACAGGATAACATACTTTTTTTCTTGATCCTTCTAAAGCCCTGTATATATGGAATGCATACTTGACTTGTTACCTTATCTAGGTAGCTAACATGTACCTTATACCTTCCAAATCTAACTCTGCACCAGCCTATGACATTTGGCTCAAGTAATTTTGTGGATATTTAGCAAGCAGAGAAAATGGCACGTGTATTTTCTACTATTCTGAATTAGCCACCTTTATCTGCCTCATTCCTTAAAAAAGAAAGCAAAGAATTTAAGTCTGCTTCATACTTCTTGCCAGCCCTCTCTCAGGACAACACATACTATTGTGACCTGCCAACTCCATGTCCTGTAATAGCCTACACTGCCAAGCCATCTAAGGAAAAATTGTTTGTCTCCATAAGGTAGGAGTTGTGTTGTGCCTGGATACAAACAAGAATGTACGCAGCCTCCCATCAGAAGCAGGCTGGCACCAAACTTCACTTCAGGCTTAGGCAAGGACTGGGTACTGCTGAAATCTGAAGTGAGCTATTTTTCTTTTTATCTGAAGTGCTTTTATTAATCGGTTTTAGTGGTTTGGGTGGTTTAGTGTCAGTATTTCTTTTTCGAACGCCTTAACAGCAACCTTCTTCAAATTAAAAATTTGTAAAATACTCTTCTTTTGAGTTTTGAAAGTCTGTTATAGCAAAATAGTTCAATAACCAACCCAAAGGCTTTAAGGTCTTAAACCCAAGCTCTACTGGCCTCGCTATGTTTCCAAGACAGAAACTGATTATAAAATTGGTTTGCAGTAGTGCCTGGATAGTGGATGCCTTTTACACCCATCAGGTGGTAGTGGAGACCTTGTGGTCAACTGGAGATGTTATGGAAGATGCAGCCATGTATCTTAAATGTATACTAAATTAGAATTAAAATCCAACTGGGCTTTTGTCTTCACTTCATTCTGTTGTGCAATAGGACCATTGGCTCAGTTTGTCTTCAGACCTAGGCTTACAGCCTTTCTTAGAACTGGCAAAGGTTTGTTAGCCAGAATGGGTGCTTTCAGCTCTGCTGGGAGAGGAGCTGGGAGAGGTTGAAGGACCTGACAGATCACAGAACCAAAATTGGGTGTTGATGTCTTCGGTTGTGACTTTGGGTTCTTTGTTATCCCCTTAAACGCAAATCATGAGTAAACCATGATTAAGGCTTGGTGTCACAAGACAGTTGCACTGTGAGTACCTAGCTTGTCTCACCAAGGACTTTTTGCCAGGGTGCTAAGAGCCTCCAAGGTGCTTGCCAGGGGCTTTGTATAAGCTGGTGTGAGTCGCAGGCCACTCCATAAGCTGCTGCAGTGCTGCGCTCGCTTTGGGCCAACCAGCTTGGGTACTCTTGACGTTTCTGGATGTCTTTAAACATGTAATGCCGATAGAAATGTTGTTTAAATATTTGTGAGTTATTTAAAAATAGTGCGTCAAATAAGCAGCCTTGTGACGCCCGACAGATATCTGGCTTGGACGAGTGCTTTGGTGAAGAAGGAAGAGGCCAGCATGAGTTATGTACACAACTAACTCTGACGAGAGACATGCTGGGTCCATAAAACACAGAGCAAAACTAGTTCCCTGTTGGAAAGCCCCTGCGCAGGAGGCGAGTGAGTTCAGTGGTGCTGAGCAGCCACAGCTGGCCTCGAGCCTGGCTGGAGGGATGCTCGGACGCCCTCCGGCAGGTCCCCAGCCGGGGCAGGAGGCGGCTGCCTGGGGTTTCGGTGCTCGGTAGCTGGGGGAGTGTGGCTGTGCGGGCAGAAATACTCTCTGGAGACCTGGAGGACAGGCAAACCGTGCTGGGGCTGCTAGGCATCCCTGCTCCAGTTTTGAGCTAATTAGGCTCTCTTAATATTTCCCCTGCTTGGTGCCCATCTGCATTTTTAGAAAACTGAATTTTAGGAGGCTCAAGGGAATGAATTTGCATACAACCATGATTAAGGCCTTTCAGCAGTTTCTTCTCGGTATTATTAGATAGAGCATTTTAGGTCAGGACAGGTGGGTGCTGGACAGAGGGGAAATGGGATTTCTGTGATAGATGTGAGAGCTGGAAATTATCTATTAATTTTATTAAATATTTATTTCATGAGCTTTAAAATATTCATAAGATGTTTTAAAAGTTGCTTTCATATGTGAAGTGTATTCTCTTCTTTCAATAAACAGTTATCATGTAGAGATTAAAATAAGCTACGAGGCATTGCTGAGATACATTATAATCTGTTAAAGAGGCTGAGCCTACCATAACACTTGAATCCAGTTTTATGTTGCCTTTAAATTGACTTGACACCAATTCCAGACCTATTGTAAAAATGAGATACATGATTAGAGCACCACTGTCATCTTTCCAAGGTTTTTGCACTTTTTAGAATTGCTGCAAAGGAAATTATTTTTAAAGCATTCAGAATATTGACCTGTTTCTTGGCTCTTGTCATAATCCATATAATGGCTGCAATGGGAGATCCTCTGTAGTTACCTGTCTAGACAGCACATTTTGTACGTTTGGAAAATGGATCTACAAGTTACGACTTTACTATTGCAATTTTACACTTTGCCTTACAGATTCTTATCTGTAGTCTTTTTTTTTTCCTCATTTGTTGCTTTATTCTTGTTCTTTTTGACACCTTCTTCTCATTTAAAGTGCCAAAGTGAACAGCCAAAATGAGTCTCAGCTTCTCTGAGGTCCAGATACAAGCTGTTCTGCTTTTCAGATGAAAATGCTACAACTACTTATGGAATTTATTAAGGCTATTTATTGAAATCTTTTGGCTATTATCTCCCCCAAAGGGCAATTGCATTTTCATAAGTTTACTACAGGCCTAACTGGTGATTCAAATGAAAAGTTTAAGCATATATCATAGAAAAGAGTGCATAGAAAAAAAAACACCACAGAAAAAGAATTGCAGTGTTTTCTGGAAAGGTCTCAAAGATTTCAAAGAATTATCTGTTGATGATAAACCTGAGCCAGGAAAATAGCAAATGACATTAATTGTATCATAAAATCAGTCCACAATCCATAATGATAGATTTGGCTCAAATTAACAACCACAATTTTTTCCTTCTCTCTTGTTGACACATTCCTGGAAATAGATTGGTAAACACTCATCAAATAGCTTTGAAAATAGTTTCAGCCTATGAGGGGAATGCAAACTGATCAAAGTTGCTGTGATATCAGTTCTTCATACTGAACAGCAGATTTGCTAGCTGTAGGTAAGATCTATTGGTCCCCAGTTATTCCTCTAAACAAATTATGGTTTCACAAATGCTTGCAAATAATGAAACAAGGATGTGAACATGGCCAGACTGAACTATTGTGGACAACTCAAGCCAGTATTTTTAAAATTTGTTTAATCCTATTTTATCAAAACCTCATTACCTTTCAGATTTTACTATTCTAGTAAGCAATTTCACCAATAAATTATCAAGATTTCAAAAGTTTATATACTCTAGTGCTTCTTATTCATGTGAGCTACTGTACCTAGCTCTCCTGTAATAAAATACTACATGTTCCTTTGCATCACATTGCTCATGTTGATGGCAATACCACATTAACGGTAATAATGCTGGACCACTAGTTCCAAAATACTGAAATTCAGATGTCTTTTTAATTCCGTGAAATTTATTTAGCTCAAGAAGTTCTTGGAAAAACTCACAAGCAAACTTGTCTCAGAAGATTTCCAACCAAACAGACCTGACTGCATGTACAGATAAGCTTGGGATAGTCTTTGATCTAGTATGGCACTTGCCTGTTGCTGCTTGCTGTGCTAAGACATATAGTTAGAAACAGCAACTGTCTTTTCATGTGTATAATCAATCTGCTAAAATTAGGAGGTACTGGCTTTGGCTGATTGGCAAAAAATTGACCTGTCTAGCTGCTTTGATTTGTTGCTGGAATGAGCATCCACTGGATCTTTGAGGAATCCTCTGTCCAGCCACTTTGTTCAACAGCTGAGATATAATGAAGCTAGGAAGAAAAATAAGCACAAGGTACTATTCTGCTTTTCTGGTCAGGCAAGAAACAGCTGCTTTTCAAGAATGATGACAGAAAGAGGATCCAGAATTTGGATACAGATCCTATTTAACTTGGTCTTGGTTCACAGCAGTATCACAGCAACGTCTGAAGTCCAAAGGGAAAGACTTGGCTGTCTGTCAGTCTGTATGTTGCATCGCCTGCTTAACAAGGGATGGTGACACACTGCAATGTCTTGAGGAACTTTCATCTGGGACACTGTTTCCCTGTGTACCGAGCCCAAACGCGGGTGCAGTGGCAGAGCTGCCATGTGAAGGGTTAGTGTCTGCACGCAAGCCCTGCTGCATCAGTGCTGGAGGCACACAGCTCGCCCTGCCTCTGGGTTGGGAAAGGAACAGTTTAGAATGGATTTTTGAACAACTGTACACCTTCAGGCCTGGTCTATGTGTCAGAGGGACACAGTGGTGTAGAAGTGATACTTGTTAGTTATTTTATACAAAATGTTGTGTTTCCCAAGTGTCAAAGTGTCCTTTCTAGAATGGATCACCCATTCTTGCTTAAGTCTCAGCCGTTTGGAGGAATGTTAGTAACACATAAGAGTGGGCAGTCTGGTTTTATATTTAAATAGCTGAAAATGTGCTGGTGAGTTTGTTCTCTTTACATGCTGATGAACTGACAGTCACTCCAAGTTGAAAAAAAGTGCTGTTGGCTGGGTGTCCCTGGGAAGAGAGGTGGGTGGATAGATTTCAGAATCACTTCAGAAGACATGAGACATCACCGACTATAGACTGCATCTCAAATTTGAGAGAAAGGTGAGCTGTTTCTTTCCCAAACTTCTTCCTCCATGTAAAATTTAAATGTTGAACAGTGACAGATGAATGCTGTGTTGAACTCCATCTAACTCACCAGAAGCTCTGATTTTTTTTTTATTATTCCCCCTTCAGTTAAGTACCATTTATGCCAGTGTGTGTATATTAGGTAACCAAGGTGAATTTGGTAATCTGGGCAGGAATGACCACTTGCTGCCTGATTTCCTTCCCCCCTTTTTTTTTTTAAACTTGTGTCTGGTGGACTCAAAGTCATAACCAGCACAACCAATTTTCAAAGCAGTGGGGCAGTATATTGAAAACCTGAGCAGTCATGCCAGGGAAGTACAACAATCCCCATCTCTGTTCAGAACTGGCATGCCCAGGTATCTGCAAATCACTCATCACCACTTCCATGTCAGAGTCCTTTCGGGCTTACCTGCCAGCAGCAGATGCTGTATCCCAGGAGGTGTTAGCAGTGGGCAGAGGGGTTGTGCAACAAGGCTTTGTGAATCGAAGCTAATTACAATCTGTTGGCTTCTTACGTGGGAAGAGTTGAAAGAAGATACTTCTCTGTACAATTCCACGCATATTAAGTAGAGGAGCTTCATACAATTCTTGATGTTCTGTCTCCTCCTATGCGATCGTCTGGTTCTCCCATTTTACGTAATGTCTTTGGCAACCATCACCACTGTCCAAGGCAGGACACTGTGTTCACTAATGCCTGAACAGGGCTTGGCACACATCTCCAAGGCTATGCTGTGGCTTGCTCTTTCGGATTTTTTTCTCACATGAAACCCCTCTAGGGTTCCCTTCTAAGGAACATGTTATGGCTTCAAAAATTTACTCTGGAGAGTAGCAGATCCCAGCCTGATTGCTTTTCTGGGAAAAGCATTTTGTCATTTGTGAAATAATACTACTTTGAATAAAAAACAAGCATTAATGACAGGGAATCTGTAAAGGCCCATGTGAAAAGAGTTAAGAGTCATATATTCCCAAATATCTCAGGACTAAATATAAATAAGTGTGATCTAAAAGCTTCCTCAGGACCATTTCAGCAGCTTATTCATTCTACTATGCAGGGCCTCCTCTAGCTGGAGCATAAATAAACCAGGCACAAACATGCTTATGATTCTAGAAATGCACTTCAATAACGGATAAGGCAAAACCTTTCAGAGAGGATCGTTTACCGGGAGTAAGAAAAGTAAGAAATTAGAAGCAACCTATGCAAAAGGATTTTTTTTAAGCTTCAAGAGTTAGACACTGGCGTTAATTTGAATTTTTGCAGTATGCTTTCAATCCAGTTCTCTTTATCCAAAACATTGACTACATTTTGGTGGAAAGAACTGAAATGAAGCCTTCAAGGTTGTGTTATCAATTGAGTGCCTTCCTTCTTCAGATACTTTTATTTGTGAAGACAGATTTTGTGGAGCTGTGTTCCTCAAGCATCTGGGCCAATACTCTGTAGTGTTAATGCTTTCATGTCGAGACTCCAGAAGTGTTGGTGGCTCTGCCTTTAGTGTCACCTTTGCCTTTGCAATTGGCTCCTGAGATAGGAGAAAAAGATAAGTGATTGAGAAAATTTAAGTGTTTAATCTGATAATTTTTCTCGGTTGGCAGAGGGTCGGAGCTGTGATTTTGCTCTGGGTACCCTGTTCTCTGCACCAGGCAGTTAAACTCTTCCGTGCACTGTTCCCAGGCAGGAAGGTTTGACATGGATATACATCCCTGAAGGGCAGACTCCTCAGAGAAGTCCATGCACTGTTTCTCCTGAGCTTTTTCAAGTTAAATGTTCTTGGTGAATCTATGAAACAAGATGTTACGTTCTTTGTTGCTACATTCTCTCACCCACATTTTAGGAACTTTTTAGGGACTAGTTCTGGAAGAATTCTTCAATTTGTTTAGTCTAACCATAGAAGTTCCTTGGGAAAATGCCTGGAATTCATTGTGATAGCATAATGTTTTCCTCTTTAAAAAATGCTTGACTTCTTTTAACAACAGAAGACAAAAGCTAAGTTCCAGCTTGAGATTTGACCTGCTCTAATGAGAAGCAGATTGCACAATTTTCATGGAAATAGGGGCATAGGGATTTAAGGAGTGAAGAACAAACCAAATCACTGTCACCTGCTGGATGAGGCAACAGTCCATGCTGTTTTCCAGGATCTGCAATTCCACAGTATTTCCTTTCATAACAACATAGAGTAGTTGTGATTATTGTAGCAGCAGGTAAACAGCCATATAAAAGGACAAACTTCTAAGGGATACAGGAATAACAAGGATGCTTTAACTTTCCCTTTAAAAAAAGGGTTTGTGTTTTATTCTTAGTTCCGGTATCTGGTATTAGAAAGGGAATTCTCCCTGGTTTTTATTTTGCAGGGATTTCTAGAAGAGAAAGTAAGGGGTGCAGTTCCTACCATTGTGGGTTGTTGTGACCTAATTGTTGAAGGCTGAGTATGGAAAGAGAGACGTAAAACTGAGAATTCGTGATTACCTGACCTTGTCAGGGACCAAAATCCATAGGAGGAGTATCTCTAGATTTCAGGTCTGTGTTTCCTAGGTGAGCTTGGAAATAAGACCTTTATCTGCTGCAGGTTTCACTGGAAGGTCCCATTGAAAGCAGCCAAGCAAAGAACATTGGGAGGTGGAGAAAATATGATGAGAACTATTTAAACGATTTTAATCATGTTTTAAGGTTTTGATGGTGAAGACTGTAAAAATCGGGTCTGAGTGGTTTTAATGACTACAGTCTGGACAAACCATGAAGATATGTTCGCTGTAATCCAACAGCTTTTTGACTGACTTGGAGCCACACCATTTTATCTTGATTTTCAGGGGAAAAAATCTGCTGTTAATTTCAGGGGGCCACTGAATGTGCTTATTTTCTCATACAGATGTTTTCGCATAGATGCTTTCTGACAGAAAGACCAGAATGATAACTAGATGCTACTTTTATAATATGATGGGTTACTGTTTTGTCTGCTACACCACATCACTTTAGTGTATCCAACAATCTATTTTTAAGAATATTATTTTCCTCTTTTTAAGCAAGGTTAAAGACTTTATTCAGCTTACTCTTGTCACAAGAGAAGAAATATAGTCACACGGTCCAGGTTTTCGCTCATACATCTTGCTCCGTGAAATACACTTACTAGCACTTTGTCTCATCTGCCTTGCTTCATAGATGATAAAGTTTCAGTCTTTGTCCTTGGGAAAATGCTTTTCAATCAATGGATTTCCTTGTCGGGAAGTTTTTGGTTTTGTTAACCTGTTTTTTTCTTAATTTTATCTGATTATTTCCTATTTTAAATCTTTTTCTATTGAGCTTATTAATTTTCTTCTTTGTAACTGACAGTTCTTCCCCACTACCTTTAATATTCATCTCTTTTAACTCTGTCTTAATATATTGCCTGTGTTTTGTTCTGCATTTTTCCTCCCAGCTGGTCTAACTCCTTAATTAATCACGCAGCTCTTCTCTGAACAACATGTTTCCATAGAAATATCTTTCCTGATGTCTACTAGTATAGTCACAGCTGAAGTTAGATTTCTTGATCTCCTATGTTAACTCCAGATCATCAGCAAGGAAAATGGAAAACAATTACTTTGGGATCTTACTAAGAGAAAGTCAGAAATGAAATTCCATTCAGCTTTGATTCCTGAAAGGTGTTTGTTGTGGCAGGCAGTAAATGGGAGCAATGGGAAGAAAGGAGTGAAGTGCTCTCTGGTAAATGTATTTGCATGGGAAATATTCCTGTGACATCAGAATTAAAATATGCAAGAAGCTTGGCTTTAACGAGACGTGCCTCCATTTCTTGGCACAGTGCCTGTCTGAAATAACTTCAGTAACTTGGGGCTTTTGTACAGTTTTGGTGAAGTATGAGGGAGGGATTTAGAAGCGGCAGGCTCATTTATATAAATGATCAATTTTGTTCATGCGGTATTTTTTGAAGTTGTTTAAAATGACCCGCTCTGGGATTGTCTTTCACCATATTTGAGCAAGGTGGAATGTAACTGGTTTGGAGACGCTGTGTACAGAATCCCTGCATGCGCTGACCTACAGTAGGCTGATGGCTGCATTTTTTGGTCAAGTCAGCTTGTAATGCAACCCATCAGAAAGGTTCTGGAGAGTCTTCAGCAAGGGTAAGCAGTTTCAGTAAAAGAGGAAATCAAGCACTAATGACCATTTGGGGAAAAGATCTCATTTTCCAGGCTTCGGTCCCAAACAATGGTGCAAGTTTTGAGGCTTTAGTAATGTTGTTGGGTGGTCCTTGGCGAGCTGCAGAGCTGGGAACGGAAAAGCCCAGGTGAGCAGGAAATAGATTTTCTTGTCATCTTTCCCTCTGCCACAGGAACCTCCATCAGCCGCCCCACAAGTCTGCGGCCAGGCAGTTGGGTGTGGAGGGTTTGACACACTGCGAAAATACCCAAATGCCTCTTTTGAAACAGAGACATCATTATTGGAGACATTCTTGTGAAAACAGTAATTCCTACTTCAGATATAGGTGCTAAGGATCAGCCTCTGTGGAGTGTAAACTTGCTGTGTATGCGCTGAACCTCCTCTAGTCAGAGGCTGATGCAAGGATCCCCCAGGGTCATTGCACTACAGGACGGGTAAAATGATCAAGAGAGGGGAATGGGATTCCTTCCTGAAATGCCTTCTGAAATTCTTCACTTAGTGCTATGTCATACTGAAGTGGCCCCCCCATAAGATTTTCTGTAGGTCTTTTCTTGATCAGTTACCCATACAACACTAGGAAGCATGCCATAAGGTTATTGTTAAAATAACTTAGGTACCTAAATGAGAGAGAAAATGAGCATTGTAGGGCTATGCGCTGTCACGTCATGGCAAATGCCCAAAGAAAAATGAGTGGGAAAGAGAAACTGCACGGCCTATTTGGAGCATTTCTGTCATATGGAAGCAGTCTACTGACATTATCCCCAGATTTAAATTATACACTCTGTCTCCCTAACCCAAGCCCGTAGTGGAGAATTTAATCAGTGCAGGGTGTGTACTTTTTATATTGCTTTGGGTGGGGCTGGCAAAAAGCATTTTCTTAGCTAATCATAGCTAGATGCCATATATCACACTACCTTAATTTCTTTTCTATTGTGTAGCCCAGTGTCAATATCAAACATCTTTTTTATTGTGCCACACAAATTGCCAGTTTAGGAATCAGTTGCAGGAAAAATAAATCATAAGTCTGTGCAAATTTTGCATACAGAAAACAAATCTAATGATAATGAAACACACCCATAAACTGCAACTTCATGAGGGTGTAATGATCCTAAATGAGATTGGGGTAAATGAAATGAACCAAAAAATGCATTACTTCACATCTTAAATCTTCATTTGGGAAAAAAAAAACCCAGCCACATCCAGAATTTTTGTTTTAAATATATATAGAAAATTTTTGCTTATCCACTGCATTCAATCTCTTTTTTTTTTTTTTCTGCCGTGTTTTAAGCTCCAAACTGTAAGAGCTTAAAAATTACAAGAAGAGGTCCTACAGAAATTTAGAGCCTGATCTGGTTATCTGGAGTGGTTCATAGAGTTTGAATTATCTTTCAACCTCTGTAAATTAACACAGCATCCCACCCTTATGTCTACTATATAGAACTGTAATGCCTAACAGTCCAGCAGATATAAAATTGTTAGTGATTTAAAGTTAACCTCCAGGGAAATAATTTTAAATGGATTGATACTTTCGGTATGTTCTTCTGAGACCAGCCTACATGACACTTGGTACCTTGTTAAGTATCCCCGCACAATGGTTGTTCAGGTTGCAAAGGCTGATCATGTATTTTTATTAGACCATTTTGTACTGCTCATCTTGGCTTTAAAAGCAGCTCAGAAGTTTTTCTTTTTTTTTTTAAATAAATTTAATGTGACAAAACAGACCACCTACATTTAGAGGTTGCGGGGAGGGGGCTATATTAGTTTAGGTCATCAAAACAGTGCCATTAAAAGCAGAAAATAAAATCATAGCGGCAATGAACTACAGCAAATGCAAGGAAATCTAGTTAGTTGCAAAGGTCACACCGAGCGCTAACGTTTTTAACACACAGATTCATTGCTCAACTGCAAATGCATTTTTCAGACCACAAACTATTTTGTGTCTAGACTAAGTCTATATAAGCAAAATAAAAGTAAAGGTTCTGCCTGTTCCACGAAAACGGTGGTGGCAGGGGACCTAACTGCAACTCAACCGCCGCAGGGCCTGGCCGGGTCACGCTCCGTGGTTGGGGTCAGACGCTGGTTTTAATGGCGGGCCCAGCTCCTCTGCTGTTCCTCTGAAGTCGGAATTCTGCTGCCGGGCACAGCACCTCCTCCGCGCTCTCCGTTATTTGTGCGCAGGGTAGAGGCAACATCGTTCTAGGTATCTGTCAGGAAGGAAAGAATGGAAGAGTAGCTAGTTTTGTAAAAACGCGAGTAATGGGTCAAAACGACGATGTTAAAACATGGAGGTAAGCCAGCAACTTGTCCCCGAAGGGCTGTCGGTTTGCCTTGGGTTACCCCTCCGCTCTGCTCTGAAGGAGAGCGGGGACGGCAGAACGGTTCCCCACCGCCACACACCCCACGTAGGCAGGCTGCTGTCTACGAGACGCCGGTCCCGCGGCAGCGGCGGCCCACCGGGCCGCGGTTCGGGCTGCCGGACAGGCGGGAGCTGAGCGCGGGCG
>JAVJGG010000043.1:4762330-4783129 GCA_035590195.1 Aviceda cuculoides
GGGGCGGGGCAGGGCAGGTCTGTGAGGGGGCGGCGGGAAGCCGTTCTCTGGGGCGGGAGGGTTCGGCCGCTGAGGGCCGGCCGGGTGGCTGAGAGGAGAGGCCGGCGGCGGTGGGCTCTGCCGGCGGTGCTGTGGTAGATGACATCCTTTGGGGGAGAGCTCAGGTGGGTGCTGCAGAGACCTTCCGTTCCTCTTCAGTATTGCTGCATTGTTAGCGTGGCCATACGCCGCTGCCCGCGCCTCAGATCATGCTCCTCTAGCTGCCGCTTGTGCTTTGTAGTTGGATGCGTTTAGGAACCACTCAGCAGGTTTTCTGACTTTGCTGCATGTCTTTGAATAGCGGCAAATATTGACCAAGTAAAAGACTGTCCATTGAGCTGGACTCGACAGCTGTAGGCAGGCTCAGCGCAGCATACTCACTGCAGGGCTGATAAACTAGCATTCTTTTTAATATAATCACTTGCTGGACAGCTTCTGTTGGGTAAATAGTTCCTGCCGTGTAGGTTGAATGTGTGTCACACACCACAGTAGTGTTGTCATTTTGTAGAACTAAGGAAAACTTAGTGCTACATGATGGAAGAGCACGGAGAATATGCTTGGTTTGGTTTTTGTTACTTCTGTGCTATAGGTTTATTGATATTGGCTCTATTGGAAGCAAGCAGTTACCCTTCCTGTTGCAGTTCCTCCCAGGAGTTTTACATCAATATTTCTCAGTCATGTACAAGGGTCCTGTAAAAAAACCCAGGCATAAGGAGCTTCTGTGTAAGAGAAATGTTGTATCTTTTCCTGTTTTACAGCCAGGAGGACCAAAGCACAGAGAAGCAACATATCTGGGATTAGACTGCAGGGAGCTAAATGCCCTGTCTCTTGCCTCATTTACTTGGATAAGATTTTTCAAGTGTGGATTTGGAAATTAGAGAGTTAACACTCTCATTTCTCCTAAAGTCGATGGGAGTTAGATATCTAAATTCCCTTGAGCACTGTGAAATTCTTGTTGAGCAAACACTACCTTCTCTAACTTATGTAGAAGCAATTAAAAGATCGGCCAACACTGACAAGCTAGTTAATGTGATCTGCAGAGAAAATGCCTTTAAACTTGTCTGGGTCCCAGTAACTGACATGGGAGGCTAATGACAAGGACCTGAGTAAAGATCCTAATGTCAGCATGGGAGTCCTAGTAATCAGCTTGGGAAGCTGATGCCAAGGAGCTGGATAAAGATGCAATTAAGGTTGCCACAAAATACTGGGATACGTTGCAGTTCCCAGCTGTGATAACTGAAGAGTTGGCTGCAGTTCCAAAACACCAGCATGATAGTAAAGTAGGAATGAAAGGACAAATAATATTGGCCTTTTCATTTTCCAGGCATTTATATTCACTGTCTGCATGGAGACTAAATTATCTTGGCAAAATTCCAAGCAATATTCAATTTTTTCCCTCTACCTCAAGTGGGTTAATAAAGTAAAATTAGGCTTTGCTATTTTGCATTGCACAAGGGACTACAGAATAAATGTTTCCATTTTTTATGGTCCACCTCAGCTTTTGGAGAGTTTGACATTTTTACAAGTCCCTGACTGCTTACCCTGGTCAGTACAAACACTCTGCTTTGAAAGCATGGCATTTGAGCCTTCAACATTGAGTAGACAACATGTTCAGATTCCCTCTCTGAGTAAGAGGAGATAACTTAAGAAAAAACAGTTCTTGAAAATCCTGTCGCAGGTATAATGTAGTTCTGAACATCCTCAGGAAATCATAATTCTAGCACAGCAAATGGATGTGTGTAGAAAATGAAATACCTTATTAGCAGCTGTCATAGGGAAGTAATACAAATTTTTATAGCCCCAGGGAAGATACACAGACCAGAAAGATGCAGTGGGAAACTCATAATTTTATCATCAAGTGGACCCTGAAAAAGCCTTGGCGCTTCCACCACTGCCAACACAACTGATAATGACAGGATCTAAGTTGCTGCGTAAAGGACCTGCCAGCTCACAGCCGATGGCTCTTGAGCTATGGGAAAAATGCGTTGCAGAGTTTGACATGTGGCTGCCAAGCATGTCTGGTGCTTGTTCTGGAGGAGGCTGAGGGGGATCATAGTTTGGGATTGTCGGTGACAAGAGGCGGCAGCAGCATCTTGCTGTGCTGGAAGGGTTGGCTGTTCTGTGCCAAATCCAGCAGGTTTTGAGGCGGGGGCTCTCGGTGTCTGCTTGGCTGTTGCTGTTGTAGTGGGATTACTGCCATGACGAGAAAAAAAATCTTCCTATGTAATGACAGAGATTGGGAAAGAAAACAATTCTCATGATTTTTTTCTGTTTCCTTCCAGATTGGTGTAATACGTAGTCAAAGTCAAGAGTCAGTCCTACCCTCTTTTCTGTTCTCCTGTCTGTACTCGCATGGCATGGGGAGGAGAGGCTGTGTGGGTGCCTCCTGGCTGGGCGTGTTGAGAAAATCTGTTCCTTTTTGTAAGCACCGCACTTGTGTACTACAGAAAAGGGGACAAGTAGGGTCCTGAATTAACTAATGTAGAGGTGCTGCGAACAGCAAGAAAACCTCTCAAACTGTTTGCTCACTGGCATGGTTTTGGAAGATGTTCAGACTTAAAAACAAATCCCTTTAATTAATTAAGACATGATCACCATGTGATTCTTACCTATCAAAACTGGAAAACTATTTTGGATGAAGATAGAAGTAAAAATAATGCATCTACCATGGTTTTTAAAAATACGCTAAAAAATTACTCTGAGATAGGAGAGCTACAGTGAGACACCTCTGTGAGAAATGATACGTTTAGGCTAAGGTTTCATACTATACTGAGCTGCCCTAAGGGCTGCTGGCCACCCGTGGGCAGCTCCATGTGCCCCTGCCCCTTCCTACACGTGCCCACCACCACCCTCGTCTTGTCACTGGTGCTGGTTGGAACGTGTGGTAGCTGATTCAGAAAGCTAATGCATCACAAATCTGATCTTGCCAAAAAAAGTGAATCGTTTCCTGCTGGTTTGGCTGGCCAGGCCTGCTCGCACAGGCTCAGCGGTGAGGAGCATGTAGTGCAGTTGGGGGAACGGAAAGAAACAGGACTACTGCTTTGGCAGCAGATCGGTGCAACTGAGAAGTCATGCTGCATCCTGAGAAGAAGGCTCATTGTACTTTCAAATAGAAATTTGTATGCTCCCATTTTATTTAGAGCAAGTATTTTTAAAAATTTGAAGTACAGTTTGACACCCTTTCTTCTTTAGTTGAAGTTTGTGATCATTGTGTAGTAAGACTGACTGGCCTGTTTCATATACAGCTTCTCATTGTTTCAGTTGCTGCCTCTCCCTCATTGTTAGGGAAGTGCTGCTTCTTGTGAGGAAAACATCTCAGAGAGAATGCCTATATCTCAGCACTGCTGTCTTTTCACTATTGCTTAAACTAAGTATGCAAGCATTCCTGTTAACATTGGTGTGTTCATTCAGATAGGAATTTAATACATGTTGGAGCATCTGCTTTCTAAGTACCTGATGAGTCGGGGTTTGCTCTCCAATCTGCAAACAGTATAGTGCTCAGATGGGGGAACGCAGTTTTTCAAGTCTTTGGCCCAAGTGGATGAAGGAGAGGAGGTGTCAGCCAAGCTGATATAGGTACTGGGGCTCCAGAGGGAAGGAGGCAGTGTAGCACAGAATGGCTCCACAGTGGAGAAAAAGGGGCAGCAGCCGTGGACAGCTGCTGGGTGTCACTGGGACAGGCAGGCTGAGGCACAGTCATCATTTTGAATGCTGTTTGCAGTGGGACTGGACTGAATCATCTTCAGCACAGAATGGACCTGTGTGACATAGTACAGCCAAAGGATGTCACAGGTCATATCCTTGTGTATTGTTCCTCATAAACATCTGTTAGTAGCCTACCACCCATAGCCCATGGGGAGACTGCTGGCTTGGCATGGAAATTTTGCTGGCAGCCTCTAATCTCAGGTAAAATATTAAGCTTTGGAGGATTTTTTTTTTCCATCTGCTTAATTACGGAATCAGTTCATGAGAAGGAGGTGACATGTTTGGGTTGCTCTGCTATATCAGTTGTGCAGATAGTGCCCAAAACATCTATTAAAAAATTGTCATCCTCTTGTATGACATCTAGCTTACAGGCAGATATGCTGCAATTGCAGTAGTATTTGGGGGTGCTGCTCTGTACTGGCTTTCTGAAGACTCCACCAGTTCCAGTTTCTATTCAAGAAGAGCTAAGTTCTGCCCAACAAGCATCTGAGCAGCTATTCTAACATCAAGAAGAACTAAGCAATTGCTATCAGCTTGTGTTTATTAGTACATCTATTTTAAAAGTTGGTCAGTAAACCTGGAAGATTCTTTTGTAGTGATTGCATGACTATGGAAATGGGAAAGCAAATTCTAACCAGTCAGTGAGGCTGGCTGGGATGGTACATGTCATCATTGCCTGGCGAGGCAGAATAGACAGGCTGTGAAGCCAAGCTAGGATCAGAAGCTAGGAATGGGTCTTCTGCACAAATGGCTCATCTGTACTATTTGTCTTGCCAAAAAAATAGTGTGAGGGTCGTTTCAATAGCCCCAAAGAGTCTTCAAGAAGATTGTGTCTGCTTTTTGTGAAGGAATCTTACACAGGAAACTGAGCTTTGGCAGCTTTTAAATGCACGCCTTAAAGCATCATGCAAGTTGCCAGGACTGTGATTGTTACTTTAGCACCTCCATTAGGGCAGGACTTATAAGTATCTGTTGCACGTTTATAGTAGTTGCTGCCCCAGGTGGGTATGTTAGTGTTAGCCATTAATGCTACTCATGATTATTGCTCTTCTTTTGCGTCTCTGTGGCTTTTATTCCCAGAGCTTGAGAACTCTCCGGGGTCCCTGACGGAGAGCACTGCTGGGGTGCTTCATTTGTATTCTGCCACTACTATCTAACAAGTTTTCACTTGTCCTTCAGGCTGCACATGCCATAAAAGCCAAGCAGTCTTGCACGTCAGTACTGAGTGCAGGCCCTATGGAGAGCAGTTATTTCCTTTTGAGCTATTATTTCTTATTTCCTTTTTATTTCCTCCTCTCATATTGGTCATTATAATAGTAATACGAGCTCATCTGGGAATTTCCTTTCATCAGAGAAAAATTCCTGATCATCCATTATCCCTGTATGATTTCAATTTCCAGTAGGATTGAGAGGAGGCAGTGTAGACATCACTGAAATATAGAGGTATCAGTAGGACCCTTTCAGTAGTTATTTTAGCAGTGAAATAATTGCAGTAAATCTAATGGCAAATAATTGTAGACATGCAGGCCAAGAACTTACTAGTGCTTCATGTGTTGTCTCCTAGCACAGCAGTGGCATTGCAGCACGGGACTGTGCAAAGGTATGTTAAAAGGCCTGAAGATTTACATTAGCAAATAAAATTCCCCCAGCTCCTGTGTTCTTGTCTTATGGAAGAAACCACCTCTATGCCATAGTATTTTCAATCATATACACTGAAAATGTCATCACTAGTTGCAAAATATTTTCTAGCCTGTTCTAATTTGCATCACTGTTCATGGCTTGGTTTGCTCTAAAAATAAAGTTGTACTTTTAATGTATTGGGAACTGGGGAAGCTTCAACCCCTACACAGTCACTCTCCTGCCTGAGCTCAGGGAAACTGTGCACAGGCTCAAGTAGACTAGTTTGAAGTAAGGTCTGGAATGAGGACAGCTATAGTTTCTCCACAGCTGAGCTGGTTGAATGAGTCTATTGGGTTTTTTCTAAGTGAAAATCACTTGTCTTTGTGAAGACTTTTAGTGTTAGACCGATCGTCCTCCTGGCTCTTTTTTACAGATTTTTTTTCATTCTTGTTTTGCTCTGTGAGTACAATGCTTGTGTTTTATCAGTCCCCTGTCTTGGTATTCAGTAAATGCTGTGTTATGATAAAGATTATGATAAATTGTGGCACTAAGTATAGTAATAAATGTAAGCATAGTGTATACAGGCTATTGTGGAAGAAATTAGTTTCTGTTCTGCAGTTTGGAAAAAAAAAAGAGTCATGCATCTGTTTTATGTAGAAGTATCCTTATCATCCTGTGGTATCGCTTTATTCTCAGATGAAAAAGCCACAGAGTTTTGTGCAGGAAACCATTTGTTATGGATGGCATTGTCCAAATTAATCAAGTGATAATGGAAATAATTTAAAGTTTAGAAGTAGAATAATAAAATCATGGAAGTTCTGTAAGTTTTTTGATGAGTTTCTTCAGTCTGTTGCACTGATGACTTACAACTGAGAAGTTGGAGCAAAGCAACCAGTGAATTTGAATAGGTATGTATGTGAAGCGCCTTGGAATCCTAATCTTTGAGTGTACGTGTAAAGAAAATAGTTTTAAGAAACAAGTCTGTTTGTCCAGCCTAGCTACATTTTAAGGTGCTTTAAAAATATTTGTCTACTGAGCATGCTTGGTTTTAAGGTAGTTTAAAAATGTTTCTTTCAAAGGAGTCTTTGCCTTTTGGTTGGTGTATGTGTTAAGGTGTGCTGGAGTACACGCAGACATACAAAACGTGTAGTATGGCAATCCTCTCCTCTTCAATAGACCCAGTAATGTCTAGTATTTGCAGAGTTTAGAGCCTGCTGGGATGTACTCACGCTAAACATGTTTATGTTTTTGAGAAATCTGGTGAGTGTTCTGTGATTCTGTGAAGTTATATTGTGCTCTTGCTCCTTTGGGAATATTACAGTATTGGCCATAGGGCTTTATGAATTGTCACAAAATGAGCAGTTAATTCTTGACATCTGCTGTGCTGAAGTGACTGCCAAGTTGCGTGGGTAGTTGGCAAGGAAATAAATATTGATAGACCCTAGCAACAGGTACTCCTGTGAACTCTTGTTCTGGGAATGCTTAGGCTGTGTCCAGTGTTATTAATGTTGTGATAGCATTTTAAGTTTATTTATAGGATTTGGTTGTGTCTTATCACAATCTCTCAGCACTGGAATGCATGAATGGGTTTTGCTGTGCAAGGACATAGACATCTGTATCATATACTTATTTCAACATATAACAGATGCTTCACCGTCCAAATCTCAGGGGTGGTTGATGTACACCGATGTATGACATCTCAGGTATGTGCTTATATCTAGACTCTTGTATGTTTGCTGTCTATCCTATGTTGGAATGACTACTCCAGAGCTATGTACACATAAGTGCGTTGGATACAAGAATTTCTTTCTATTTAGTAATATATCAACAAAACATTCGTATACAAGATCCTCTGAGAATCCACCAGATAAAATTAGCTTGCTTATATTGTGAAAGCACTAATGCTTGTGAGTGCTGTAAGTGAACAACTTTATGTTCTCATTGCAGAAATTGAAGCCAGAGAAGCCTGCGACTGGCTGAGAGCTGCTGGTTTTCCCCAGTATGCTCAGCTATTTGAAGGTATGATCCCAAAGACTTGTCAAGCAGCTGACACTGAATTCAAGTAGAATTGTTTACATAAATATTTGAGAACCCGACACTTTCAATGGGAAGCACTTCCAAATTCTGTAATATCTTCATGCAAACCTGTAGAAAAATACTAACCTGGAGCGTGTTCTTGCAGAAGTGTCATTGTAATTAGGTTAGCATGGACTCAGTAGAATTCTGTAAAGGACCAAATCTTTCCTGGTTGTTGTTAGACTGTAACTCAGTCAAATTTCTGCTTTTGTGATTTTTAGTTGCATATAATTTTCTCAGGCTCTTTTCCTTGGAGTGTTGGGGATTTTTTCTGACTCACTGATTGCAACCAAAACTCATCTAAGGCTCTCCAGCCTGTTGAGCAAGATTGTTTTATTGGCATTTTGAAAAAGAGTGTTGGAAAAATCGTCTTGCAATCATAAGTTTTTAAAACATATGCTCAGAAGCAGCCAGCTAGTCAAACAGTGCAATTTCAGCATGTTTTCATGTTGTTAAAGCTACAAAGAGTGCTTATTACCTGGGGGGGAGATACGGATTTGTTGAGAACTTGTATAATTTTCAGACACACTTGAGCTTATACCTTAAAACTGTTCTTCTTTAAAATATGTTTATTGTTACAAACATTGAATGTAACAAAAGCTAGTCTATTTTTAAGAGAGGTTTTATCAAAGAACTACAGTTAAAAGAACTAACGGTAACTTCTGCCTGCTCTCATTCCCACCTCCCCTGTTCATTGCAAAATTAAAAATTGGAAGTCAAGCAACAGAGCCAAATTTGAAAGCTGTATACTATGAAACATGATGTCTCATGGAAGTGCTTCCTGTTTGACTACAGTAGATTTTATTGTATAAGCTGTCAATCTTACGGTTTGTTGGAAATGTACATTATCATGCTTCTGGAAAAATTACCTTGCTGTTTATGCAGTGTCCTGACTTGACTAGGTAAATTAAGCTTAAAAAGTAAGCCAAGAAAATACTGATAGGTCTCACTGGTTCCTTCTTGTACCTTACCTTCAGCAAAAGCTCATGTAAAATACTCCTAGTTTTATACTGTACTTGAAAGCAGAAGATGCAGAGAACCTAACCAAAGCAAAACTTTAATTTTGCATTTCTTGGCTATAGTACTTAGCCACTGCAAGCTCCTGAAATGGAGCAAATGCTTGTCTACCTGTAACTAATAACGGCAAGCAGATACCTACATTTATTCTCCCACTTGATCTAAGGAACTGATCCTCACTTACTTGAAGGACATTTGTGTGATGATGTAGTTATAGAAATAGATTTATTTAACCTATGATAAATATGTTACAAAATTCAGTCTTTGCAATTATAACTCAGATTTCAGATTCAACTTCTTTTTTTACAGATATGCAGTTTCCTATTGATGTAAAAACTGTAAGGAAAGATCATGAATTTTTAGACGGAGATGCGATTGAATCACTATTCAGGTAAACATTTATTATGTGTCATCTTTAATACCTCCAGACTCCATAGTTATTCGTCATTCATCTTTTCACGCCTTAGTTTTTGTCAGAGACTAACAAAGTCACCAATGTTGTGACTTAAGGAAATCACTTAAGCACATACTTTAGTACCACTGAAGTTGGTTGTTTTAAGAATTTGAAAGGTAAAGTAAGCATGTGTCTGCATGTCTTCTTCAGCCAAGGTCTCGGTGATGTTACACTAAGCATCAAATCTGTCTTTTCTGTAATGTGAAATGTCTGCAGGCTGAGAAAGAATAATCAGTTCCCTGCAAGCATATGGTAGCATGACAGTTTGCTCTTTAGAATTGCATATTACAGAGTGCAGGGTTTTCCTCCGACTAGTGATCTTCCCCAGAGCTCTTCCAGGAGATAACAGCGAAACCAATGTGCACAGGAGATACGTTTTCTGTTTTGTTCTCCTGAATATTTTTTTTGAGTGAGAAGCAAAGGTATTGATTTGAAATTACAGTTTTGTCACAGCTGTTCACAGCACACAAGTGAAATTGCATTGTAGGTGCAAAGTCAAACTCATTGCTCTTTGGACTTTTCCCCGTGTAAGAGTGCCAGGATAGTGTAGAGGCATTCTATTTTAGTACTTACTGCAGTTATTGAAGCCTTCTCATTATGAGAATATTTAGCAGCAGAAGTGAACTCCAGACTAACCATGCCACACTGCTTGTTCGATCTGAGGGTTGTGATAAGAATGTCTAACTCTTAAGGGACTGGAAAGTTCCTCTTCTGGCAAAGTGGTTCGGTCCTTTTCTGTATTGTTAGGTCTCCTGAATTCAAATTCTGCTTGTAACAGGAGCACCAACAGGAGCTGTTTGCATATACAACTCTAATGCACAGCAGATATTAGAGAACTTGGATATATTTTGTTTCTTGATATGACTTCTATCCTGAGTGTTGCTTGAAGGCTGTCAGTGTGCCTCCCTGTTGATGCCACATATTTGTTTGACAGTTAAGTGACTGATGAGTTTTGGGCCTTATTGATTCTGCAAGTTTTAATTAAAATGATAGATAATAAAGTCCTTTTAAGGACACAGGTTAATGTCTTTTTTTTTTTTTTTTATTCTTTTAAGAAGGCCACTTAGGGTTTCTTTCATTTTCAAAATCTTACATCAATGTATAGTTTTTCACAATCATCAAAGCTCATCATATGATTTTAAATCAACTGATTAATTATGGTGCTCTAATTTTAAGATGGCAGAACTGGAACTGTGAACATCATGGGGTTGTTAGTTGGTGCTGGTTTTGGCAAAATTTATGGAGAACCTCTAACAGAATGTCAGTCTTTGATACCAATAATGAAGACTCCCTGGTAGAAGTTCACAACTAATTTGGTGCATGTTTGTTAGCAAGAAGTAAAATAGTTTAAATTTGAAACTTCTGTCTTTTTTCTTACACCCTAGACGGTTGAACATATTGAACAAGTGTGCATCAATGAAAGTGGAAATAAGCCGTCAGAGGAAATGGGTATGTTTGTAAAATATAGTTAATTTTCTCATTAAAAATGTGCTTAGCTATTATATCAAATCCCCATTTTTAA
The DNA here is from genome assembly GCA_035590195.1 of Aviceda cuculoides. Classification (NCBI taxonomy): domain Eukaryota; kingdom Metazoa; phylum Chordata; class Aves; order Accipitriformes; family Accipitridae; genus Aviceda; species Aviceda cuculoides. The sequence continues at coordinate 4,772,764 of JAVJGG010000043.1, forward strand.
AAGGTGTATGAGGGATTAGCAATTTGTGAACTTTTCTTTCTATTCTCTTCCGTCCTGCAAAGCTCTTCCATTTGCATTTTCTGCTGAAAAACACAGTGATGGAGATTGAAATTATGTAATGTTCATTTCGTAACTTTGTATGATAGGTTAGGGATGGGTTTTGAAACAGTTTTAGAAAATAATTTGACACACATTACTGTCCAATTGTTGCACCAAGGCCCTACCTCAGCGTGTCTTTCCTAAGTAGTTTCACATCTTATTTAATGCCTGAAACTGAAATTTCACTCTTATTGACTAAACGAAGGATAAGAAATTAAAGTGGACAATCTAATGTCATATGTCCAGCCAATAGAAACTGGATAGGTTTTAGCTGTGATAGCTTTATCCTCTCCTGCAAAAAAGTACAGTAGGTAACACAGAGTTATAGCCACATCTTGGCTGGTTAACATCAGGATTGTAAAGCCTCTTGGGTACCATGGATTAACTGCAGGACTAGCCAAAAAATAATGTCATCTTTTGGGAAAATGTCTACTTTTTTGAAAAGGTCATTTCCATCTCTCTTAACAGTTTGCTGGCCAGGCACTCACTTGGCATGGGGACAATACAGCAAATGGAGCACCTGGGGCAAATGGGTGGTGAGGCTGAGGTCTCCAGGAGGGTACACCAGACATTGATGCTGCCAGTCCCACAGCCAAATGCTTCTTTACCTGAAAATGGATGAATTTTGGTCACAGAAGCGTGAAAGAGTGTTTGATTTGTTTGGCTTTAGGAAAGGTCGTGTAAAACCAATACAATTATCTTTCAGAACCTTTGGATTTGCCGCAAACCAGAATTTTTCATCCTGAGATCAAATCTATCATCTTTTCCTATGGTAAACTTACCAGATTTGTCAGCATGCTTGGGAGTAATTTGTCAGCTTGTTTTTCAACAAACAGAACAGAGCTCAGGGCAGACCTTCAGTAACTGAACGGTTACATTCCTGTTTGTTGGTCTTAGGGGTTTAGGAGGAAGGCAGAAAATTTAAGTCTCCTTTTTTGTTACATTTTTTCATAATTTAAACTTTGCCAAACTTTGCCCTTGAACTGTACTTTTTTTTTTCCTTCTAAGAGTGATGACTCTGAAGATGATGAACCTTGTGCCATAAGTAACAAATGGGCTTATGAGAGGTGCAGTCAGAGATGGTCTCGTATCGAGAGCCTAGAAGGTTTTCCAGGAGAGGAAGGTGCCAGTGCATCAGTCCCAGGCAGTCCAGTACCGAAGAGCATCATCAGCGAGGATGCTATCTTTCTGGATCATGGCGAGAAACATGATGTGTCCTCAATTCACAGTGCTAGCAGTGGTGACAGTGACATTGTTAGCTTCCCAAAACCTCTTGAAGATGTGGAAACGAGCACAAGTTCCTCAAGATGTTCCTCAATTACGGTGGCTCCACTGGACTCTACATTTAGTTGTTCTCCTCCCTGCAGTGAATTTTTAAATATCACCAGTGAAGAGAAGCTTTTGGATAAGTCACCATATAAAAAGAAGAAGAGCCTTCTAAAGAAAATGGAGAAGTTGCACTTAAGGAGCTGCAACTTAAGGAGTGGTCAGTCAAAGGCCAAACCCATAATAAGTGAACCTGTTCTTCTAGAAGGACTTAATGAAGAAAAGATGAAGGTGTTGAACTGTGTAAATATTTCTGACCTCTCTAGCACCCAAACAAAGAACAATTCTTCCTTTTCTCCCCAGAGTTGCAATAGCAGCAATCAGTCTGAAAATAGCAGCACAGTGAGCACTCCAAGTCCTGTTATAAAACCACAAAGCCTCTGTGAAGGAAGGGGGGTGTATGCAGAGGACTTGGATTCTAGCAAGCTCTTGCTGTGGGATGATCTGTCTCAGCAAAACCTAAAAAATGACATGACGTTACAAATGAACCAGATGTTTCAAATACCACAAGGCCATAAACCTGGCACTTTCCCCAAAGCCCTCACAAACAGCTCCCTGTCTCCAGTAGATGACTCTTCTATCAATTGGAGAACTGGGAGTTTTCATGGGTGCAGGAGGAGCCGGAGCAGAAGCAGTTCCAAGGACTCCAAAGCCCCCAGGAATCCCCTTTCATGCACAGATAACAGGCTAAGTGTGTATGACAACATGCCCAGTATCGAACTTGATAATTTGGAGGCAGCACAAGTTGGTGATGATGATGTTTTTTCAGAACTGAACAATGTCATAGAAGATGTCAACGGTCTCAAAAAGTTGGTTGATCAGTGGACAAAGAAGTTCTCAGATGATGGAGATTTGGACTTTGCCAGTGACTTGACCTCTTTGTATCAATCCTCACCTAAAGAAATCTGTCTTGAAACAGAGGGCTCAGAAGATAAGAGAGCAGACCTCCCAATCACTGAGGGAGAGAGCAGCTGTGAACTGGGCAAGGAGATCAGTTCTGCAGACCTGGCATATGTGACAGACTCTAAGAAGATCAACAGGTCAGCCATCCTTGGGTTTCCCTAGTTGACTGCCCTTGGGAACCTTTCCCCATTGATTGTCTCCACTCAAAATGGAATTGCTTTTCCAGAACCAAGTATCCTTAAGTAAGTCTGTTCTGCGTAGCAGGGTCTGCAGTGCTGGTGCCAGATACTGCTGGTCTGTAGGCATTCTGGTATCTACATCTGCTCTGACCTCTGTTGAAAGTAGGGTGCTCATGATCTGCATGAGCACTTAGACTTTATGGCTAGCTTACTGAATTATTCCATATTGCCAGAGTACCTCCTGGATGAGAAGTACCTTGTTTAAATGCAACTAACCATATGGTGTTCGGGAACTGCAGATCATTTAGAGTCTTAGGTGCTTCACAGATGCAGGCAGAAGACTAACAAACAGGGACAATGGAAATAGTCCTAAGCTTAAAAAATATTTATCCCATAGGCATGGGAAGCAACACTGGTCTGTGGAAGAGAGTGTGAACTTGGAAAGCCTTTCCATCCAGACTGATAGCCAGTCAGCTGCCCAGCTAGCCCGGACACAAAAGCTGGCTTTGTTGAAACTCACTGCTTTAATGGACAGATACTCCCCTTCCAGTAAGCAGGGCTGGAACTGGTAAGTTGTCTAATATTAAAGCAACCTGTGTTGGAGAGAGGATTTGACATAAGCAGGTGAATTTCCTTGCCTGCCTAGATTACACACGTCCAAGATGAGGAATTTCATCCTGTTAAATCGCTGGCAGTTTCAGTTATTTCAATGGCTCCAGGATTTCCTCTGCTGTGGACTGCACTTTTGCTCCTCGCTGGTGGTCATGTTACTGATTTTAAAGCATGTTATAGTTTCTCTCTGAATTTGCCCATTTGCAGGCCTTTGTCAGAAGTCCTTCACAGAGATTGCAGGACCTGAGGGGAGAGCTGGGTGGGCTGCGAATTCATCCCTTCAGCATCAAGTTCCTGTTTGAACTAAAACAGCGACAAAGTCAGTCACTCAGAGGACTTAGAAATATCAGTTTAGCACCTTAATGATTTTCTCTCTATCTTATGATGCTATGGGTACAGGTATGCGGCAGAATTTGGGGTTGTGGCAAGTATAACTAAATCCTTTCCCATGCGTATAACTAAAGTAGCAGGTGGAACTGTGCTGGAGAGCTAATAAGTTCCATGCACTGATTTTTGTTTTCAGGACTATACCAAAGTTCATTAAAAAAATAAAAGCCTCTGACTACAAGGACAAAAACGTGTTTGGGGTTCCTTTACTTCTGAATGTTCAGCGAACAAGCCAACCACTGCCCAACAGCATACTGCAAGCACTGGACTATTTAAGAAGCCACTTTCTTGACCAGGTATGAACTTGAGGTAGCCCAGAGCAGCTCTGTTCCATAAACAGATCTGCTCCAGGGAACCAGTCTGCTTCCAGCTTTTGTGAGGGACTTTCTTGCCTCCTAAGGCAGAAGGGTGTAGGTCTGAGCAGGTGGCCTGCGAGGAAATGCCAATGCTGTTTCCTTCTGGGAATATCTTTAGTCCTGTGTCATATTTTTGTGCCTTGCTTCACTGAAAGCATCTGCAGTCAGTTCTCTTGGTGCAGGCAGTCAAGCTGTCTTCTTCTGGTGAGGTAGCATGTCTCTGCTCCCTTAGGAAGTAAATCTACCATGCAATGTTGTTATTCCCTCTGTTCTGTGGTTGCTGCTAAGTGTCAGAGGTAATGTGATAATTAATCTTGTTTCAGCTGAAATGTACTACTAAGCAGAGGTAAAACATATTAGAGCAGTTCCTGTAACATCTTTTTCTGGATCTGAATTCTGTATTTATCCTCTAAGTGGAGATGTGTGCATGGCAGTGAAAGTGTGCGCTTCATATGCTATTTCTGTAGGATAGTTGTAGAAATGGGAGACGCCGTGACATAAGACATGTTAAAGAAAGGACTTATTTTTTTCTGTGCTTTGCAATTGTATAGGTGTGTAGTATCATGCTGCAGTACAAAATGTGTGTGTCCTGTGAAGTTACAATGCAGTTTGGTGGCACATATTTGAGTATAAGCAGTCAGTTTCTTCTGAAGGCAGTGTGTTTCATTTTGAGGTTGTGGTATCTATTCAGTTAATACAAATAAACCGACAAATGTAAATACTCTCTCAGTGGCACACAGTGAAACTTTCAGCAGAAGCTTTGTTGAGGTTGAGTTCATGGGAAACTTCTAAATCTAGGTTTTGTCTGAAGCTTGATTGACATTCACATTAGAAATAAAATCATAATTTCCCTCAGAATGGCAGTTGCCCTTTGCCAACCTGCAGATGTATTAGATGTGTCAGACATGACAGATGTTAAACCTGAACTGTGTGGATCTCACAGTCTGAGTTTCTTTGCTCCAATGTATAGATGTACATCTGCTTTTGGATGAACACATGTTGGTGCATTAGCAACTTGCAGTTCTAATGTGTGAACATAGCCTCCTCACACAAACTTCCAGATGTCAATAGTAATGATTTTAAAAGTCAAAAAGAGTAATTGTGCATCAACTAAAAAGCAAGCAAACAAACATGAAAATTGGTATGTCTTTCACAGATGGTTCTATTGGCATCACTCATGGTTTGCCTGGGAGGAATATCTGTCCTGCTTCTAATGATACCAAAATATTTTGGTGTTAGATCCCACTACCACAGGGTCTTAGCCAACAAAAGGAAAGTGAAGGATCAATTATTTGTCAGAGTTTTGATTCCTGATGGCTCCTCTTTTTGTCTTTGATATTTTCTTGTACCCGCAGGTTGGCCTGTTCCGAAAATCTGGTGTTAAATCCAGGATTCTGTCTTTAAGAGAAATGAATGAAACCAACCCAAACAACGTATGTTACGAAGGGCAGTCAGCATTTGATGTGGCAGATATGGTGAAGCAGTATTTCCGAGACCTTCCCGAGCCTATATTTACTAGCAGGCTCTGTGAATCCTTCCTCCACATCTACCAATGTAGGTAGCAAAAGCTATGGTTTTCCAGTTCCTTGAATATCTTAATATTGAACTGTACATGGCAGTGGCCAGGCTAGGACTAGTGCCATGTCCCCTTGTAGTTAGAGGAGACAAGACAGGCAGGATGTTTCTGAAGAGAGGAGTTCATTGTGGCTCTGGACTTAAGGACTTCACCATCTGCATCCTATGGGCCAGCTATTTTCTAACTTTGTGTCTTTTCTGTTCTTTGAAGGATGAGTGTAACAATCTATGTTATAGCAGCCCTCCTAAAATGTGTTTTTAAATGGTCATTTCCTTATGCAAAATTAAGAAAGAATCTAGTTCCCTTGTTCATGGTATGAAGTAGCTCCTTGTGCAAAAAGTCACGTTATATTGATGACATTTCTTTATTAAGGTGCCCACGCAGAGTTGCTGTGAAAGCTACTTTCCCAGGCAGCATCTTTGCCTGGGAATGCCAGCAACTTTCTGCCTGTGCTCTCACTGTTACTATCCTTGAGACTCATCCTGAAAAAGAAGGAAACATGAAGCTGAAATCTAGCATTGAATATAGTTTTAAACATGTTCCGTCTCCAGTACTTTGTCGTCAAGGAGTTCACTTTCAAAAAGCAGTTGAGTTGGGGAAGGAGCTTGCTGTAGGGGCTTATGATGATGTTGCTACAGGCAAGTTTCTTCTTTTGAGAAGAAGTTTTGGAAGTCAAAGTATGGGATTTCTGAGTGGACTGGTTTTCAGCATGTTTTATGTGACTTTTATTGACATGAGTAAATGAGCGGCCGCTGACCTGTATATGGTGTAGGTTTGTGAAAGTTTGGTTGGGTTTTTTTTAACCTGTCAGGCTTTTAGAAATTTTTCTGAAAATGGTTTGTTTATTTGTTTGAAGCTAGTTTTCTTTTTGCATCCACAAATCCTTTTTGTAAGGAGGTCCACAATTCCTGTGTCCAATGGATGTGGAACCTTTTTGTTCCATTTGTTATAACCTGGCCACTGTCCACCTCCTGTCTCTTGTTATGAGACAGGAACAGCAAATGACTGAATTCTACTCACCGATCTTCTGGCACATGTGACTTGAGCAAGTGCCCAGATTAAATTACTGTCTTTTGGAGGTAAGAAATATGCTGCTTTCACCAAGAAGCATGTTTCATGTGTTCTACGTATGTGTTTCTACTTGAAGGGAAAGAGAAGTGATCTTCTACTCTTTGTAGTGGTGTAAATTGGAGAAATCCTCATGGTAGGGGACTGCATGGCAGGATGAACCATACCTACTCTCCTGCAGAAGCTGTTTGGGCACACAGGCTCACTGGGTTTTAGTGTGAATTAAAATCTGTTGGCAAAACATTGTTCTCTGAATTGAGGTATCTGAGAGCACCTATTGTCTTCATGCCTGAAGCTGAAAGGAAAAGACAGTAAAGCACTTATCCACTCCAAAGTATCATTCCAGAGTAATATTTATGGGGAGACAAGCCCTTATTTGGACTGTAACCAGAGCCGGCTCAGGATAAGTTCATTAGCGTGGTGTTCCAGGTAAATTGCAAGTCAAGCACCAGCATCACTGAGTGTGAATGTGCATCTTGACAGGCAACAGGAGAAAACTGTACTTGAGTGATGTGACTGTGATAATGGCCTTTGTGTTGTCTGTTGTGAGCTAGAGCCACAGGAAAATGGATGAACCTACAGTTTCAATGTCCTGCTTGGGATTCTGTTGATGGATGCTTCCTCTGCAAGTCATATGCGATTTTCATCATTTTTTTCTGTTTTCAGACGTGCCAAAGGATCAGCAGTTTCAGGCTGTGCAGGCTGCTATTCTCCTTCTCCCAAAGGAAAACCGAGAAGCTCTGAAAATCCTCCTGTTCTTTCTACGAGATGTGGTTGCTTTTGTTGAGGAAAACCAGATGACCCCAACCAACATTGCTGTCTGTCTTGCACCTTCTTTGTTTCACCTCAACACCTTGAGACGGGATAGTTCCTCCTCCTCCGTGAGGTATTAGCATCTTAATGCTGGCATTGCTGCTGTCCATAGTGTTATTTGCTGGAACAATGTCTTCTGTAGCTGGCCTAGGATCAGTGTCTGTTTTTAAGGGGGAAATAGTGTATGTGTCTTGGGGTTTGTCTCAAATACTGTTGTTCAGGTCCAGCAGGAGCTGACCACAGTGCATGCAGTGATCCAGCAGCTCATTGTCCAGTGCAGAGAACAATGGTAAGGCCCTGTTGTCACGCTCCTGATTAGTCTGCATGTGAGCTAGCCTGCCTCCCTCACAACTGCTGTATTCTTTGCGGTTGTCCACAAGTCCAGCTGCCTAGGAACCTGGCACGTGGCCCACAGTTTGCATTAAGGTGGTGCTGGCCATTGAAAATGTAGCTCTTGCACTGGCAACCTAAGCCCAGGTGCAGCTTTAAGTCCCAGCAGATATCTGGCAGATTTTAGCAGTTGCTGGCACTAGCTCTGCTGGGTGATAAGGGGATCATTCCAGCCAAACCAAGCCACAGGGATTCTGTAAATTTATCTTAATAAGTATCTGGGTTGCATAACATCCCCTGTTCCTACGTGCAGGGAGGAAGGTGCCCTTGGGCCAAAGTAGACAAATAATCTCTGAGAGCATTCATGCCTTATCTGGTCTCCTGAGGCAGGGCTGTTTGCTTTACTCCATGCTCCTGCTATGGACAGACACGTATCAGGGTAGAAGAGGACAGCTGACTTTGATGGAAACATTATGCACCCATCAGAGTAGCGAGTTCATCGCCTCGAATGTGGATCTAAAGATGAGGACTAGTTCCAAAGAAGAAGCTGTTAGATGTGCTATTGGCATCTTTCAGGATAATAACACAGGCTGTGATTAGCACAGAGAGGGGAAAGAAAACACTAAGGACTTTTCTTTTGAATGGCACAAAACATCTGAAAATGCCTAAGCGTAACTAGAGCCTAGGGCTGCCCAGCTCTCCCTGGGCTGAGCCAGCATGTGGCCAGGGAGCAGTGTGGTCATTGCAAGGGCAGGTGGGGATGCAGGTGGAGCTGTTGTGGCAGCAGGTCCTTCCTGGATTGCACTTGTGTTTGAGCTCCTGGGAGTCATACTTTGAGTGTTGTACCTCTTTGGTTTACATAAACATTACTCTGAAATACTAGGACCAAAAATAGAAACTGAGTTTTCTCTTTGTTGTCACTGTTTAGAAGCCAGGATGCTTTGAAGATTTAGCTTTTCTGTAACTGGGCATTAATGCCATAGTGCAGGGTTCTGACTTCAAAGGGTAGGAGCTGACAGGTCTGACTTTGAGGAGCAGGGCTGAGGACTCTTATCTTCCACTCAATTTTTAAGCCATTTGGCAGGAATGCATATAGATAAAAGTATCAGAAGCCAGGATTAATGATGTCATATAATGATTATGAATTAAAAGTGGGGACTGTTTTTGAAATGTTTGGTGTGATTTGGGCCAAAGGATTTAGAAGGTTCTGCATGGGCTTTGCAGGGTATCAAAGGAGCTTGGTATTTGAAAGCTACACACAAATCAGTTTGGGGTCATTGCTGTCTTTGGCCAAGTGCATGATGATGTGTTTGGGGAATGAAAAGCCTTGACTTGCCTTTCTTGGGCATACGTTAGTACTGGTCAGTACTGCCCCAGGCACTTTCAGGATGTGCTGGGAGGGAACGCTGTCTATGGACCTTGCTGCAGTAATGTAATGTAACATGAGCCCCTCCATGGCACCTAAGGGTCCTTCAACACAGCGTGTTTTTGCTGAAGCTGCTGGTTTCCAGCCCCCAGGCAGGCCAGCCGAGTGGGCACATTGTACTTGTGGTTCACAGCATCTTGCTCACACAGCCTTCCTTTTGCCTTCTCCTCTCTGTAGAGCTAGTCAGAGGAAGTGCAGCTTGGGTAAGCCAGACCAGAGGGAGCTGAGTGAGAACCTGGCAGCAACGCAGGGCTTGGCCCACATGATAATGGAGTGCAACAGACTCTTCCAGGTATGTCAGTTGCTGTGGCAAAGCAAAAGCATGGAGTGGGGTAGGGGGTGTTCCCACACTGGCCAAGGTCCTGAGCAGCCTGATGTAGGTGGCCTGTTTTGAGCAGCAGTTTGGGCCAGAGCCCTGCAGAGGTCCCTGCCAGCCCAGCTGTTTCTCTGAGGCTGTGATAGGTGTGAGTCCTGCTGACTCCAGTACAGAGAAAATTAATGACGTTGTAGATTTTACCATAACTATTTGTAAGAGCTGTGGAGAGCATTCCTCCATTTCCCTCTTCAGCCCCCAACTGCTATGGGGGTTTGACTTTCGGGCTTAGGGCCAACTTAGTACCTGTGGGGCAGAGGCTGCCATACATTCTTGCAGGGAGGCCCTGGCTGGGGCTGACCATCCCTTCTTGTAGGAGCGGGTTGAAGTTGAGGTTTTGCTGCTGGGGCCTGGCTGGCGTGACAGCCATGCCTGTGCGTAGCCATGGACCCCAGTAATCTGGACCTGGACCTTGACCCACAGACTGACTTCCCGGCTTGACCTCGGCCTTTCCCTGTCATTATGGACTTGCCTGGTGATCACTAGACTGTGGCTGACCCTGGTTGCTGTCACTGGACCTGATCCTGACCTCCCTTGCTGACTCACCTTCCTGGCACAACCTTGGACCGCATCACCGTGGCTGTGTCTGATGATCTGGACTCTTGGCTGACCCTGACTGCCACCTCTGGCCCGGCTCAGGTACTGTGGGACCGGGTGGTCAAGCCCACTTGACTCCTGGCCCCTTTCCCTCAGGAGGTGCCAGCCCTTGGTGCACCCTGACAGTCAGCTTGGGCCTTCCCAAGCTCTACTCAAGCACCATGGCTGGGCCGGGACTGCTGGCCCATGGATCCCCTGAACTGACATATGGCACTGCCCCAGGGCTCTCGGCAGGACTAATGAGACCAGGGCCAGTGCCACGATGAGACGGGTATGCTGGTGCCTGTCCCGTGCGTTGTGCACAGACTGCCAGGCTGAGAG
>JAVJGG010000043.1:4783139-4797371 GCA_035590195.1 Aviceda cuculoides
GCACGGCCCCAGGGCTCTCCCCCGCGCGGCCCCCCCCCCCTCCCCCCAGCCAGCCCCTTGCTCCTGAGTGACACCCACTGCCCCCCCCAGCCCAGCCTGGGGTCCGATCTCTCCATGGCATCAGTCCCCAACCTGGCCACGGCTCCTAAGTGACTCCCTCCACCCCCAGCCCAACCATTGGTCCCCATTTCCTTAACAGTGGCCTGAACCCCTCTGCCTGGCTCTGAGGCCCCCTGAGGTGCCCTACAGTCAGCCCTGGCAACATGGGAGCTGGTCCCATCCCTTGCTGCATGGTCCTCCCCAAAATAGCCCCGACGGAACTCTGATCTGCCCTCGGACCCACTACCATCCTGCACACTCCTGCTATGACCAGGGCGCTTTACAACATGTGCTGCTGATGCCAGGCCCCTCACTGAGGGGTGCCAGGGCCCTGGCTGGTGTGTCCCCTGCCCTGCCAGGGGAAGGATTTGGTGCTGAGACTCAGGGACCGCCTGGAGAGGGCTGTCCCCCTTCTGTTGGTGACCTTGAGGAGGGGCTGCAGGCAGCTCCACGGGGCAGCCTGCCTCAGCCATGCCCGTGCCTGGACACGCGCCCACTGCTCTGGACCCAGACCTGGACTCTGACGCTTGGCCCTGCCTGGTCACTGTGGCCATTGCTGGCCATTGCTGGACTGCAGCTGACGCCGTTACTACCACCGAACCTGACCCTGCCTGGCTTGGCCTCAGCCCCTGCAACTGGGACTCTCGGTTGGTCGCCACTGCCATTCCCGGGCCTGCCCTGCGTCTCCCTCAGGTACGGTGGGACAGGGTTCTGGCTGCCGAGGCGCTGCCCAGCCCTACCCCATGGTACTGTGCTCAGTGTCCCAGCCCCCCGGAGCAGCCGGCCCCTGCTGCTCCCTGACCCCACGGTGGGGTGCTCCAGAGGGGCCTGGCCTCCTGCCTGCACCTGGCCCAGCCTTGGGAGGAGGGAGGGCATGGCCACGGTGCCGGTGTGTGCACAGATGGACAGGTAGCACTGCACATGGTTTGGGCAGTTGGTGAAGCCCCCGGCACAGAGGGCTGTGGCGCTGTTAGCGTGGCACCAGAGCTAGGTCTGGTTTTGTTTGTGGGCATTGTTCCGCCAGCGCTCAGAAGTGCATGTTTGCACAGGCGTGTGCTTGTTTAAGTAAGTGCCAGATCCACACATACTAGGTGCTGGGCACTCTCTAGCTGTCATAGCCAAGCCCGCCCCCCACCCCAGCTGTCTATATGGGAAAGAACCTGGGACATCAGATAAATAGCTACACGTATCTTTTGTATCGCTACATATCTATGCACACGCATGCATATGTCAGCGAGCACCTAAATTAAGTGCAACACCTACTCTCTAATGGTAGCAAAGCCTCATTTCTATGCTGCTTTACCTTGCACAGCAGCATTTCTGGCAAATCCCAAAGCAAAGGCAGGAGCCATGGCCCACTGCCTTGTAGTTGGCCTTGCGGTTACTTGAGATTGATATGCACCCAGCACAGAGGTTTGCTGACTCTGTAGGGATTCAAAACATTGCTGCTGCAGGGAAAGCCATTTCCCTTGTGTCTTCCTCTGAGGCAACATAGTTAATTGATCTGCTCCTCCTCTGGGCTTCCTGTGCCTCCAGGTAAAACTGCTGGCTGGCTGGCTGCCTGCCTTCCTACACCAGCATTGCTGGCAGCTGATGGTGCTGCTCCCCCAGCATGCAGCCTAACACTGCTGTCCTCTGAGAGGCACTCAGGAAGCCATCCCTTTTTTGAGGGCTGGTACAGGCCACCTGCACGGGGCAGCAATGTGGATGTGTGTGTTTGCTTGTAGACGATACGCCTGACAGCCTGTACTCCATTGTCCTGGGAAGCGTGTGTTATTTCACACCTCCCTGGTGTGTTACATTAAAGTTCAGTCCTTGACTGTGATGTTCAATCTCTTTTGCAGGTACTCGACTGTTGCCTTGGTCACTGCTGACTTCCATGAAACAAGCATCCTGAGCACCGGGGCCTTGCACTACTGGGCTGGGATGAGACTGCCAGGCTCCCTTGAGAGCTCTGTGCTCTGCCGAGGGATGCTAGAGATGACATCAAAAGCTGGGTGACCTGTTCACACCTGGCAAATGAGGTAAAGAGCATGGCAGGAGTCATCAGAGTAAGGTTGGCTGTGGGAGTGTGGGTGACTGTGCTGTGTGTGTTTGGAGGTTTTCCTGGAGGTGCTCTTGGGTGTTCTGAGTTCAGTCCTTAAACTCTGCAGACTGAAGCAGAGCAGCCCTGGGCGTGGGCCTATAGCGTTTCATTGCTGCAGAGAGAATTGCTCTGTGCTGTGCCCATGACCCCTGTTGTCTGTCGCTGTACCTGCAGCTCCTGTTCTGTCTTTTTCTTACTTTCCTTACTCCCTGCCCTCCTCCTTTCCTTCCATTCCTTCCTTTCTTTCTCTCCTAAGGAGGTGCTGCTCCCCTAGAGCATCTTCCCTTACCACAACCCCACCCCAACAGACAAAGACACATCCAGTTGTTTAGTCCCTTTATTGTCACCCCACAAAGAACAGCTACATCCTCTGCACAGGCTTAATCCCCAGGATGTCGAATCCTTTGGCCATGACGGTGGCAGTGGCTTCACACAGCAGCAGCCTCCACATGTTCACCTTCACAATCTGGCCTGCAAAACACCAACACAGGAGCTGGAGCAGCTGCTCAGAACAACTAACACTGCCTTCCCCAGGGGACCACCATCCACCCACAACCTGCCTCTGGGGCTGAGCCCCCTCCCATTCTCCCCAAGCCAGGCAGACTGACCAGCCCTTGTGTTTCCAGGTGCCTGGCTGCTCACAACTCTCTGCTCAACCTTCCTGCTCACATGCAGATGACGACACAGGCTGTGCCAGCCACCTTCAGTCCTCGTACATGGACAACACTTGTTCTGCAGCAGCAAGTAGTGTGACAAAAGCCTTCCCAGCGCAGGGAAACGGGGAAACCCCCTGCACATTGCCTGTACCATGGTATGTGACACAGGCACATGCAGCATCCCTAGGCCAACACTCACCACTCTGCCTGTCCTTCTCAACGCAGTAGCAGTTGTCATAGAACTCGGTGAAGGTGGTGGCCAGCTCGTAAAGGTAGTCACAGAGTGTGTGCAGTAACAAGTCCTCCAGGATCTTCTGCAGGATCTCAGGGAACCTCAGGATGCACTTGCCCAGTTTCCACTCCTTCTCATGGTCAAGGATGAGCACCTCCTCCCTGGCTGCCTTCCGCAGCATCTGCTCATCAATATTGGCCAGGCGAGCAATAGCCCTGAAATGATCCAAAACACAGTCTGCTTGTGAGGGTCACACTGCTCAACCTGCCCGAGGGCCAGCCTGCAAGTTGGTCATGTGTCTGGCTTGTCTTAGGGCTAGCACTGGCTACCCACCGATCTCCTCACTTGCCCAGTCCTGGGTTACCAGGCAAGAAGATGGCAACCAGCCCTGGGAATGCATGGGGAGGCACTGCCCTCAGAGCAATCCAACTGCAAGGGAACAAGGAAGGATGTGCTCTGGGCATGTGTCAGCAAGGACAGCTGATGCTGCCAAGCAAACCAGGGCTCAGGGTGCCAGAAAAAACTGTGTGGGGTATGGCAACACCCAAGGTGAGCAGCTGGTGGAACACAGGCTCACCCCTCTCTGACCACCTAAGTCCTCTAATGGAATTACCAGAAACTCCCACAGTTCCCACCCTGCTAGCTAAAAGGCTGGGATGCATGTCGCACTGAGGAGCCCTGTTTCAGATAGCAGAGGATACCATTTCCAATGACAAATAAAGTCTTGCCTATGGTACATACCAGTGCAGCTGCCTTCTCTTACCAAATACCCCCAACAGCACTGACACAACTAAGTCACCCCTTTCCCCACATCTCCCTTTGTGACAAAGATGCAGAGAGCATCACAGACCAACTCCAAGCAACTCCCTGCATGCTTAACCTACCTGATCCGTGTGAAGGCATACAGCAAATACGCAGCTGTGTTTCCTCGGTCATCCAGCATCTTGTCAAAGGAGAATACATAATCATTTAGTCTGTTGTGGGAGAGATCTGCATATTTAATACATCCAAATGCGACTGATGTCTGGGCAGCTTTCAGCTCTTCTGCCGTGAGGACCTGTTGCAATTTCAAAACAGTTAACAGTCAAGAGGAAGAACGCTACATTGGCATTACAAACTGCAACACACAGCCTTGGCTGCTCAGCAGCCTCAAGGGGAACGCCCTGGCTGCTGAGGGGCTTTTACCCGTGTGGTGCTCAGTGAAAAGGCTTATACCCACTTTTTCCACCTCGAGACACCAGATAACCCCATATCTGCCCCTCACTTCTCCTGCCATCAAATGGCACTGCAGCCCTGCCAAGGTTAAGGTTGACTCCCTCTACTCCTGAAGGCATGTAGGACTTCTGTGCCCCATGATGCCATAGAGGTTTGATGCCCATACTGTGCTCCTGCTTCTTACAAATTGCACGTACACATAACAAACACTTGGCCCTCCTACCCTTATTGAGCATTTTGGGCAGTCCAAACACTCACAAAACCCCGCTCTGGTGGAACAGCACCCTGTCAGCATGGCAAAGCACTTTGTGTCAGACTCATATGAGCCCTTGGGAGATTTTCAAGGGCTTTTTTTCTGTACTTCCTTGTGTTCCTGTTTAAAAAGAGACATTTCACCCTACACTGCACAGCACCAAGGAGCTGCACTTCCCAATTCCACTGCCTCAGACAGTGCTTGGACAGAGTTTGGTCTGTCTGTTCCATTCCATGTCCCACGCTGTCCAGTTCTCTCCAGGCCATCAGGATCCAAGACAGAAATCTCATTAAGCAAAGGGCTTCCAGCAAACTCGGCCTCCAAGGGAAAGGGTGAAGCCTGATGCCAAAGTCCCCTGCAGATGCCCAGCTGTCCATCACCAGAAGTCACTGCAAGCCCAGCAGGCCAATGCTGCAACTTCATATTCTGCCACCACCTCCTGCATACTGGGGGAGTCACCACTGTTGCCATCACACCAGTGAGATCTGATGGTACCTGCAAGGCCAGCTACCCTGCCCGGCCCAGTTCTCCTCCCCCGTCCTTGAAAAGCTCTGCATTACGAGCCAGAGGCCAGCATGCTGCCTGCAGCTCACTTTTTCTCACTGCTGTGTACTCAGGGATGCTTTTCTTTCCCTGTGACATGCTACCAAATAACCACACTGATTGTGTACAAAACCCACGGCACCTCCTGGGTGGTTTGGCAGTGTCCATATTCTCAGGTCACATCCAGAATGCGGAAACACAAGTCTGTGAACAAATCTGGGAAGTTCTCGGGAAAGATAAGCAATTTGTCACAACTACCTTGTCCCGTTCCTTGTCTTTCAGCTTGTCCATGGCTCTTTTCAGCCCTTCTTCCAGCAGGTCTATAAGACGCACTGTATCCCCTGAACGAGTTTTGAACTTCTTCCTGAAAACACACAGCCGAAATGACCACCTGCCTAAGAGGCAAAGTACTCCCACAAAACATGTGAATCTTGGGCAACACCCATTGAGTGGCCAGGAGGGGTGACCAGGAAGGCTCCAACAGTTAGAACTGTCCCAGTTCCAGACATGAGGCAGGACACAATACCAGTCCCAGACCCCTGCCCAGCCCAGCAAGTCACCTTTAATTTTATAATGAAGCTACAGCAAGACCACCCAGACCGTAATGGCACGTGATCGTCAGAGCACATTGGTTTAGTCACACCTTCACAGAGACAAAAGAACAACTCTGGAGCACAAGGACCTGGCTTGCAGACCAGGACACAGAGGTTCTCTTCCCAAACATTCATTTCGTCCACCACGAGGCAGGTAGACAATAATGGAAATCATGGCCTTCACCATTGCCATCTCCCAGTATTCACGTCAGCTTCCACTCCACATTCTACCAGTGCCCCTCCCCAAATGCGAGGCAGCAGAAGCCAGGCCCAGGAGGGAACCTGACCACAGCACCACTGACTATGTGGATCAAGGACCATGACACACAGTGAAACGACACAGGTATGAATTAACAGCATGGGATGTGGTACTTTGTTTTTTGTTTTTTTTGTGGCATGCCACATACATACTTGTCAACAAAGAGCAAGACTTTTGCATTCACTCAAACATCCTCTTCTGAGCACATAGAGAGGAAAAATCTACATCCAAAGACTTACTTGTCTTCTCCCAGCACCACTCCGAATGCAGCATGGGCCACTCTAGTTACTTTGGGATCGTACCAGCCGATCATCTGTCCAGCTGCAAACACTGTTTGTAAATGCACCGACTGCAAGGAACAAATACCAACAACTGGTTCTCAACCCACTCCTCCAGGTACAAATTTCTTTCCCAGCTTTATCACCTTCACAGTACTGCTTTCACAATGAGACTTAAAATGTTTCTAGCTCCACAAACAAATTCCACTTCAGAAAGGTCAACCTTTCCAAGCGTTTTTCTGGCTTACAGAAGCAGCAATTGGCAAATTCCCATCACTGCTCAGACAGAGAGCTGACAACCGTGCATTTCCTCAGGTAAGGACAGACCCAACTATAAGCAGTACAAATCTCATTCCAGACTCATCTATTGAGATTTAGGCTTCACCCACCTCCAGTGGTAACTGAGTCTCTCCCTAATCAATCGGTTCTAGGGGCTCTTCATGGAGACTGCCAGCCACCAAACTAGATTCAGCATTACACCAATAAGGACAAGAGTAAATAATACCAACCACACTGAAAACCCTACAGCATTCTGCCTACGTTACTGTTGCATCTGTCATTTAACACACTTTCTGATGATCTGCAACAGCAGAGGTTGGCTTACTCACCTGGCCACTATCGACGACATAAATAAGGATATCAGCCTTCTCTTCGCATAGCCTGTGCTTAAGAGCAGCTAAGTCAGATGTGTCGTATGTGTAACCTCCATCTGATTTCATGATTGTCAATGGGACAGGGAAACCTGGGACAAACACGATCTTGCGGCCATCATCAACCTGGACAAATCCTAGAAAAGCAATGGAAAACATCCTGTGTCATATTGCATAGGGAGGTTTGTGGGCCAGCACAGGCACAAACACTTCCCTTCCCAGATGCTACCAGAAAGAAAAGGCCATGCACTCACATTATCAAATAATTAATGGCTCAAAATACAAAAAAAACTAAATGAGAACTCCCTCACCATCCAAGTTGCATTCTGTACTGTGCTTCCAGAACTCAAGATTATGCCCAAGGAAGCAGATCTATACAGATCTGGCCTTACCAGAAAAGACCTAATTGGATTTAAAAACTGCTGTTGCTAGCATCCAGATCCACCTTTACAGCCACAAAAACAGCATCACAAAGTATTGCATTAAAGGCAACAGAAACTCTGGAGAGATGCAGCGCAGACTTAGCACAAAGTCTTTCCGATATAAGACTAGTCAGAACACTTCAGATGGTGAGACTCAAGAACTGCCAGATCCAGACAGGAACACAGAAAACCAGAGACTTGTTATGCTCCATTTGGCTTCTTGCCAGTCTCAAAGTCAACATGATCCAAAAATGCCACTGTCTTCACAGAGATTTCTCAAAGTTCTCATGCAGTCACAACACTAAGACCGTGAAGTCTGTCATATATCGCTCCTTAACTATTTACTGAGGATACAATAAATTTCAGTAGCTCCTCATGCTATTGCCTACAAATACCACCAACAAACCACTTTTGGTGTCAGCAAGAAAGATTCAAGCTTTCTGGAATGATACATGTAAAAATCAATTCTGCTAATGCTTCTCTGTGAGGAAGTAACACAGAAGATCCACTCAGGAAATGTGTCTGAGAAAAAGAGCAAGGCTGGGGAACATGCAACTTGAAAAACATCAGTCCTATGCCTCGCTGAATAGGAGTGAGGTTATGTCGCTCATCCTGACAGCTGCAGAATTTCTGACTCTGAGACCAAAAGCCTCACCTTTATCTTCAAATTCTTTCACGATGTCTTTCATCATCTCGTGGTAGAACGATTCCCCTCTCTCTATGAGTGTGATGTCCAAGCAGTTGTAGATTTTCTGGAACTCTTGAGGAGGGAAACACAACAAAATACTTCCATTAAGTGCACACAGTGAGAATTAGTGGCATATGTTTACCAATGGGCATAGCAGGTCCCTAAAGACATTTTCCATCTCTTGTTCAAGCCATCAGACTAGGACTCAGACTGGACTCAGGAAACAAAAGATTTTGCTGAAAGCCTCCACAGACACACCAGTATTTTGGCTGTATTGGCTATTTTCTTTAAGCTTCTCATAGCAGTGCAGCAGTGATTTTTAAAAGAAAACTAGAGGATGGACTCAGACGTAAAGGTGAGGAAAGCTACACTGTTCTACTGCTGAGACATGCTTCCGAATCTGGCAAAGTCACCTTTCCGTGACACGTCACAGATCAGCTCCCACGCTTTAATGAAGTCTGGGTTTTTGCTCTGCAGCAGCACCACACATTGGTAGGCACGTTTCTTAAATTCCTCCTCTGTGTCAAACCTCCTCTTGGATTCCTACGGTAAAACACACCACATGAAACAGCACCACTTTCTCCCCCAAAACACGCTAACATTCATGACAGGCTGTCCAAGTGTACTCATCTCAAAGGACAGAGAGGCAGCATGCTTACAAAGTCCTTTGATCATGCCCCATGCAGACAACTCAATACCAAATATTGCAATTCATTACCCAGTGGCAGGTTATTGCACTAATCTATTAACAGTGATTCAGTTCTTTCGTTTCTCCAAAACTATGCTGCAATTTGTAAAGCTCCTCAATCTGCTTTTCAAATGTTGACATAAATATCACACTTATTTGCTACAAATACCTTGTAAAAAGCTTGGAGATCCCCAATGGGAGGAGAAACAGTTAAGTAGTCTGGAAATTTGTCTTGGAGGTGAGCAATGAGCATTCCAAACTGGGTGCCCCAGTCTCCTAAATGGTTTAACCTTGAAGCAATCAAAGAGCACGATAATAATGATTTCTCAAACATATGCTTTCAAATACACATATTTTAAATATATATATTCTAAAAGAAGAAACACACATAATAGCAGAAACCAAAACCAGGCAAGCCCCCCCAGTTTCACTGCAATAAAGCTGGTGCCCATCTTGACTCCTAACCCTGTTACACTTGCTCAGGTTAGTATTTTACTACACATAAAGGATTATTTGTTATGTGCTTATAAACAAAGACCAATACAGACCGAAGCACAGAGACAGGTATTGTGTAAATTTAGCCAAACAAGCCCACCACACCCCAAAATCAATGCTCACCTCAAAACATCATAACCTGCAAATTCGAACAGTCGGCACATACTTTCTCCAATGATAGTAGACCGCAGGTGGCCAACATGCATCTCCTTTGCAATGTTAGGGGATGAAAAATCCACCACCACCTTAGACACAGTACCAAAGGAAAAAAAGGGTAGAAGGCAGCAGTCATGACCACACCCCATGTTTATAATCTGTGTTTTGTTGGGGTGGGGATAGGGGGGAACAAGGCTCCCCTCCACTGACCCTCACACCCTGTGCTGCTGGCAGCACACGGCAACAGAGAAGGCCCAGCTGGGGACATCAGAGCAGGCTTCCAGCCTGGGGCTCTGCCGCACCCGCCCAGCAGAGGGTCAGGGATCGCTCCCAGGCTGACCTTGCCACAACACGCTGTCCCCAGGGAGCCTTGTCCCTCACCCACCAGAGACACACCAGGTACAGGCAGACTATCCCACAGCCCCCACTCCCCAAGTCACATCCCATTGACTCTGCTCTAACAACCAGTTGACGTGGCCACTGCTCAACAAATTGCTTTGGGGGGAATTTCAAAGCTACCTGCAGTCCGGCACGTTTCATCTGTACGGGAGCAGGATGCCTATGCGCTTACTGCCGTACCTTTTTCCTTTTGCCAATAGCTGGTGGTTGAACTCCATTCATCAATAAACTGCTCAGCTGCTTCGACACAAAATCCTTTCTCAAGTGGACATTGATAAAACCTTTAGAGGAGAAAACCAGCAATGAGTGCTGGGCTTGCAGAAGTGCCTCAAACCACTTTTTGTTTCCTTCCCCCTTGGATTTCTGTTTCCACGCATCAAAGATGAGCACATGAAGTTAGCTTGACAAAACAAATTTTTCTGCGACAGGACAACAAAGCTGTCACTAGAAGACAATTTCTGTTCCCACATTACAGAAGTCTGTTTCACACCACTATGGCCTTTACTGCAGGAGTTAGATGCTGCAAGCTAGTTCACTGACGTAACTCCTTTTTGCACACTCGCTCAAAGGTGAATTTATAAAACCACTTTTTTATGAGAAAATAAACAAAACTTGCCAGGGTTTGCAGAATGCAAAACAAAATCATGCTTTGTCTCCTTTTTTTAAAATTAATATACTAAAACATATAGTTTCGCCTGGGATAATCCATGCTTGTGGGACGACACTGTTTTACTTCTCCTGCTTCACAGAGCTAATGAACAAGCTTCTGCCCAAGCACTCGAAGGGCTGTGCCATGTGATTTTTGTGTTTATGCTGAAGCCCTAAGGAATATGAGCCCTTGTATTTCTTCCTGGGTCACAGGGACAAAACAGATGCAGCAATTAATCACCTCCAGTGCTGAGAGGACAAGGTCTCCTCATCATGTAAGCAACAGTGAGAAGGGCATATTGATTTTTGCTGTGATTTCATGATTGTGGCCTGATACCCATCACCAATATTTGAAGGGGAAAAGCTGGTCCCTTATGGATCAGTGGAAAAATTGATAATTAAAGGGCTCAGGATTGCACTTGACAATTCTAATACAGAGGTAGATTTGCTGCTGCTGCAGAAGTCTGAGAGCTACAAAGCTCACCAAGACAGCGGCAACTAATTCTCCTTGTAATTTAAATCACAAATTACTTGAACTCAACTCAGCTTCCCTGATCACCATCCAGTATAAAATCACCCCATCAGCATTAAAACATACAAAGGGTATAACATGAAACTATCTTACCAGGACCAGCAATTTCAACCTTCTCAATGCATTCATTGGCAGGAATATTTTTTGATATTTTCTCAGCGATTTCTCTTGGGCTAACCTTCTGTTCCTTGGTTTTGAGCAGTATCTGAAACACAACAAGAAGACCAAGTAAAATTCAATCCTCCAAAACATTCTACAGAGTGAAACAGAAAGCATAGATACTGCGACATTAAAAAAATCCTCATGATCTTTTAGCTTCATAATGCAGAGACACACACAAACAAAAATATCTCTAGCAAATTTTACAGATTACATCAGCTCTCTCCACACAGCAGAAGTCTTAACTAGACCCAACACCTTCGCTCCTTTCTGCTAAGGGCAATTAAAGGGTAGTTCCTATGTCAGAAGAAAATCTTCCCAGCTATTTTTCAAAACCTGTTAAGTGGTTTGCAAATTTGTATTTCCCTAAGCTAGTAAAAGGGACAAACTCTTTAAAGATCAACATAGCTGGCACAATCCTTCACATTGCTTCAAAATCCTGTTCGTCAGTCTCACGGGTATCCTTAGCTCTGCCAGCACTCATATTTGAAGTTTTGAACTGTGCCTACAGTAGATGCTGAGTGTGGTTTCAAAGCAAGTCTGCTGATTTATGATTAAAAGCATCCAAAGCAAACTGCCTTCAGTCCCACCTCAGACTCAAACTTAACAAATAAATAAAATCCAACAACCCAACAACCCAAGCAACCAAAGATAATCCTAACACTGCCCAATCTTCTTCAAAGAGCATCAGAAAAACTGCTGGTAAAGTAGCTCTCCTTTTCTCTCCAAACACAAATGGCCCACTGTGAGGAACTCAAGCAGCATGATGCAAGTTCACATACAATGATAGCATTAGAATAGTTTGGGCTGGAAAGGACCTTCAAAGATTGTCTAGTTTGAATCCACAATTTCTCTGTCCATTCCCAAAGCATCTTCTCACATAGCTTTTTGCAAGTCTTACAAAAACACCCTTTAGGAGGATTCTGTGAGCTAGCCCAACCTGTCCCTTGCAAAACACTACATTCACACTGTATAAAATTACCACAACTATTTGTTTCTGAGCACATGATTTTCCATTCTTACTGTGACGTGTTTGAAAATAATCTATCACCTCGCTCCCATCAGGGCCACAAAGAGCACGTACCTCTTTGTCAACTCAGAACTTACACTCACTACTGCTTGTATTTGCTAACTTGCAGTCTGCTGCAAAATGTGACTTCTACTTAAGTTTCAGCTTCCTGTTTAACCTGTCATACAGTTGATCATAACATGATCCTTACAAGATGGTAAAGGCTTAGAATGGGCAAGAAAAGAAAACCTCCTTAACCTTTAATGCTACTCAAAGTGCAAACTACAGGAAAAATGAATGCAAAACCAGGTTACGGGCATGTTATACCAGATTACAGGCATGCTACCTGAATCATTCCAGAAACAGTGACTGTACTCCTGTTACTCTAAGGAGCAAGCAGAGCTCCTGGCTCAAACCCCAGGCATTAATATGCTAACGAGCTCCCAGGGAAACAATCTGCATTTGTGAGGGCTGTTTCCACATCGGGGCACTGCAGGGAGAGGTTGCTGCCTGGCACGTACCAGTGCTGCCTGTGAGTCAGGGCACCTCCTGCTCCTCTGGCAGTCGGGGTGACCGGTGTTTCAGCTCTGCACAGGGGACACCCTGGGGGAGCCAGGCTTTACGGGGAGATGCGCAGCACAGTCAAGTCCCTAAAACTCAGGCCGACGGAAAGTACATAACCTGCTGCTCTCAGAGGGAAGTGACTGAACTGCATCCCTTGGCTCCGCCGTGCTGATACGCTCTGAGTATGCTGCATGTGCGAGTATTGCCAAGCTCAGGCCCAGCTTACATGGCGTGCCTTTCCAGGGAACAAACTCTATAGCCAAGCCCAATACTAGGAACCCTTATTCACCAGTACAGCTGACAATCTGGAACTTGAAACCCTGGCTTGAAGGGGACTGTTCAGACACTGAGTTATGTGAACAACGTCAACAGTGAGAAGCCAGGACTGCTCGAGAATCCCAACCGCGACTTAATTGGGGTAAAGCAGCGGTCAAAAAAATGGCAAAGCTCTGAAAGCCCATGTCAGCGCAGTCACCCAGGGTGCTCCTCTGGCTGGAGCCCAGTCACAATATGCTAACGAGACCAGGGGAAGACGACACATATTTGTGAGGGCTGTTTCCGCCTTGGCACTTCAGACCAAGAGCCTGCTGCCTGGCACGTATCGATGCTGCCCGGGAGTCAAACTCATTGTAGCAGGACAACAGACACAGCGGCTCCAGATGACAACCTGGGAGAGTAAAATTTCATGTGTCTTGGTGCAAGCTTGATGTCAAAATTACCAGATTAATAAAGGTGAATTAACAACAGAACACTTAAAACCCAAAACAACAAAACCAAAACAAGTTACTTCTGTTGAGATTGCAAAATAAAAGATCTGTAATTACAAAGAGTCTACCTATTCACTCAAAGGCATCAGTGCATTGAAAGTTTGGGTGCTTTAGCACCTAAGCTAGAATGCACTACCTTCTTTCTCCCCCACCTCCCGGTTTTACTTTGGCACAGTCCCAGCCCACTGAGCAACTCCTGAAGTGTCTCTCATTCTGTTTGGGTCCTCTTCGGCCAAATACCTCCCAGAAAGCTGCAGTGCCATAATTTTCAAAGTAACTGTTGATACTAGCCAGGTTAAAAAAACCCCTCACTCCTTCCTTTGCACACACTTAACAGGTGTTCTGTCAAGTGGAACCATTCCTACAGTTGCCTGAAAACCTCCAAGATCACAACAGCATAACAAAACCCTCATGTTTCCTGCATTTTGCTCAATTAAAAGAAAATAGAGATGCCACCAACCATAGATGTGGGATCGCCCACACAGCCAACCCTCAGCAAATGCTTAGGTAACAACAGCCAATAAGATAGGAACATGAGCACAAAAAGTGTGCGGAATGGCGCACTCAAATCCGTCTGAAAGAACGTTTGTCACAAAACTGAAAATGCTTAAAGGGACACAACAACAATCAACCAAATTTGTCTGTAGCCAGGGAATTAACAAGACACTTTGTTGTGGTTTAATCCCAGCCAGCAACTAAGCACCATGGAGCTGCTCACTCACCCCCCTGCCCCCCCGCCCCCCCCGTGGGATGGGGGAGAAAATCGGGAAAAGAAGTAAAACTCATGGGTTGAGATAAGAACGGTTTAATAGAACAGAAAAGAAGAAACTAATAATGATAA
>JAVJGG010000043.1:4804896-4879691 GCA_035590195.1 Aviceda cuculoides
TGGTCCCGGCCGTGCCGGGCCGCGCTCCCCGTCCCGTCCCCGCACCTGCCGCGCCAGCCGAGCTGCGGACTGCGCCACCCGCGCCTCCATCCTCCACCGGCCGGAAACGGAAGTAGCGGAAGCGGAAACCGCGGGAGGAGAGTGTGGGGAGGAAGAGGTTCGAAGGCGGCGGCAGCGCCCCCGGGCGGCGGGGAGGGCGCGGGCAGCGTCCTGCGTCTGACGTCAGCCCCGGCACGAGCGGCAGCGAGGCCGGCGGGAACGGCGGGGGCGGGGCTGGCGGCGAGGTGCCGTGAGGGGGCCGGGGCCGGTGGCGGCAGCGGGGCCGCCGAAAATGGCAGCGGAGGGGAAGCAGCCGTCTGTGCCCTCCATCACAGCTTTTCAGAAGGGAAGGGCTGACCCAAACCACCCACCCAGCCCAGCCGCCGTGCCGGGTGGGACCAGAAGAACGCGCCTGAGAAACTTCCAGGCCGCGGGCAGAAAGCGGAGGCCTGACGTTCGCCCGCGCCTCCTTTGAGCGCTGGGGCAGGCGGTCGGCAGCGGCCCAGAGCACGGTAACCGCGGCCCGTAGCGGGGGCACAGCAAACTCTGGGAGAAGGCGGTCAACGGGCAGGGCGGGCATCTGGCGCGAGACGGCCATGGCAGGTCTTGAGGGGATGGCGCGAGGAACTTCCCTTGTGAGAGCCGCGAGTGCAGCAAGGAGAGGCTTGGGGCGAAGATGCTGGGGCTAGCAACGCGTCAAGTAGCTCTTGCCCAACGATGTGCAAAATAACATTTTTCTGTAACAACCCAGGGAACAGGCGAGTTTCATCTCTGGCACCTTTAGTAAAACCTGTATTTAGAAGAAAAAAGAAAATCCCAGGAGCACTGGAGTAGCTCCAGATATGTCCTACAGCTGTGTCTCAAAAATGCCTGGTCTGAAGGACTTGCGGAGCAAGACACATTAAAAGCTATGTAATTCCAGCTAGTGACAGGAAAAAAAACCCAAACCAACCACAAAGAGTTTAGGTGCCAGTTGATGAGGAGATTCACACAAGACAAAAAGCGAGAAAGCAGGTTTGTCCAGAAAGGTCACTTTATTGGAAAAACCTAAAATGGACTTAAAACCTGCAGCCCTCCTCCCACAGCAGTGGTTTCAATGGGCTCCCCAAGTTACCTTAACAGACCCATTACAGACATGAGCTGCAGTACAAATGTTAAAAGTGCAAGTATTCTGAACTTCACACCCACTTTTATGACCTGGCAGGAAACACAAAAGCTTCACAGCTCACAGAGAATTCGTTCACAGCACTTGGCAGTCAAAACTGGCTCCCTGCATTCCCCACAGGGTACAAAAAACATCACTCAGAGGAGAGTCCGATGCAGAACATCATACAAGGTAGGGGTGAGGTTCCTTCAGATTTATTTTATTGCAGTAAAACCTCTAAAAGGTAGAGCTGTACAAAAAGTCTAAACAGCATTATTTAAGAATAACAGCACCTTACGCTGCATTTGTTCTTATTTAAAATTCTATTTCCCAAAAATACATTCCTAAATATACAAACTATACAATCTTGTCACTTTAATGCTGGTTTCTGTGATGATATAACTTTAACCTAAAAATCTTCAAAACATCCACATACTGACAAAAGCTCTAATATACAAATGCCTTGGTACCTTCATAATACCACATAAATAACTTTAAAACCCAAACTGCATTTGTAGAATTGTCCGGAAAGCAAATACTTTATGGCGATCACACATCGTCTGCAGAGAGCGTTGGAATGTTTATCCTCGGCCGTGTGAAAAATGCCATTTTCTCTCTAAAAAAGGATGATCAGTTGTTAATGCAACGAAGTCTTGCCAGAAATGTCCATCATCCACATTAAAATTTATCCCACCAGCTGTCACCACAAGGAGCAGCAGCACGTCCTCTCACAACCTACACCTCTTATTTACATATAAGACATGAGGCACCCTTGCAGTTAAAACTCACAACGCTGGCCTTATCAAAAAGCCATTTCAGAAAGGCTCAGATTTTGGCTTTCTAGGCATGCTACTTAGGGAAGCAAAGGGCTGCTTCTGTATGAAACAAAGGATTTGTGAATTTGTTGCTAGGTGGGGAATGATTTGGAGGACTGCCGGTTGCTTTGAGATCACACACAGAGCTGCAGATCGTTTCCCCAACTCTCAGACCTTATACTTTGATATAAAAATACGGAAGTTTTTGTTTAAGCAGAACAGTTAACTACTACAAAGATTAGCTTTCCTCATCAGCATCTTAATCATGCACAGAAAAATCATGGTAGCAGTCAATTTTTCCTCCCCTTTACCAGTGACCTATAATTACCTGAATGACTGTACTTCCAGAGGCTCCTTCCGACTCTGCCCTCGCAGCCTGTGGACATCCTTGGCAGCAGCTCTCATCATTTTATCGGCCTTGAGCTCACACTTGTGTTCTGTTTTTTCCACCTAAACAAATAATCGGAAAGAATTGTCTGTGTTTCCAGGGGCAATCATTTTATCCCAACTAATCTCCAAATACAGGAGTATTTCAGCTGCAGGTCTAAGGGGTTTGGAAGCTGCTGACTCTGGAAATCACAAGCCACAGAAGCTGAAGTGAAGGCTTGTTAGCTAACCATTGTAATGGAGAGAGCTTTTTGTAAGGTTGTCTTCCAGCCCTTTGATAAAAATTATGGGTGCTATCTGCACCTTCTTTGTATCTTGATCTGTTTTTTAAGCTAGCTCATGCAAGAACGTGGCAACCCATGTTCCAAGCTGTGTCCCAAAGAGTGCCTTGTACTAACTCACTCCTACACCTGGTGCCATCATAACTGAGTTTCTGCCTGGTGTCAGCAGAGGTGCCCTGATAAATCACAGAAGTTGAGAAGGAGGCCTGTACATGAGGGAGAGCATGATGTAGACAGAATAAGGTAAGTGCTAATCATGACACACCACACCGACTACAGACTGGGAGGCTGCACTTGACAAAACAGATGGCATTTGTGACTTCTTGTATTTGCAGCTGGCTCTAAGGCACAGAAATCTCTGTGCTGGTAAATGCTTGGATTTGGGACTAATGGAACTCTACAGGAAGTTAAAGAAAGGACAAACTCCTGCAGAGAACAAGAAGTGCAGCATCTGAGGGAT
This sequence comes from Aviceda cuculoides, assembly GCA_035590195.1. NCBI lineage: Eukaryota > Metazoa > Chordata > Aves > Accipitriformes > Accipitridae > Aviceda > Aviceda cuculoides. The sequence continues at coordinate 4,808,023 of JAVJGG010000043.1, forward strand.
GAAGATAATCAGCTATGGAGTAACACTTTTTTTTTAAAAAAAAAAAAAAGAACAAATGTGACAGAAGGCTGCCCACCTTGCTCATCAACTACCCAGGCTTATTCAGACATTTCTGAAGCTTTACCTACCCCATCTGTAAATACATTCTTTTCGAAGCTAATGATTTTTGTTTAAACGCTCTCCAGAAATGTGATAACGCAATGAAAGACAACTTTCATAAAACCAAACAAAATTGTTTAATGAACTGTTTGTTGAAATTCTTGGCAATTAGTTCCATCTGCAAGTCCACCCTTCATAAGCAGAAAGTCTGCTGTCATCTGACTTATATTATCACTTCATATGCATAAGGATCCTGTTCTAAAGCCAAGTGTCATCCATGCACAAGTTTTATGCAGCCATTATTTCTCTTAGAAGAGAAGACGTAACAGCTGCCTTCCTAACCCTTCTATCTGTGGGAAGGCAGGCACAGACTCTGCAGTTTGTAAATACCACACCTGAGAAGAGCCAGACACTCAAGGACTGCAGCTTCAGTCACTTGCTTGATGGAGCCCTAAGTGGAAGACACAAGTGACTGTAGTGCTAAGGCTTCATTTCCTGACTGTCTGAAGTCCCCTGTTTCTCAAATCATGTTTCAAAACCACGTTGAGTAAAATCCAAAGGCAGGTATTACTCACTCGTTTTTCCACTAGCCTCAGCAGCAGTCGGAATCTCTCATCATCCTTCACCCACTGTGGCAACTCTTTTTCCCCCTGACTTTGAGCTTGTTCCAACTGTTCCTTCAGTTCTCTCAGCACCGAGATCTCCTGAACCAGCCGATCGTGCCAGGTTTTCGAAGCTTGCAGGTCCAGCTCCAGGTCTAGTGAAGTGCGGATTAGGCGCTCTGTACCGAAGGACTTGATTGAAGGCTAGAAAAGAAGGGGTGTAGGAACACAGTGATGAGAACTGCCCCAACCACTTCCCCATGAAGGGCCAAATGCATCATAAGCCCCATTTTTCCAGTACTTCTCTTTGCACAAAACATGTCTATTGATCCTGCTTTCCAATCCATCTCAAGACATAAAACAGAAACTCAAACAGGTCTTATAGATAGGCCTTTTGATTTCAGTGTTTCCACTAAATATCTTCCTTGGCAGCTTCTCCAAATCAAACAAGTCTTGCTTGCACACCTTGCTCCTATGTTTAATGTCTCATCTTCAGATGAATCCACCTGTGTTTTTTTTCCAGTAACATATTATGTTGCCTTCTGCTAGTTTCAAATACAAGCTGCCTCAAGAAAACCATCTCCTTCAGAACTCAGCATCAGTATCCCCGGGGAATTTCAGTGACTGCCATCACAACGGGCACAGGGGTGCATTGTGTGCCATGGAGTCACTACAACAGGGTCACTTGAGCATCTGAGACATCGTTCTCCTCACCCTCTTCCCCAGCTCCTCACATTTATTTTAAGTAGTTATGAATCTCACAACAATAAACACAGCAAAACTGTTTGTGCTACTTCTGCTCTAACAAGACGCAAAATACCAGGAACCATCTTCCTAAATCGATTGTTCTAAATGAGTTCCAATTTAAACATTTCTGTCATATTCTGATATATCAAAGAAAAGTAGCCTTGAGAGACTTCTCACAAAGAAAAGGTTGTGAATGAAAGCACGTGGCAACTGATTTACGTTTGCAAATTCTTCCCTTAAAACAGTTTTCCGGTGTTTGCAAGTATCTATGCTAGAGAAAAAAAAAAGTGGTGATGTTTTTACCCGTTTCACTCTGACGCTTCGTCTCTCCATTGCATTTCGTATGAAGGGAGGCTTTTTGGATAGCGTTGAACTGTCACTATCACTGCGATTCAGCTGAAAATGAAAACAAACCCCGTATTTTTCATGAAAGAAATACAAGCAGTGCACACACACATTATTAGCAAGATCAGAGGGTTCTATAAGTGATTATAAGCAGTGATGTAAGCAGAAATATGAAGTTTTGTGAAAGACTACAGTGGACAACTGCCACCCCAATCTGAGTGCACAGCATGCAATCCGTTTGGCATGGCCAGATCCTGCCACAAGCCTTGAACTCTGTTCCTTTTTGGGAACAGACTGCATGGAAAGAGACACTAAGTTTGGGTATGGGACTCTACCCCACTACCCTTCTGTGCAAGTAACTAGGCTGGGCAAAACAGCCTAGAAAAATAAGCTCTACGTAATAAAAAAAATTATTCTTTTCTAGTGTCTGTAAAACATGGGACTATTTTATTAGAGATTTCTCTTTTCTCCAGTCACCTGTATTTTAAGCTAGTGGTGCAAGAGGTAGGTTTACTTGTAAGCTATTCACCTGTGTTTTTCAACTTAAAGAGTTGTCATGTTACACACACACAGTCTGCCTTCTTTTGTGATTGCCTCTGGACTCTTAAAAAGAGCTCAACTCAGCTAGGGTTTAATTCCCCTCTCATGTTCCTTCTCAGAGTTGTGGGCGAGGGGGAACAAGCGTGTGGGATCTGTATGTGCTGGGACACAGTAACTCTACCACCCAAGCACAGGCCACTGCTGCAAATTTGCTGCAATGCTGCAAATAAGGTTTGTTTCTATGGAAGCACCTGCTTCTGAATCAGAGAAAACCTGCACATCAAATCCAGCACAGCTGTATTAAGAGCATGCCCACTTAGGACAGGTCATCCATGATAAAACGCAGTGCTTGCTTGTTTGCCAATTCAATTTAAAAGACGAGTTATTTATAGTTTAGGCTGACCCTCAATCCAGGAAATAATTGTGAGCAAACACTTCAAAGCAGTGGAAGTGACATCCTGACCCAGTACATGGCCTGTTCAGTTACCTTCAGACAAAGCACGCTGGAGGCTTTCAAGCTTTCACAAATTTTGCTGACATTGTCAGGTACTTGCCTTTCCATTTCTATCAAGCTTGCATGTTCACCTCATCTAAAGTCAGGTGGACATAGCTAACTCAGTTCAAGTTAGCACAGAACAGTCTTAAAAAAGCAGGAAAGGGTTTCACATGCAGCTTATTCATCACTGTCTTACAGCAGCCCTTCCAGGTTAGTTAGAGCATGTCAACGTGCTGAAACATACATGCACATACACATTTTATAAATTTGTGCTTAATACTATTAGTTCCAAGGAAAGATACTGTCTAGGAGGTGAGGACAGAGCAACTTCTGAAGTCAAAGGAGGAGAGAAAAAAGCGCTGTTAGGTCTCTGAAAAATTCAGACTAAGTGAACATTGATACCATGCATTCATTAGCGAAACACAGCATTTATAACCTAAGGATTGTGTTTGCCTTACCCGACACACATATTGACTTTGTGGTCCTGGTGAAAAAGTTTTTGAGCGGATGATAGTGCTACCTCTGACAAACTGAGTTTGGGGTGGATTTGCTGCTCTTTTGTCCTTTGGACGAACTACGGTAGAAGACTGTGCAAGGCTCTCCGTGTTTGTCTCTTTATCCACCTAAAAGACACATACTGCAGTGTAAATGCCACCTTGCCATCTTACTTAGGGCTTACCCAGGGCTGTCCGACAGCCACCTGTGACACATCTCCGCTTTCAGTCCCAAAGGCATCCCATTCAAAAAGAGATATTCTTTAGCCCTTTTCATGCAGGGTGTCTTGACATTTCACTCCTTGAACTCAGTAGCTGCTACGTTAACTATATCGCTCCCTACGGGCTCCACATCCATTGATCGCTGTACAACACAATTGATTCCAACAAGCTTTGCATGTTGATCCAGTACATCAATGTGACCTGGCAATCTCACACAGAACAGAGGTATGATTACAAAGACCATTCCCTTACTTGTTGTGCATCTGCAGCAACGATCCAAATCGCTGTATGTGCATGCACAGAAAGCACGTGTACAGCACACGTTTGTTAGACTACAACTTACATTCAGAATTAAACAAGGTCAGGTCAAAGCCACTGTCACATTAATGAAAACAGTTTTCATGACCAGCAAAAAGGAGGCATGAAATGATGCTATATTAACTGTGGGACAAAATGTAGAGTTATTTTAAAAGATTTCAGGTAAATAAACATTTAAACATCAATGATGAACTTTCAAATAACTGCTGTAGCCTTGCTCAGCTCAACAGCAACCCAGTCAGCTGAGCAATAGGAAGCTTAACTAATCTTTCTGTTCAAAAGGCCCTTGAATTTACCTTCACTGCTATTTCCATGTGCAGCTGGGAATTCAGACTTTCTTCTGTTTCCCACAGCGATTTTCCGGCACAGAATTCTTCCTCCTCCTCTGCTTCATTTTCACTGACCTCGTCCTGTTCTTCCTGATCAGGAACCTCTTCATCTTGCCTGTTAAGAACGGCTTTGTTATTGAACTGGCCTATTGTGGACAATACTCTGGTGCTGCAGCAGGAGTTACCTCCTGTAAGCTGCTGGACAGAAACACATCCCCAAGGCAGCCAGTTGTACCTGGCAAATCCTGTAGCCACAGAGATTACACAAACATAGGCTTATAAGGGAATAACTGAAACTGGAGTAAAGCTGCACCAGAAGGCAACCATTACAGCCAAAAACTTCATACTGATCTTGCTTCAAAAGCAGCAAGCTAAGGGTTCAGCCATATGGTCTGAGCTCAAGATGAGTGCATCTTAAGGGGAGCTCTCAGGATGCCATTAATTAATCTTAGTTTAAAAAGTGATGCTGGACAAAATTGAAGCATTGTTTTAACATCCTTCTCAGCTCCTCTGAACTCACAGCTGGCTTCCCCATCAAACCCATTGGACAGGCTTGCTTTTGTTTCAAATGTCAGGCTTCATTAATAAAATCTGAATCTGAATATGTAAACAACAGACAAAACTAATATTCAAGCAAAGCCTTACACCACACAGTGGCGCTTTCATGGACGTCCATAGAACACTGTACAAATAACACAATTAGCATAGTCCTATTAACTATTTTCAACGTTTATCAGCTTTCTTCTCATTTGCCAAGCACAACCTCCAGAACAGAAGAAACAGGATTTTTCACCAAAGCAGGAGACAGAAGAAGCCTCCCACAGCTCTGTATCATCTGCTTTTTCCTCTGTGCATGAATCCCCAAATGGTCTGATCATCCCACAGTGCTGATGGTGGGATGCTACCTACCATCTCTCTCCACTAGTTAAAGTGCTTCTGCTTTCCTCCAATTTCTTCTCCACAGCTTCCAGTTCTACGGCTGTCTGCTCTAAGAGTGCTGAGACAGAGTCCTGAGGAGAGCAAGAGGCTTCTTGTGAAGATACGACTCCCACAGACTGCAAAGCGCCCAGCCTTTCTGGTCAGAATGGCCCCAACCAGCTTTCCTCTGGTGGCAGGAAAGTCGTAGCCTCTACACTTGTGTTGTTCAAGCAGCCTATTGCACATACAGTGCCCAGTCAAGCCTGTGTGAGCATACCTGGCCCACCTCCCCCAGTTACACTAGCATACGCACGTGTGCAGCTATAGGCTGAGCATATTGCATGCCATGCACGTGCAAAGGCAAGTCTGTATCTTGACTTGCTCAGCAAGGTCATTGCAGCAAGGTGAGCTGTCTAGTGGGAAGAAAGGCAAGAGCTCACACATCACTTACACCAGACCACATACCACATCCCTCAGCTTCGTGAGGAGCAGATTTCAGTAAGTATTTAGCCCAGGACAAGGGCGTATCTGTAATCAACATGTTAATTATTTTGCTGCACTTAATGACATTTTCAAGTTCTAAATATAAACACACCAGCCTTCACTTCTCGTCTATTGTGACAGTCCTTCAGCCACATAAACCCTCTCATTAGTACTGTTTAGAAGAGATTTGTTTGATTTAAGCAGTTCTTACTGTTTTTTCAGTGCACGGTACTTCAGAGTGAATGTTTCCTTGTTTACTTTTCCTGTTTTGCTTCTGCAGATACTTATAACTAAGCAGGTTATACCAGCGGGTTGATTTCTCTCCGGATCTACATATTTCAGCAAGGCTAATTTGTGCTCCACCCTGTTGAGAACAAAACCACAGTTTTAATGTAATACTAAAAGGAACAACTACCACACCAGTAAGAAGAAATGAGTGAAAATCCAGGACTACTTGACTTTGGCAAGTTTGACAAAAAGAAAAAGTGCCCTGTTTAATCCCCATTTCAACAGCACTAGAAATGCTTTATGTTTAATTATTTTGAACATTGTCTAGGGCTTGCAATCTAAGTAGCAAGTGTTTCACTGCAGCTCCTGTGTACAAGAATCCAGAAGTATGAACAGTGCTACTGCAGCTAGGATAAATTACAGCCAGAGCTTCAAAGAAAAAGAGAAAGGAACAGGAGATGAAGACTCCCTTCCAAGAAATTTGCAAGGCTGACGAAAATCACTGCCTCAGACTGAGATGCTTTAGCTTTGTATAAGCCAATCCACTTCATCTGCCTTGTCATTTTTTACGGCGTTACATTTAGTACACATCCTGACATATTCAAAACCAAAGTAAAATTGATTCACAATTTATTTAATCCATGTTGAGTGGACTCCATTGCGCCAGCCCAGTCCAGCAGACTGCATGCTGAGCATAACTCCTGCAAGTTAGCACACTCCTACCTGGAGCTCATGCTGCCAAAAGAGAAAAATCCCGTTTGGAAGACAGATGCTTTCCTGAACCAAAGCATGCTTTGCAAAGCAAGCGAAGGAAGAAACGCAGAAGCAGCATAAAACATGTACCCCTCCAGTCCAGGGAGATGCTACAGAACACGTGCAGGGCAGAACAAACTTTTCTGTAACTTAATGGTTGCTTATGTCCCAGCTCAACACACCCTACTCATGTTCTGGAGTACAATACTCCAGAAATAGTTCTATTAAAATAAACTTGCTCAGGTAATACTGAGCAACAAAAAGCTCTTCTAATAATAGAAGGCAGCTGGCTATGGCAATGCTAGCACTGAAAAAACTATATTCATACAGATTTTAATAGTGTAGAGTAATAGCAGTTTTTAAAAAATCCTTCAGAGATCTTTAATATTCTACAGTAGCTTCCAAATTCCTGTAAGTCCATTCTCAATTACATTACAGCAAATGTTTCCAAAAGGAAGAAAAACATGTAGTGTTTCACATTAAATCATGAGAGAAGGGAAATCTAGTAGTCTGGCAAAGTCACCAGTAGTTCTGTAACAGAACATTTATCCAATAGGTTTTTTTTTTTCCTGATCGAAACTGTCATTGCAAAGAACACTATCTGGGAGAAATCATATAGCTAAGGATTATCAAGAAAACTTCCAGCAAAACTGCCATACTTCAGACATACTTTAAAATTTTGTCTTAATTAAAAAGAGGAAACAAACGCAAGTATATTAAAATAGAGACTAATACTGACCAAACATTCTTCAAGGTGAGACTTATCTACAGTGCAAACATCGACTCTTAAAGTCTTCTGGCGTAAAGCCGGGTAAGAGATAGAAACCCAAAATACTTCATTGTACACAAGATTGTCTGAAGCTTCCACCGGTCTTGTGCGAAACAAGCAGCTTGTGCTTTCTGAACAGGGCAGGACGGCCACACGAATGTTCCTATTGAAAAAAGCATTGCAATCAGTACTACCATACAGGTTTGCAGTTCCCTCCATTGCAACAGCTCCATGAATCTGTAAGTGAAATTCACCCTAAGCACTGTGGACATTACTGTCCTATCCTAGTCTTTGGAATATCAGTCAGCTGAGAAAAAAGGAACCTCTCGTCCCAACATCAGAGACATGAAGTGGCATGAGTTGCCATAGACTTCATCCTTCTGAATCTTGTAATTGAACACCAGGGGATTATGTTTTACATGGTTGTTTACGTCTGTGCAGCTTGTCACACTGCTAACATACCCTTTTGTAAGTAGAAACAGCTACGCAAAAATGAATCAAATTTTTGTCAGCTTATTCAGCACACCGCTGAATTTAAAAAACTTGTGCCTAGAATGAGTCTAGTAGAAGCTGTACATTTCCCCACACCCACATCTGTGCAGTACTCCAAGGACGAGTTCTGTAGCAGAATGAACACGCCCACTGCACTGGATGACCTTGCTCTGGACACTGCTACAGTTATTAACCTTGCTGGCTAGTGCTAATTCCAACCAAGGCTTTTCCTAGCAAATACAGACCTTTGAGGAAAAAAGTGCACCTTGCTTCAGTTTGCAGGTTTATTACTATCTGTTTAATTCCCACTATAATACAAAAACTTCAAGCATGTTTATTTCACCCACTTACACTTTTTGATCTTGTTGTAACAGCAGTGCTGGAACATTACTCAGCTGGATGACCAGTATCGCAAATTGTTTATTTTTGTCATCATATCTGAATTGGAAAGACAGAAAAAAGCACTATTATTATAGAAGCCTGCCTTGGACTCCACTCATTTCATTAACACAAACAACCAACATTAAAAATTTACAAACAAGACAAAACTATAATGGGACCATGGCTGGCCTATAGCTTAAAACAAAACTAGTTTCATATTACATGAAGTTTTGCTGCCAGAACATCCAGAACTTAGGAATTCAGATACAATGGACTACAGATTAGACCTAACACACATTGCTTTTCCTGAGGTCTAGCTAAATTGCTGTACTGTAACTAAAACCCTTTGAAAGGCCTTAAATAATGACTGTAATATAAAGAAGTTACAAGTAGAAATACTTGAAGTACGACAGCGAAGATGTTAGGGGTAACCATTGTTTTACTGTTGATGGCCATGACAAGAGAGTTTTGCGCTACTTATTTTTCCTCAAATCATAAATAACCTTCCACTAAGTCATTTAAAGAAGATGCCTCTGTGCCTGCCTTCCTACATCCTACCCACTACTTGCATGTTTCAGGTGTGGTCAATGATGATTGCCATTTACTCTCTGCAGTTTTTCCCCCACAAGCTGCACACTAAAGGAGACTGCAAGCCAACAAAAGGCTTTCTCCAGCCCAGCACTGTCAGTGCTCCCATTGCTGGTTTGCACCCTCATACCACACTATCACCAGTTGATTTCCACTGACATAAAAGAGGGTAACTGGGCCAAGGACCTCCTGGAGTCGAGTGTAATTCTCAATTACACTTCAAAGAGGGCATTAGTTAGTTAATACTAATAGGGCAGGATAAACAGTGTAAGTAAACAGAACAGAAAGCCCTATCTTCTAAATCCCATATATCATTTTCTTCCATTGGAAGGAAAAGCCAATAAAAATGTGTAGCACTTACCTCATTGCAATTTGCACTTTAGCTGTCCCAACTGCTTCTGTATCATCACTGTCAAACACCATCACTTCTGACAGACATGGTCTGAAAGAAATCAAAGACAATTAAGGACTTGATTCCCTCTTATTGAAGTGCTAGCATTCAGGTGATACAAGATCTTTTCCCTTCCATTCGGGGCTAGGGTATATGGATTTTATAAAACTAGCAGCTAAAAGAAAGCCCATTTAAGAAGTAAGTGCAATCATCCTTAGAGGTATGTATTACAGTGCTTATCAGCAGAAAGTCATATGCCTTCCCCCTTCACTGCCAAAAAAAGCCACACAAAAGACTGCAAAAATAAGGCAGTGGGGGATTTTTAAAGGGTTCCCTTGACTGGATTTTAGTAAAGGCAGCTGACTGCCCAGCAACAGAAATAAGACTTAACAACTGCAATCCTGTCCTACATCATGACAGCAAAAATTCTCAAGTTTGATTAGATTTAAGTAATTCCTTTGTTTCTTTAAGAAATCAAACTTCCCTAAGCACATTAGAAGTGACAGAGTACACTGACTGGTCTTCCTTGAAACAGCTACCTGCATCATTTCCCTCCCAATGTACTCCTCCTCCAAAGTTTTATGCACGGAAAGTCCCCCAAAATACATTCATTGTCTAACTGACTCAGGGACTGTGCTGTAGCACATGAAAACAGGATTAGCATTCTTCCCTTCTAAATATTTTCCATATTACTTAGCACTTTCTTGCACTTCATTACATTTCAGCTACAGAGCACAAATGTGTTGCTCATTCTACCCTCACCATTTATTATAGGCATCAGAATGATACTGTAGTCATCACAAACAACGTTAAGCAACATCAGACACTGAGTGTGCATGGGATGCCTTCTGTAACTGTCACACATTATCCCTCCTCCCCTCTCCACAAAGCTCCCTATCCCATTGAGGGGACACAGGGGTCCTAAGACACCCAGCTCTCCGACTGCTTGGCTTAAGCCCATGAAGTCTAATTTACACAAGCATTGCACTTTCTTGTCAAAGCAAATTGTGCTGTAAACAAAAAATTACTCATTTATGTGGAGAATTAATGAAGATAATGAATGAATGGGGGGAATACGAGATGGGCAATTTTTCACCTCTACAGTCGTGTCTTGCAACAAATGACCCCATAATTCATCTCGATGCCAATAAAAACAGCAGGAAAACCCATGTTAGATGCAGCCAAACCAGGTATCAATAAGATCAGTACCTTCCAGTGAACTTTCTGTCAAGCTACCCCAGACAGCTTTAGCAAGCAGTAAGACAGATCAGAAACCCAGCAAGAGCAGTGATGCCCAGCTCCAGCTATAAGCTACGCACTTAGGGGGAGAAGTCCTGCAGAAATCGCATGCAGGATCCAAGCACTCGGGAACTGCATTGCAGCACATACACATCCACGAGGCAGTTCAAGGTGCTTCTGCTGTCTTCCTTAAACAACCCAAAGTCCTCTTGTGCTGACTGAGGGCTGTCATTGACACCAGAATGGCTGACTGACAGGAGGGGAACTTTACACCTGCCAGATGGCTCCATCAAGGCAGCAGCCAGAGCTTACCAGCACCTTCACAAACAGACCAGCTGTTCAAACAGTTCTCTGTGAGCTTGCTTTCAGCTACTTCTATTATGGGAAGCATGGGTCATTTTGATAATCAAATTCAACATGCTCATAGTTTTTTCAGAAGTATTAAGAAATCCGAGATTGAGAACTTTAGCCACCAAATTACAAAAAAGATCATAACGAGCAGTAATCCAGCTGACTCCTGTGTGCAACGCTGAGTCATTGGCTTCTTCCTAGAGAGAGGTCTGATGTCTACCTTTGTACAGACGCCTCATATACCCCGCTATCTCCAGCAACAGATTCATCAGACACTGCAGCTGACACACACGCCACCTTCAGTGCCGTCCCTCCAGCTGTATTTATACCTATCAGAAAAGCACAGAGGAAAATCAAAAACAGGTGTTAATGCAAACAAACTGTCTGGATCGGGAGTAGCAGCTTTTTTTCTTATCCTCCCCTTGAATTGCATTTTTTCTCCGCCCAAGTACTGTTAAGCAACACCACATTTCTGAAGACAGAGAGGACACAGGTAGGGCAGGCTGTGCTCCACAGCCACCGTGAGGTTAGTGCTTCAGGAACGTGCCTGACTGCCCTGGAGAACAAAAAGCCCCTGGACAACCAGAGGAACAGCCTATGCGGTGCAGGTGAGAGGAGGGCTTTATTGCACAGTCAATGCCCATTTAATACCCAAGTCCTGCAGTAGCGTACCCACAGGCTGAGGTTACACGCCGGTTGTGCTGAGTGCATTACAACTGGCTACCTGGCACCTCCATGGGTGCAGGTCCTCGCAGGTAACATGAGGAGAGGCTTTCAAAGCACTGGAAAGGCAGGAAGGTACCCGTGACAAGATGGGCAATGCGCAGAAGCACCAGAACTTCTAAATTCTAGTGAAGTTATAAATATGAACCAATAAAACAGCTCCCTACTGCAAGTCACCCTTAAGCAGGTAGTAGGCCTTCTGGTTCTAGCTACCCAGTGAGCAGCGGCTGGGCAAACGCTACTGACCAAGCTCTGGCCAAGTATGGATTATGTGGAGAGCTTATGCCAAGTTTAGCTTCAAGAAGAGGGAACAGCAAAAAACCACCACCCGCCTACACCTAAACCTGAAAGGTTTGTGTACACAGGACAGAAGATAGGTCCAGAAAGACCAGGTTAACTAGCTAAACATGGAGAGAAAGAGAGATTATAGGATTTAAAGTAGCGGCACCATGCAGGAATGCAGGGAAAAGGAGATAAGGAAGAGAAACTGAGGAAGTTGAAGCAAGCAGTTTTGCCCAGACGTGTTATCTTATGGGGATTTCTTGTGCTACAAAACAGGGAAAGATGCCCTTCTTCAAACTTCTGCAAATTCTGCACCTTTTCACTTAAACCATCACATTTCTGAAGATATAAGCTTCATCCGAGAGTCTGGAGAACTCCGTCTGCCAAGGTGGCTAACGAGTGCTGGAATGTACCTAGCTCTCAGCTCTCCCTCACCGTCAGGGCTTTGGGAGTCCTGCTCCAAGAGGAGGTTCCACGTTGTCACACCGGGAGCAGCTGCAACCCCATAGCAGAAGTGCGGCAACGCACTCCTCTCCAAGGGGCTTTCATCTTTCAGAAGTGGTCTCTCTTTCCCGTAGTCTTAGGAAAGCACATGTCCCCAAACCAATATATGGTTTCCATCCCATATTTTCTTTATTACAGAGCAAGTTTGGGGTGTTTTTTGGCACAGTCTTACAAAACCACTTAAAGAACTAAAAACAGCTTTGAAAAAGCATTGGTGCAAAAAGCGTGCAAGCTCAACGTAGGGTTATGGAATAATATAAAGACTTGTAGAATCAACAGTAGAGGGTGCTACAGGTAACACCAATATATGGAGTGCACGTGTGCAATTTGGGCCCATTTATCCATGTATTTTTTGACACCACCACTGAATGCTATTTTTCATCTTGGTATTTGCATGGAACCATTGGGACAGAAATAAACCTCCAGACCTTTTACCCATAGGCCAAACCACACGAATAAAAGTTAGCATCTGTAACACAATATATCGGTCATTAACTGAAACAAACGGATCCATTTGATACTGGCATTCACAATTTAATCCATCCTCCCTCCTGCCGCGTCCAAGGGCCTTGCCCCTGCTGCGCTCTTGATCATAGGCTATGCTGGAGGTATGTGGGCAGGGTCAAAACAATGTTTCTTCTTTCCTCAATGCTACTTGTACCTCCTATTCCATGGTTTTAATATGAAAATAATTTCTTCCCTGCTGGCTGCCTTTCTAGATCAAGTTGTTTGAGTTTTACGCACCGCTCCCTGAAATGCCACTCCAGGAATCCCTTTGCATGAGGCTTGCTTACTGGGAAGGACACAGCAGGTTGGTCTCTACATGCTTAACCACTTTTTCTCCTTCAATTACCAATGCCATCTAGTTATTTCAACCCAGAAAGCCTTTGTTCTTGACCACTTCACCCGAACACCTTTGCAGCCAAAGGATGGGGAGGGACAGTGAATAGAGAAGGTGCACAAAACCCAGCAGTGAAGTGTGTGTCTGTTTGTGTACCAGAATGCTGAAGTGTAAACCTGAATAAAGATGAATGGTTGCCTGAAAACGATTCATCATGCAGCTATCCTTTTCCTTAGTTTTTTTTGCAAAGTACCAGGAAGCTCTGCCCTGCAAGTCTTAGAGATACACTGAACCTGTAACTTTTTCATGTGGCTAATTAACACAAAATCTGGATTTTCTGTTTTAAACCTTAAGTCTCTAAAGAGGTATCACACTAAAAAGAAAGTTCATGGAAGAGTTCAGAACTGGCTAAACTCTCTTCCATATTTCCAAGCAGGCAGATAACACTTTCTATGTTTTTTCATCTTTTTTTTCACTCATACCAAGAATTTAAAGTTTGCTCTTCCCTTCCTGCCGTTTTCTCTTCCACAGGCTCTCCTGAACACACCATGACAAGGCCTTGAAAAGCCACATCATGCACTGTCCTCAGATCCGCACCATTTCCTCAGAGAATGCCAGACTTTGCCAGGTTCCAGGTTTTGCTATTAGTTTCACCTAAATCGCTCAGGTATCAGTCAGGTGAGAGAGGAAACCTTATTTCAGCCTCAAAGGTAGCAGATGTTCTGTTCTAACAGAAACAAAAAGCAAATCCCTCAGGTACATATTCAGCTCTACTTACAGGAACATGTGAGCACGCTTTGCCCATGAGGGTGGTACTGACCACCCTAGATCCAGCCACCGTGTTTTGGGTGTTACACTGGACACCACCCCCCCCCCCCCCAGATGCCTGAGGAGTAAAATTTCATCTCCTTATTGCCCTGAAATAAACTACTTATGGTGATTATTTTGTCTGCTGACTGGCTAACAGCAATAATCACTTAATCTGCTTAACACCTGAGCTTTCACTTTAACAGCCTTGACAAATCTTGAAGAGCTAAAAAGGTTAAAACTAATCAGCACCCAGTTCTAATAAGAATAATTAGCGTTTCCTACTCAAATGCATAATATTTCTTGCTTGTAGGAAAATGGTAGCTCAAAGGGTAAGATCTGCACTCGTGTCTTTTATTGTATTTTAAATACTGTCAGCCTTCCTACTGCAGAAGGCAGTGATAACATGGTGCTAGTTCCCTTTGTTCACATAGGTTGTTTTATAATCCAATGAAAAACAGAAACGAACTGCACTGCTGGTTCATACAACTATTGCTTGCGAGTTTGTATTGCCTTTAAAGCTCTTTGCTGCAGTTACAAATCCAGTCATTTCACTCATCTCCATTGGATTTAACCCAACTACAGTCACAAGGGCTTCAGACAGGTCCCAGCATGAGTGCCCTGACTGTTGCCTACTGCTTTCCATCCACTTCAGCCCAGCCGTCATTCTGAAAAAGGATGAACCCTTCCCACCCACCAATAAGCCATATGCATGTACAAGAACATCCACTATCTCTAAATGTCTTATTTTATCATGCTCACAATCTAAACACGTTTTTGTTGCTAAGAGACCATCCCCCTCAAAACAGCAAAAATTCAAGCACAGCCTTGACATGTCTGCTCAGCTGAAGTTAATAAATTCATTGCCACTGATTTACTGGGAACCAGAGCAAGACATTGTGTATGCTGAGGTGTCAGGGAAGGATTTTTATTATCATTTGTTAACTATTAAGCTGAATAGCTTTCCCAGCCTTCCTCAAAAGCTTAGCCAAAAAGTTTGTGTCAATACAGCATTATGTGCCTCCCAGACCCAAAGCACTAGATGACATTCTGAATAGTTTAGTGCCAAATTAAACCAGGAATCCCACCACAACCATTTATATTTGCACATGAAATCCCTGCAATTTGTGTATACACACATATAAGTACACTAAAACCACACCTAGATACAGTCTTCTGCAAGACTCTTAAGATCAGCAGTATTTTTTGTGTACAAATTAAAATACCAACCCTTTCTCCCAAGCAAAATAGAACAGAGTTGAATATACTTTTCAACACAAAGATATCAAGACGAAAGACAGCTTTTGAAATATTTGCTTCTCAATGCTTTATAAACTACATTAAATATAAATGCATGCATGCGCATGCAAATTGTTAGCATACCTTGACCTAGATGTTTATCTCCTGCTCTAGGCTCTTCCAGTCTACAGTTGCCACTCCCAGTGTTTAGGGCGAGTTCTGAGAGATTTGTACTTATCTCTGCATCATCAAAATCCATATGGCTTGAAAAGGCATCACCAGTTAGGAGTGGGTCTATCACCAGTGGTGAGCAAGGTGGAGATGGAGATGAGAGAGATGACCTTGGAGATAGCGATGTCATGGATTTTGGAGTACCAGACAATGATCTCAGAGCCTGTATGCGACTGGTGGCATCTGCTTTGTGAGTTTTTGCTACTTCGTTTTCGTGAATAGTGGTGATACAGCCTGACGGTCTAAATCCAGTGGCTCCTTCTAAGAGCAAGTCAAGCTTGCTTTGGTAGTCCGAGTCCAACTGCTCCAACTGCTCCAGGTGCTCGTAGTAGAGATCAGTGAAGCTGGCTGAGGTGGACGAATCCTGGCTGGAGGTGGCAAGAGATCCTCTGCTAGATGCAAGAGAACCAGGGCTGCTGCTCGAGGAGAGGGAAAGCATGCTGGTGGAGAGACTGAAGGAAACAAGTCAGAAAACCATTACACTGTATCTCCTGATTTCTCAGGAAAACACTGCAATGTCACCAAATCTCTAAGCCCACATGGCACATTTTGCTTTGTTAGCTCAGGCCATACGCATTAGTCCCCACAACAATCCAGAACCACAGTCTACCCAGCAGAACAGGTGGTTCACTTTTCAATAAAAATAATATAGTTCATACGCACTTTACTACTCACCATATCAACCTCTTAAGAGCCCTTGTTTAGGCAAAACAACTCTAATGAATAGTTTCAAATCAATTAAAATTAGTGACAACTAATTCTTCCTCCCACATCTGTCTGGAAAAAAAAAAATCTATGGTTCCTGTTAATCTCCAAAGCAGACCACAAAAACCAGCAAGGTCCATGCAAGCAGATGAAGTTACTGCAGCAAACTGTCTCATCATATGGAAATTTTCTTCCATTTGCCTCAGTCTTGGACCCACAGCCAAAAGGCAATATCACAGCTGCCTGGCACTGGCCCTCAGAGATCACAGCAGCCAGCGGTTACCTGAAAACTGGCAGGATTTACTTATGTGAAAGACTGCTACATGGAATCCAGGGCCAGGAGAGCAAGGGAAAGAGTTGAGGCTGGTCTGTGAAATCAGTTCACACAAATTATTTATCCCTAGAGATGTAGGTTCAGAACATAACTGACAGCAAAATTAATTTTAAGCAGATGCTGAATAGAAGTGTGTTCAGATGAGAAAGCCCAGACACCACTGCACACCGTTTTCTGCTCAGAAGACCCAACAAATCCTCCAGTGCTGACTACAACATATACCATTCCCTAGAAATTCCGTTTAAACCAACACACCTGCTGCGAATATTAAATACCTTGCTTGTTACTGACTGTTTAAAGACCCTTAACCCTCACTTCAGATATGGATTAGCTATTGAAAAATTTCTGCACATGTATAAGTGGCTTAAGTTGCCCCACTGAAAAACAGTGAGGATGTTAATAAGCCTAATAATCCCTTATTTATTATTTATGGGGTAAAAGCTAGAAGCTGCATTTGTATAATTATGCTCATGATTTTATAAGAAAAAGGAAAGTATGCAGAATTTAGTATAATTTTGGCACAGAATGTCTTCTGCATTTGTATGACAGATGTGCACTGCATCACGTTTGTTCAAAAAAGCTTTTGGGTGAAACATAACTGAAACATGATAGAGTTTTTGCATTGGGGCAGTATATATAGATCTGGTGAGGACTAATAAATTTACAGCTTTTCAGTGTATTTCACTATGAAAAGGGAGGGGTTTTTTAATTAATCTTTTCCCTGTCAACAAACTGGGCTCAACTTCATTTTGTGCATACCTTTGAATGCCAGACATTTTGCATTATGGGGTTAATAACAAATGCTTATTCTTATGAAGGAGCATGCCAAGAACACTGGGCACATAGTTAGGAAGAAATTAGTTTCACATGCTTCTTGGTCACCTCAAAAGATCCCTAATCAGCTAGATGAAATGAAAATACGATGCATTTCCACTGCATAAGAGCATCACAGATAGCTATTCTCCATGGTGGCTTATTTACATGCCAGTCTTGCACTACGATTTCTTTCCAGTCTTTTCGGTGTCATCTTCACAAAACGAAACACAATCCAAGTGGAGCAGAAGCTACAAACAGAGTAAATTCAGCACACACTGATAGGAAAAACCTCAACCAAACAAAAACCCCACCAAACTCTCTTCCTAATAAAAAAAGATAAAAACATAGTTTTAGCTAATGATGATTTGGCCTTACTGCCTGCAGTCATGCATTTGTCTGGAAACAGTAATCCCGTGCTCTTCCAAAACTACAGCCTGAACAACCAGACCACATTATGACTGCAGATATGTTTCTATATACCGTATGAACCACAACAGATTCAGGCGTATCTCAATACATCATCTACATTGCAAGCAACAGCACACTTGGAATTAATTCAGAGAAATATAATCATGGCATTCATACATTAATGTGTAGTTGCATTACTAAGATTCACTTCACTTGCTGTGTGAGTGTTAAGCTGTCCTTAACATACTTTATTAATATAATACTTCAGTAATTCAAACATTAGTAGAAAAATCTCAGCTATCCGTAGTCACCTAGATGTTACATGTCCAAAATAGAAGGGATTGCACAAACTCCTGTTGTCAGACAGAGGCACCACCACAAGGTTACTTATCCCATTCTAAACTGAGCGGGACGTATAATCCTCAAGGTTTCTCTTTCCATTGACTACACAGGGGTCTTAGGTCACTATTATAACTGAAAGGCCTTTTAGACCTCTCAGCTGGGAGATGAAACCGTTAGCAGAGAAAGGCAGTTACACCATGTACAGTTAAAACGCCTACAACTTCTGTAAAAAGTTACATACCTTTTCAGCTGGGTGTGCAACATTGCAACTAATCGTGTTGTTTCTTCCAGTTCTCGGACTAGCTGATTTCTTCTGCTATTCAACTTCAATCTAAGAGAAGA
The DNA here is from genome assembly GCA_035590195.1 of Aviceda cuculoides. Lineage (NCBI taxonomy): Eukaryota > Metazoa > Chordata > Aves > Accipitriformes > Accipitridae > Aviceda > Aviceda cuculoides. The sequence continues at coordinate 4,826,382 of JAVJGG010000043.1, forward strand.
TAGAAGAAAAACATGAGCTAAAGCAGCATTTACTACTTAAAATGAGTAAAGGAAAATTCTATTTTTTCTATGAAAGCCTACAAAAGTTAATATGAATACACAGAATAAATTGGGACAGAATTTGGTCAAGATGTGTAGGTGTTTACCAGCTTACAACACTCCTAAACATTCACAACAGCGAAAATAATTACAGCTAGTACTATGAAAGTTTCTAGGATCAGGCCTCAAAAAAAGTCCAGCAGAGTTTGCTTGCTATACAGTATTGCATTCTTATACTTACTGTGCTAATAAAGGTGTAAATGCTTTCATTTGCTTTCAGGAAGGTCTATGAATGACCAAGGTTTACATGATTTACTTATTAACCATCTCATTATGGGTTTACACAAATTATGGACTTTAGCAACATCTCAGTTTTATTTCACACCTGAATTGGTCTGAGACAAACATGCACTTGGGTGCTCATACCCTAACTTAAGAGAGCTCTGGACAAGAAATCCTTCTCCAGAAACATGTTATTTCTCTGGCGCACTAGAACGGGACCGTATTCCTAAGAATCACAAACTAAAGTGTTCATCTTGCAGCAAGACCAGAAACATCTGTCGAACCACAGATATTTCAGGCTGGTAAAAGTCCTGCAGCTGAAATATCTGAGATACCTACATTTCTTGCAGCGTGATAAAACAGTGAAAAGACTCTGTAGAAAATTGGTGTAGTCTGGACACTGAGGATGTAAACGAAATGAAAATATAGAGCCACAGAGAGAGTGAATGCAACAGGCCTATTCCACACATATTCAAGGGACTGCAGCTAAAAGTAACACTGCCATAGCCACCCACATCAATACATCCAGATTGTTAAGCGCTTGTAGGCAATGCCTAATGCAGTATTCATCCTCACTGTACATTCCCACGAGATCTCCTCCTGCAACACAAGTAAAATTAGGGAGGATAGTTGGCACTTTTTTCAGCTAGTTTAGATTCACGGGATATTCCATGCAACTCCCACAGCCCTGTCAAATACCAGTTCCTACAGGAATCACATACAAGGATGCTCAGAACAAACAAATTTTAAAAATTTAAAATTCCATCTGTTGACATTTACCAAGCTCCAGACTGCACAGCAACTGTAGAAGCTGCTGCAAGGTGCTGGCTGCATACAGATACATTACAGTACACTAACACTATACCAGGCTATTTTGAGCATTTCTTACATTCTCAAAGAGGATCCATTTGCAGGAACAACAACCTTTCCCCACCTGGGGAGTAAGACTTCCAGGCCGTTTCTTTTGGGAGATGATTTCAGAAACCTTATAAGTAGGATCAGTCTCCTGGAAATCTGAGGGCACACTGCTATCAGCATTCAACTAGGGGATGCTGCTGCTTGCTCCCAGTTACCTCTTGTCCAACAAGTCAAGCTCTGCCCTGTGCCCAGTAACCTACCTCTCAGTTAGAGCTTTGCTCTGAGTGTCTCTAGCAGCCTGAAGGTCTTCCTCCAGGCGCCTTCTCTCCGTCTCCAGTCTCTCCACCTCTCCTCGAGTCCATTTTCTGGGGCTAATAAATCGCATTTCTTTTAAGAGCTCCTCCTTCTCATTAATTAATATTAGACGATCCCGCTCAGAGTCCAGCACGCCAGGCCAGGCCTCACTGTCAAGCTTAGCCAGTTGTATTTTCAGGTTGGCTATTCTGCAGGGAAAAAAAAAAAAAAAAAAGCAGTTACTTCATGAGGAGTGTCTGCACTACTGCTCCAGACACACAAAGGTGCACCACGACCAACCACATCTTCCACTGCCCTGAAGAAGGCTCTCGGCTCAGGGACAACAACCCTCACCCTCATGCCTTCTTCACCAGGGCACCGTCAAGTGATGGCACCGCTGGGAGGATGACACGCAGAATGGGATTTTAACTTGGGTTTGCTCCCAATGGAAAGCTAAGCCTCTAGCTAACCTGCAGTGTCCACCAGTCAGGGAACAGTGTAACAGAAAATCTGGATCTCGAAAAAAGCTGTCAGATATACTATAGGGCGTTTCATATGCCTTACAGCTAATGACCTCACCGTACTTGGTGTGGAGAGCATCATGTGGTAAATATCTGATCTTTAAGCAGTTTTATGGAAAAGAACTGTATACTTTCCGCATGCAATTCAGATAGGCTGATAAAGATCAGTGGTTACTCAAAAGTTTAGAAACCATTTTTGTCTTTACAATGAGGAAGTTAATCATATGCATGCTGCTACTGGACGAATTCAACTATTGACTCAACACTAAGCATTTTGGACACATTAAAGAGCTACACTATTTCTGGTACAACGTGCACCTGAGGATGCAAAGAGTCGAAGAGGCAATACGATCCTACCTAAATCCAGAGCCACTTATTTGCATGAAATTTAAAGTCTATTTTCATTAGAGGTATCATTCTGGATTTCAGTTTAAAGTCTGTATCACTAATCCTTCAGCACCATACCACATTATCTCAGGCAGAAAGATGATTACTAAAAGCAACAGCAATACAGATCTATAATTTAGCAAGAGCTTTGACTGACAGCAGAGAGCACAGCTCGTGGCAGGTAAGGAGGCTGCTCGCTCCAGCTATCTGCCTATTCCCAATTTCCTAAGTATCTGAACTGCTCATTTAGCTCCACGAATAGTCAGCTTTGCAATGCAACATACAGAGAGAAGCAAAAAACCAGCAGCAGGCCAGGATACAGAACCAAGGGCAGTAATGTCAGCCTTCCCAAAGGAATCTGTCTCCTTTGGACTCACTGACCTACAACTCTTCACGATCTGACAAGGTGATCATGGTAGTTTGGTGAGAAACAAGAGTACAGATAAAGTTGAATAGGAGTTACTAAGGACTTGCATTTCTGGAACTCGCAGAATCAAAAATGATCAAGTGGGGAGCAGGGAATGGGGAGGGCAGAATGGGCTGGGGTGGAGAAATTACAAAAGCTTAGAAGGCGAACAAGGAGGAAAAGCATCTTGCAATATAAGGCAAGATATTTCAAAAAATAATTCACCTGACTGAAGACCAGGGAGTCAAAGCATCCATGCCCCTTCATGTGATTAACTCAGGTTAATCTTTCACTCAGGTTTAGTAAATACATAAGAAATAGAAGTGAAATGCTGTACGTGTAAAATGAAAGTCCAATATTAATCTCCCTTTGAAAAGGGCTTTGTGATCTGGTGACAGAATTACTGGACTTAAATTGGGCACAACAAATAGTTGCGGCTACTAATCTGGATTCATTTCTTTCTAGAACTTGGTTTATGCTACAGAAGCACACAGGACGGTGCACACTTCCTCCAGCAAACCAGCACACATGCAGGGACAGAGCAAATTCAACGCCAACTAGCAAAATCAAAGTGTGCGGAGTAAGTCCTAAGATGCAGATCTGGGCAGCAGCAGCTACACAACTGCTGAATGGCCTTGAAGAATAAAGCTTTGTCTTTCAAGCTCTGGAGGCCAAGAGGAACTGGAGCCCCCAGAGCGCCGATGAATGATTAGGCTGACACAGACGGACCTGCCTCCTCCACCACAGGAGATAGACTACAGATCACCTTTCTGAAGAGAAGCCTCACTTTCTGTAAACCCATTTCCCACAGCAGGTTGCTTACTCTAATTAAAGTTCCATAATTGATAGATATTCAGCTCAACTATTTTTAGGTCTTCTTAGGAGCTGTTTTGTTTTTGAGTGCCTGATTAAGTGCAATACTGTGCTCCAACGAAGAATTAACAGTGGCATTAATTCATAATCCAAGAATTCCTCTGTGCATTTTGAAAGGATATGAGTTTAAGAGGATTGGTTGGCATTAATCTGATCACTTTTGGCATACATTTGCATGGATATGGCTTTTCCACTGGAATTTGTTCTCTATGCATTTCCGAGTCTAACGGCTTTGTTAAACTAACCTCAAGTTTTACCCTTTGTAAATGATCATTCTTTTTCCCCTTCTCAGTTAAAAGGAGCTTTATGTATTCTATTTTTCCAATAAAACAGCATCATTACAAAAGAAATGCTTTGCAGACTGTCTGGCATTTGGCTGAAAACTCCAGCCCTTCAGCATTCACTGACCGAGTCTGAACTACATCATTGCCAAGCCATGCCAGGTTTGCATTGCAAAGAAACCAGCAATACTGGGCTCAGGTCATACCATCGTTCTGAACAGCCACTAGCTTGCAAGACTGAACAAAATACAGAACAGGAAGCTCACGTTTTATTTAACTGTTTTCTTTTTGCCTAGAAAAGGTAGGTAGATGATTTATTCATTGTAATATCAAGTCTCTTTTTTTTTCCGGGAAATCTGGTACTTATCTGTGACATAGGCATAACACATAAGAGTTTTAGTCTCCTTGTAGATCGTTCAAAGCACACACATCTCTGCAGAAGTTTACGTTAAGACATGTATCCTCAACCAGTGATTAGCAATCCTGTATCAGATCAGCCTCTGTTCCTCAGGGGGAAAAAAAAAAATATATAAAAAAAAAATCAAAGTGGGACGCATGGTCTAAAAACTGACCAAATACCCACCACTGTTGCAATGCTGCTAAATGCAACATTAAAATATTCCATTTTAGGAGATTATAAAACATACTTTTAAAATCCCAGAGTTACCATCAGTCACACAAAACCCGAGCTGAAAGTTTAACTGTTGAAGGAACTAAAACAGTGCACAGAGTATAGCTGCTATACAACTGAGTTACTACTATATGTCTGCAACAACATAATTTAGTTGCATCTCTGATTACATTTATGCTGCAGTAGCTATCTCCTTGTTGAGATGTAGCACTGACATCTCTTTTGACATGACACCCATTATCGGTTTCCAATCCAATTAAGCTAAAGGTTTGTCACTGCAGTTACCCTTTGTTCTTTTTTGCAGGTTTAACATTATCTGCTCTAGGGCTCTCTTTGCCTCACTGAGCCGTGAAAGGAAAGGACTTAGTGGTGTGTAAGGGAACACGCAGAATCGTACCCTGACAGTTCTGGAGTGGTGAAGTTCAGCAAGATATTCACCTACATCTATGCCTTTAGTCCGGTCCATAGCAATAGTGTAAACAGCGTCTGCTACAGTCCACTTTCAAAATCATCAGCCCCTTATAAGTCTAAGTAGTTCTAACCTAATTAACACGGGATCATCTTGTTTTCAAGCCTTAAGTTTTACCTTTCCAGATAACGCAGAGCTAACAAGATAGATGTATTTCCACCATTTGGCTCCCTTCATAATACGTGCATGGGCAAAGTACTTGCTCTTCTGTTGTGTTTTTGGAACATTTTAATATGCTGCTGTGGGGCAGGAAACACTTTTAACATCACAAGGAGGAATTTTCACAGGAGCAGAAGGTTCCTTGTGAGTCACTATATCCATAGAATTGTTCCAGCTTAAAACTAGTTAAGGTATTTCTTTCTGCAGCTCCTACTAAAGACCATGCCAAAACCACAATGCTCTGATAGCTAGAGATTTTACCATCAATTATTCATGCCCATTCAGGCCCATCTTTCCTCATGATAATGTTTTTTAAACTCTGAGAAAATCTATAGATAATCTAAGACAGACATGAGGTATCAAACTTCTTCAACTGCAAGATCGTGTAGTACGCCCTTCATCATTACTTCAAACAAACTATTGTGCTGCCTTTACAAAGTTCTGTCTCTTTTCAAAGAGCATATTAATTATCTTCTCAGGTTTGTCATTATTCACTCGCCCCTCCTTGGAAAAGATATAGGCTAAAGTAAGAGTATTCCACTTCAATATGAAGATGTAAAGTCAGTGTGAGCTAAATTGCAGTCTTCAGCAAAGCCTAAAAGTAAAAAGCAATTTTAACACTGAAAAAGTAACCACTGCATCTGGAGGATTAATAATTTTAATGTTGTTTTAAAAGTCACAGAATGATTTGAATGTCAAGGTAGTTTGACAAATCTTGGATTGGCAAAATAGACAGTTCTGAAAAAATTGCTCCACCTAGGAAGAAAAGTGCAAGTTCATGTCAAAAGCAGCTGGGCACACACGGTCTTTGACAACTGCCACAGATACAGATTAGATTTTATGCCACTGAGAAACATGGACTATTGACCATGCCAATATATTCAAATGAGAACATTATGAGTAATCTCAGCCCTAAAGCTCTTATCTCTAACCAGGGACTGGAGTAAAATCGTTCTCTTTGCACATATCCAAAGTACAGATTGTACCATGCATCTGAAGTTTGTTATTCTGGAACTGCAAAGTGCCTTTAGAGCAGTTAAAATTGAAGTCACCACCACCAATGGTTACATCGCTGAACAAGGACTAGGCCAGCCAAAGTCTAAATAATAATGCTTGGTGGTTTTTCATTTAACCAAACAGTTGAGTTAGCTATTATCTATTAAAAAAAGTAAATCCCAGAAAACTTTTGCTTAAATTGGCCTGTTAAGTAGATATGAATTTTTAAAATCTATGCTTCATTCATCTCAGATCAGAAGGCAAGAGTAAACACTTATGTTCTTACAGGTAAGCTCTGTATTGTAGCTATTGACCATATTTTGATATGTTAGGTGTTAACACAATATACATTTCTCCTTATCAGACTTACAGCCATGCAAACATTCATTTCATTTTGAATAAGGTAAGGAGATGCCTTGCAGTACAGTCTCCCTATTAGGAATGGGGAAGCACTGGCAACAGGCAGCAAAACCACTTATGTCCCCACAGGTGTGGCCAGAGTGAATTCTTCATGTATTAGTCACTCCTTAGTAATTTCTAGGATTGTTATTTATTTTTTGAATGATAACATTGGCCCAGAAAGCCTATTGCCTCACTGGCTCAAAAATTACCATGTTTATTTAGCAGTAACACTGTGCTTCAACCCAAGTGGCATCTTTTCTAGCGAAACGTATCTTCAGAATAAGCTGTGTGACAGCCAAAAGGTACAACGGTCCAAAGAATTACCTTCTCTTTGCTTCTTCATATTGAAGGCGTAATCTCACTTTCTCAGCCAACTGGTTATTGCTGCTGGTAATAAACTGAGACACAAAATATAAAATCAGCAAGTTAGTAACCACTTCTCTTTTGATACTCCCTATTGAAATTGATGATGTTACAAGTTATACTTGCTCTTGTCAAACACGTTTACTAGTTAAACCAATCACAGAATAGGAAAATATTGCTTCTGATTAAATTTTTCACAATTTCTTCAAATACTTGAAACCCCACAAGATTCAGAGGCTCTTTTTGGCCTAGTTTATCAGAAAAAGAACATCTACCATATCTATCTCGGGCTTCTATTTTCATGCACACACAAACAGCTTTTTAAACTTTCTTCTTGAATGCTGTTTGCAATCTTTAAAAGTGCTGTGTTGCATTTTGTGCTGGATGACATCTTGCTTTGGCTGTAAAGTCTTAAAGACGAGGGACATCCCATCATGCCCCAATCTGCAGATCTTTAGTCACATGTGTGGCCCTGACCGAAAGTGGCTGCAAATGTTTAAGTAAAGGTTCACAGGAGAGGCTTCTGTGATGTCCCGTGAGACACACTGTGTACCCACGGCGCTGATCGAGCCCTTGCTGGGGCTGGCACCAACCTGACGGTTATGATCTTGTTGCACAAGTGGGACTGAAGGTTTATGAGTACTACACATGTTTGATGGCACCAAAATATCTGCACATATGCGATCATTCTCACTCACAACACACTAAAAGCCAAATGTACTCTTAAGGGAAGAGTCTTCATTAGAGCTTAGCCCACATGTAGCTGCTGAACGTTTCTTGTCTAGCAGCATATCACTGCTATAAAGAGCTAAGGGAATATTTGTATCACAAGAAGCTACACCTACGGGCGAACTAAAACTTCCTTCCCTTTTGTTCCCACCTGGGTTGTTCCAATAGAGACAGTGTAGGCAAACAGCAGCTTGCCTTTAGAAATACGTTAACACTGCACACAAAAATGAAGGTCACACTGAAGTTTAAACCAGGAGTAGGTATCATTTCACAGATACTTGCCCACGCTCAGAAACTCCTACTAAGGCAGTACTACACATAGTTCAGAGGAATGTCTCCACATGCACTCGGTTTCTCATGCATTACTCACATTTCCTGAAACATCCGTCTGGGAGCTGACATCCAGGTACTGCCGGGGTAACAAAGGGCTGGAGCTTTCCACAGACATGCTGCTGGCCCACAGGTCTGACTGGGATCCTCTGTCATTCACAAAGCTGTCTTTTAACCTGGCTAAGCTCTAAAACCATAAAAAGTCATGAGGTGAGCTCCCTTCTGCTCAAACTACCTCAGCAGCTACATAGCCTCAGCCTAAACTACATGACAAAGATCTGACCATGTTTACTGTGTGCACTCAGACTCTCCAAACATGAGGACAGGCACGACTGGGCTGCACCTCCCACGGCAGAAAGCAGCCCACAGGCATCCCAGACAGGCTCTCTGCTGGAGGTGGCAGACCAAAATGGCCACAGTGTTTTCCTGGCTTCTCCGGCTCTGGTCTTTGACAGCAGTACAGTCACACCGGTTCATTCTCGACCAATAAACCCTGAGACAAACACCCATCTCTACACAAGTGCTTACTACTGTTAGTTGCTATATTTTATACTTCTTATTTCGAGGATCCAAAGAACAAAAAGGCTGCAGTCCAACCACAATACAGAACTAATTTATGTTGTTAAAAATCTCGATTACATATCTGAAATACAAAATACTTAAATGACTTCTCAGAAATTCAATCTGATAGCAATGGTGACACAAAATGCTATAAAGTCATCCTGTTTCAATACCTGAATGAGGTCTTGTTTTTCCTTCTCCCCTGATGTGATGGCCTTCTTGAGAGCTTTCATTTCACTTAAAATGGCTTGTGCCTCATCAAGTTTGTAGCCACCTTGAGTATCAGACATTTTCATGTCAATGCTGCATGGAAATTTAAAAAAAAAAATACAGTAAGCTAACACTTTATAAAGTCCAGTTGATTTAATCATCCCAGATGCATGCATCTTGACATCATTTTTTTAGAAAAACACACTCTGAAGTATAACAAAGACAACAGAAGGAACAAAGAACCCCACTCATCACCACCTAAGTTACTCCACTCGGAAATACATTAAGCTTCAGAACTCTGATTTTAGCTATATCATCTTTTTTACTCCTTAGGGACAACAAAGATGTACACAAAACCCCCAAAACAGTATGTTTGGGCAGAATGCTGCTCGTTTCTAACCTAGAGAGGATCGGCTTAGCCATCTACGAAAATTACCTTATTTTCAGTCATGATTTTGAAAACCAGCCACAGATCTCACATGCATGAATGTATTTGCTTGCACAACCTAATTACAACCTGCTTCATCCTTCCCTTTTCCCAAAGGAATTCTACCGCAGCTGACATTTATAATAAATATTAACCAGGGACATTATTTAAAACCTGTCAGATATCTAGTCATACAAAGGTAAGTACCTGAAACTTTTTCTCCCCTTCCACTCCACCCCAAATTTTTCTTCAGTGCCCTAAAACAATGGCTCTTAAATTAAGACAATAGGCTGTACTGTGTCATCTGTATTGAACAATACTGAGTAAAACGGAATACCATTTAACTGATGAGATCCTGGTTCAAAATTGTTTTACCATGAAGTCAGTTCAGATGTGGTCAACCACCTACAGGCATTGATTTGAGAGAACTACCCTCATGGCTGCGTACTGCTTTCAGCTGCATATGCCTGAAGATATCAGTAGCAATGTATTTCAGCTTAAGTTATTTAGGCAGCTATTTATAAACGTAGAGGGGGATGTATTACAAGCCAGAGATGTTCTACACTGAAAAGAAGATCTTGAGAACAAACTTACTTCTTCAGTGTTTGAAATCCATGCTCTTTGTACTGGAGCTCTTGCTTCATGTGAGCTACTTCTCTCTTGAGTTTATTAACCTGCAGCAAGGTGTCACATTTTTAGAATTATATTTTATATGAATATTTAGGTACAGCACTACCCATTCAATTTAAAACTTACTCAGGGTAGATAGTACCTAAACAAAGTTTCCAGATAATCAGTTCATCTCAATAGCAGCTAACAGCCCTGACTGCATCCTCATCAGGACGCTATCACTGGCTAGGGCTTTATCCAGTACTTGGGTATTACACCACATAATAAGGGGTTCAAGGGAAGTTCCAACCTCATGAGCAGAAAAGCTACGAAAAAAATCAAGGGAGACAGGAATGAAACACATGTTGATTTTACTCAGAAATGTTTAAAACCTTCCCAATCATTAAAAAAACCATTAAGCATCAGGCCAGGAGTTACACTGCAGTGATAGAAGCCAGCCTCCAATACACCAAACTAAAAGGCCCCACTGCATGAGTAACACAGCAGGATGATAATACATATTATAAACCCACTGACCCTACAGCTTGCTGTTTTATATTCCTCCACAGAGGCTAGACTGACCTACTTTACTTTAGTCCTTTCTTCTTCCCAAACTGAGCTCTGCATGAGAGCACACACTGCCGCTGCTAACAACCCGCACTAAGCCCAGGACAAAACAGCTGCCAGTCTCTGGAGAGAACTCACAGCTCTCCAGCACTGCAGCACACCGAAGAGCCAGCATGCAGCTAAATACCCCACAGCGTATCTGTACAGCAGTATGTACTGCCAGCTTCCAAGGAAGTCTAAAGTCTAAGGGGGAAAAAAAAAAAAAGTATTTCAAACTCTTAAGACGGCAACGTTTGAGAATTCTGATAAATGATCTCCTAGATTAAGAATGGCAACATTAGCTCTTTCAACTGCTTTGGCATTTCCTTTTAGTATTTGCCAGGAGGTTTGGAAATATCTGAAGATTACTCGTGGCAAGCAAAGGTCCGTTTGTACTACTTACCCTGGATTTTGTAGTAGCAATCTCCGCTTTGAGGATCTCCGGGTCATACTTGGAACTTGACGATGAGCCAGAGAGCACTAGAACAATACAACACCCAGTTTAGCAGTTCTACCTTCCTCCCTACTCTTCTACCAGCCTCACCACAAATCAAGACCTCCCATCACTCCTGCACACCCAGATCTCCACACATTGCTGGTGTAGGCCTTTTACCCATTTTCCAGATCTCTTCTCACCCTTCAAAGGCAAGGAAAGGCAATAGTGCAGTCAAGTACTCCACAAAAAGTGTATGCTAAAGAGGCCAGAGCATGTCCTGCATCTCCAAAGTCTTGATTTGTTCCAGGTTAACACACTTAACTCAGACTCCCAAACACGTTCACTCCATTCAATAGTGTGGCTTCCTGCATTTCCAAAGGCATTTAACAGAACTGAAGGGACAGGCATTGCATAAAGGTTTACTTTATTTTTTTTTTTAGACTTTCTCATTAAGTAAACAATCCACTGCATGTTTAAAAACAAAGAAAAGTAAAGAATGAGAAGAAACTGAAAAATGCGATGCAAGCCTTCTCACAGCCTCGAGGACACGATCACTCATACAATGTGTCACATCGGATTAAATCCATGTCCCATTAAGAGCAGAGTTCTCTTCTCAGCAGCAGTTAAAACCCTTCTGCTTCAGAAGGTACAGAAGCTCCCCAATGTACAATGTTGTTAGAGGTAGCTGTAGGCAAGGGAGATATTTTGATCCTTGCAGCCATCAGTTTATGCCCTATAAAACATGGGAAAGCCTTTCTAGTTCTTTCTGTTTGCTTGTATTTTTAAAGACAGATCTCACCATACCAATGTAATTCATGTTCACAACATTCTTAGTGTACTGCTCTGGTATACCAGTACTTAGGTAGAGTGCTCTTAAGAAAAGACCAAAAACTGTACTTCAGAGATGATGGACAAGACACTAGTCAAGTAAGAATGCTTCAGTTGACAGAAAACTACTTAAAAACTTTTTAATGTCAGGCACAGGATTAGCCAGCGGAATTCACCACCATAAGACATAACTCAGCAAGAGTGAAGTGGGGGGAGATCAGTCCACTGATGTGGCTAGCAAGAACATAAAAAGTTTGCAACACTAAGGATTGGAGAAAAAAAAGTTCTGGAAGACTTGCAGGAAAGAAATCCTCCTCTGGACATTTTTCAGCTCCTAACTAGTAACAATGAGGAGGAAATTTGGCCTTCTACAAACATTTCTGTACCAACTCTTGAAGCAACGAGTATCAGTGTCTAGTGTGTGACAACGAATATGGAGCACAAAACAATATTCTTCGTGTGCAGACAGATAATCCACCAATGTCAGCTTTTGCATGGCATAAAATACAGACCCTTAGTTCCCTGTGACAGTCACTCAACTACCTAGGATGTTACACTCCAAAAGGGCCTGGGAATGCTATCTGAGATGAGCCTTCTTGCCTCGTTTCTATACTTTGGACATGGAAATCAAGGGAAGTACCATCTAACTTCAGTTTTTCACATTGAGCCAACCACCACATTTTTTCACATTTGTTGAAGCCCATGCTGAAAATCTGCACGCTGACTCCAATGACGGAGCCAAACACGATACATTCATAACAATTATCCTTCACAAAACAGGTGCTAGGCAGCTATTGCTTTTGAGACAAACTGAGCAAACATGGAGACTGACAGGGCATGACACATCCCAGTGTTATGGATGGAAGCAGAGGATCAGCTTCAAGCATTTTCCTGTCCTAGTGGGTTCATAACTGAGACAGTCACTGGATAAGAGTTCACTAACTACTCACAGCTGGTCTGAGAGCCCAGTTTGTGCTCCCAAACATCATGCAGCTGTCGATATTCTTGCTGGGCCAATTCAAGCCTCTGCTGTTTCACTTGATAGATCTCCTTCTGTGCAGCGATCGCCTCCTGGGCCAGGACGAGATAGTCTTTCAGCATATGCTCCTGCTCTCGCCGCCATTGCACACGAGGGTCTTCTATCTGTGTAGTTTCTTAGAGAAAAAACAGGAGACAGGGTCAATGGAACGCAGGTTTGTACTGCTGCCTGGAGAAGGTCTACCATTTATGGCAATATTTTAAAATAGCCCCTTGCCCCATCCCATAATAAAAAAGTGAAATAGGGACATTTTCCTTTTTTCTTAGGATGTGACCATTGATCCACAATGAACTCCAATAAGTTCTGCCATGCTGAATCACTGTATAGAACAATTCATGACGAAATCATTGTACAACTCTCCAACTCCTCTGTTGCTGAAGCCATTCTGGTTCTGCCTCTTACAACATCCACACAAGCATACGCACACACAAGCTCTAAGATACTGACATTGACTGTTAGGCTTATCTTTATTGCAACTGCTTTATAACATTACCAATAAAATACCTCTACTAGGTACTTTCAGAAAACATCATTGCCACATGACTGCATTGTACTGCATCTGACAACATGCAAGCAATTACAACTCTGCCCATCCTCTTTGGCTGCCAAGTGGCTTTGATTAAAAGGGGAAGGAAAACCTTCTCGCTCAGATTGCATAGGTAAGTAAAAATAAAGACTCATTAAATCACAGAATGTATTCATGAAAGCATCTCAAATGACGTTATATAAACAGCATCTCAGAAGGGGAGTAAACATCTCCTTCAATGAAAGCAGGCACAGCAGTAAATCACTGCAGAATACAGGAGGCGGAGTTTAAGAAAAATATTTTTTGGTAACATAGGCAACGCAGTCATGAACAGCTACACCACTTCCATCTCTATTGCCCCAACACAACCAATACATTGCTTTTCAGGTTTCTAACCATGAAAAAGGCACAAGGTCACAGACATGCAGCTAGTCCTAATACTAATTAGGAATATTTATTGTCAGTATTTGTCTTGGTTTTGTGAAGAAGCATCCAAAATATTTTTCATTTCTCTTTCAGGGCTATTATATGTTCTTCCTTGGAACAGGTTCCAATAGCCAGTTGAGTAAGTGCTCTAAACTGTCTAAACTACCATGCTTGAATAAGGATGCCTAGTTACCATGTAATGAATAATTAATAAAAAGAAGCTGCTTGAAACTATCAGTAGGACTCTAATCTGCATATCTTAAGAGTCTCTTTAAATATTTAGTAAAAGCTGCCACAGTAGAAGGTATGAGCAGCTCTTAAGCAAGTCGGGCATAAGGCTAACACCACAATACACAAGATGTAGGGAAGAGAACAGTTTGACAATAATCCTAGAAGCAGAATTAGAAATAAAGGATTTTACCCAAGGGATGGACACTCAACCATTTTCACAAGCTGTCCGTGATCATGCTGAGGAGAAAATTAACAGGATACTCCAGCAATAACTTGTTTTAACAGTATCTCAAGACACAAAAGAACACATGGCATTTCAAGTTACATAGCAAAACTTAGAGAAGCTGCAAGAGGTGATTAAAAACCCCCACTTTTAAGCCAGTATAGGTGTCTTAAACTTAAGACACTAAGTATAGTTTGTAGAAGCATTTCAACAAAAAGCCCTTTATAGGTCCTGCTAGCAGAAGCAACATTTCAGCTGATGTAATATTAAAGCTAAACCTAAACCTGAAGAACTGCCCCAAAATAACTTGAGGAAAAAGCAGCTACTTGTACGAAGTGTAGGTGCTGGTGCCCTCCCAGACAGCACTACGGCCTCTCTTCGAGGGAGCAAAAGAAAAGTCAGGAAGACACAGCAGCATATCAACTGTAAGAGTCCGAAAACCTCAGGCTCCTGTCTCTATTCTGGCCCACAAACCCAATTTCCCAGATAACCATTACCCACATCCAGATGGAGTAACTCCCTTTACTCCATAGTTAAACCAGAAGGGGAAAGTCTGCTGCAGGTTACCCAGAGAGCTGCCCCCCATATTCCCAGACATTCAGCTTCCCCGGATGGGACTGTATGAACAAGTAACCACGACTCAGGACTCCTAATTTCGAGCTTAGTGAGCATGTTGGCAAAGTACCCATGACTCTTGAAGTCTAATTCAGGACACTAGGTCATAAGTCTACCTGTACCTATGGCTTCTTCAAGCTTGGTTAGTTCCAATTTTCCCTTAAACTAGCAGCCCATTCTTCCTATAATCACAAGAAGCATGGTGGAAGCTGCTGCAGGGAAATCCCTCCATTATAAACAACCACGAGGAAGACTACAAAATTCTACAATCCTGAACATCTCTGTTAGGTGGTGACACACTGACACTGCCCCAAGCACACACACCACCCGACAAAGTCAACGGTTGTCAGCCAGCTCATGGAGAGGATGGACAACGCACGTAAGTACTGAAACTGCTTTGTTCCCGTTTTTCTAAGTATTCATCTCAACCTTTTCAGTAATCACAGCACTAACTGTATCCCTTTGATTGCAGCTTTGATTTTCAAACATGTAATAACAATCTATGAAAATGTTGGCCAAGGGCTCTTGATCTGCCCCAAGCTACTGAGAAATGCAAAATACGTTCAAAAGTCAGATGAAAGGACTACAGAAATGCAGGCTATTACATTATTTGTTGTCTTGTGAATTTTTAATTTAATGTTGAGCTTGTCATAAATAAATCTGATTGTTTCATGTTTGAAGAATGTAGTCTTACTATGCTTGAATCAGCATCTGGCAAGAAAATCATCATTCCTCTGTGCAAATCAAATTCCAAAGAAGTTCTCCCAGAAAGAGACACTCAGGGCTACGCATTAATACTGTATTAGGAATATTCGCGGTACTCAATTCAATTTAATTGTATTTATTTTGCCTCAGAGAGAAGGTTAGAAGTGTTCTCTATCTCACTTTTTTTAATGGCTCCTGGCTTTAGATTTAATTTAGGTCTGTCCTTGGGCTTGTTTCTGACAATTAGTCTCAAATACTTCAAGGGTACAGCAAGAACCAACCTGCCTCCATCCCCTTCACACCCTCTAATGATGGTTCCTTCCTGCACAGGGAATCTGCAAGAGACCTTGGAGAGGAGGAAGACTTTGGACACTCTCCAGAGGATACTTCAACATAAACCACAAAGATGAGCTCTTGATTAGCTGAAGGTAAGTGGATATGGTTTGCTTTATCATGATTTGGATTAGAGCTGGCATAAGAAATAGGGTCATGATTTTGTTTCTCTTCTTTTTAACCTTTTAATTGAAATTCTAGGTCGAATCTTGTAACCTCTGGCATCCCATAGAAGTGAAACTTTTTAAGAGCAACTGCTATTAAGCAGGTGTCAGCATAGTTTGAAGCCTTCTCTGCATGCCCTTGAAGCCTGTGGTGCTTTTGAGTGACACAGACCAGGGGCAACTGCCCCAGACCTGCAACCAGATCTTTGCACATTCACCCTGGGGCCAACTCAAATGTACAGCTAAGATCATGTTTGGCTTGTCCCACCTACATGCTGTACTTTCTGCTAGCTGAAATACTCAGAAGCTCTGACAAGCTTCCATGTCCCACAGCAGGCTTCAGACCAAGGTTATTTTCCTGTACCCGAACTGTGTTCCCCCAGGACCACAGCAAGCCATCCCTGCGTAGGCAAATGCCAGCAGAGTAAGTTAATGGCCCAGTTTTGGCTAGGATGGGCCACAGTGAAAACAAGCACTTGGCCTCCTCCAGTGTGGATAGGAAATGAAGACAAGTAAGATAAAAATACATCTCAAACTGAAGAGAAAGTTCAGAGGTGACAAGGAAAAGGCTCTTGGAAACATCCTCTCTTTTTACATGAGCCAAGTTTTTCCTGTGGTCAGAGGTGACCCTGATCTTCACTTCAGAAGGTGGGCTGAATATTATTTCTTTTGGGGACAATGCCAGCTCCCACAGCACCTGCAGAGGCTTACATCTACTGCAACAGTCCATGTCACTGCCTGATAAACCAGAGGAGGGACCTGATTCAAGGGAAAAACCACCAAGCCCCACAGATGTTCTGCTGGGAAGGGACAGGGAACAACCAGCTTCCCCAAAAGCATTGTAGAGGTAAAACTGAATTGGCAGAACCTCCTAATCCAACACTGCTGCCTAACACAGCAAAGCCCTTCAGAGTCACTGGAAGGTGGCACGTCCCTGTCTCTGGACTGCTCTTGGCCTGGAGCACCCTGGTAGGCACCTCCCACATCCCAGCACCTGACACAGCAAACCTCCAACCAGCAGAGAAGGGAAAAGAAGTCCAACCATATTTTTGACTCCTCTGGAGAACTTGCCTATGCTTTTCTCTCCTCCTGGCTGCACAGTCATGAAAACATTAAATCATTCAGAAGGAGGTAAAAAGAAGTCTTAACAAGACTTCTAAACTCAGTTTTTACTCCTTTTGTAAGTGAGGTCAGCACAGGAATAACCCAGACTCGGACTGCCTTTAAAGAGCAACCTCATTGTTAACTCACCTGAGTACTTTCTTGTGGAAATGAAATGGACACAAGACATGGTCTTACAGACCTATAGGAGACCCCAATTTATATCTTGCAATTTAGCACCTTCTCAAGTGAAGTTTGTCCAGTCCTCTCCCCCGCAGACCTCCTCTGTGTGATCCTGTAGGCTTGTCTACTCTTTCTTTCCCACTATTCTTTCCTTTAAAAGGAAAAAACAACACCCCCTGCCTCACAGAAAAATAATTACGATAAAGCTATTTAAAAATATGTAAATACTCTAATACTGGGATGACATAAGTTCTAAATAAAAATATTTGTGTCACCCTCACATCTGGAGACATTTGATCTTTGTATTGCAGAGGGCAGTTAGTGCTTTTTGAGAATGGGCTTTCTTCATTCTCCATTTTTACTACCTAAGAGAAATTGCCAAAACCTGGAAGGTGCAGTCTCAGGCCAGGTGAAAATGTGGCTCTTCTGAAAAAAGAGAAGGGTGTAAACGTAGTCAAAAAAAAAAAAGAACAAAACCAACCAAAAAACCCATCAAAACAGACTTCCACATTTTTATTTAAAAAAGATCTCTTAACTTGCTGGAAAAAACAAAAAAAATCACTGAAGTTCTCAGATGAAGTCCTAGAAGCAGATTAAAAACACACACCCCCCACCCCAAACCACAACTTCAAGGCAGTTTTGTCTTTTAAAAGTTTTTCTCTTTGCATGAGTTACAAGCATCCCCAAAAGGGCCTGGGCATGGTTCTGCTGTGAACTCCTGGACTGCAATTGGAGCTGTTCTGTAAAGAGAACCGAAGTCACTGATTTATTTTGTTTATTATTTTTTTCGGGGGATTTGTTCTAGCACAACCCAATCCACATTTCCTAACAAAGTCAGTAATGATATATCGAATTCTGTATTTTCTTATTCAAATGAACTTATAAAGCTTAACACTTCTGGTCTATCAATCTAACAAAGAGAGTAAGCAGGGGCTTACTTTGAAGCTAGAGAATAAAAATGCCACAAGCCTGAACTGTGCTCTTTCCCAACTTGCACACCCCTCAGAATATCCCAAGCCTACTTGAGAGCTTCCTCTCCAGTAAAGGCAGTGTGAATTCCTGCAGCAAAGGGAGCTCATGCAGTTATTCAGTTTATCCCTGCCAGGGGAACCAACACAAGACCTTTGCACTGTTTCTGATGGTCTTGCCACAGGGACAAATTCCAGGCTAAGAACAAACTCCAGATCATTGCTACCTAGTCAGACTCCTCAATAGAGACGAATCTTACAGAGGTGTGTCCATAGTATAAGCTTGAACGTGACTGCTGAAGACTGCAAACCAAAAGGTCTCAAATTCTTGTTTTAGAGAGGGAAGTAACTTGTACAATGGAGAAGGACAGGATTTGATTTCACGAGCTGCAGATCTCATCTACTCTAAAACATGCCGTTAGCGATTTTGTGATGTTGTGTTCACTATATTTTAACACAGGCACAAAACAATCACTCTGCAAAAACACAATAACATGTCACTTACTGGTGTTGTGGTCTATGTAATAAACTCCAACCTGAGGGTCATAAGCTTCTTCCCATCCTAACGGCAATTCATCACTAATGCAGTCTGCAAAGGTTAGTGGTTTAGTATACCTGAAATGCAAAATAATATTTAGGATGAATAAAAGAACACTCTCACATGTCTATTCCAAACAACTGACCAGAAAACAAGTACCACAAGGGCTTCAGTACAGAAAACAAAGAAAGTTGAAAACTATTTTAAAACTTTTGTTCTTATCAAATAATACTCCGCAAACTCTTCCTCTTCTTCATCTGAAGTTACAGCAAGATGAATTCATTCTGACAGAGCTCCGAAGCCTTGCCCGGCTCAGCCAGTACTCGCTCAACAAAAGAACATTAAGAACTTTGCCAGAAACAATCCTCGTCTCTCAAGTGAAAGAACAAGACTGTTTGCAGGCAAGTCCTGTATCAAAAATATGTAGACAAGAAGGAGCAAGATGAGAAATGCAATTTGCATAGCATGAATAATTAAGACTGCACAATCAATAGCAAGTGCTGAGGACTGTGGGACCACTTGTCATGCAACTCTCCTCATTTGCATTGCAATATGTTCCGTTTCATTAATGACAAACTAGATTAGTTTCTCAGTATCATGAAAATGTGTAACGCACTCCGTCCAAATGAGGAAGTATTTCCGCAATACTGCTCTGATGAGTTTTTCTATTAGAGACCACATCCAGCAACAGTCTGCAGGCTTGCGTGGCTAAAACCAGAGCTTAGCGTACCCAACGCTTGAGTGACCCCACAGATTTTAGCCACTGAAACGATGCCCCTTTCCTCCCTTTGTCTCTGAGCTAACAAGGTTCAGCTTGCACCAACAAAACTACTAACCAAACACATCACTGCAGCGAGGCACAAGCCAGGAGGAATTAAGCTTGCAGGTATCTCATACCCAGCTGCCAAAAGCACAATACGCCACAGGCCCGTAGATCCATCACGCAACCCCAACACACTGCACGTAGCCTATCTGGAAGGAGTGCCACGACGTCATGTTGGGACCTGTGAGCGTGATATACCAGAAGACAGGACACAACATAAACCAACACAGCCCCTCTCTAGCAGTTACGCTGCACATACTGAGAGCAACTGGGTCAAAAAGCAGCCACGGAGCTGTACAGAACTCTGCCACATACATGTGGCATGCCACAGGAAGGTAAGGTGGTTAAGAGAGCAAGTTTCAAACCCACTGCAAGAGACTGAATAGGTTTGCAGAAAGTCTTTCATATCCAAAGGTAATTCAGCAGGGCTGGCAGTTAGACAAAGAGTTTTATTAAGTTCTGAGCACACTTACTTCATCTGGAGGCACTGAAGGCTCACATCTTGAGCATACTTCATCTGGAGGCACTGAAGAGCCAGCTGGTAGCCCCATATTAACATCTTACAGCCACTCATCAGTGTAAAGGGGGGTTTTAGGAAAAAGCCTCCAACCATAAGAGGTTCAACATTAAATGTTGATTTTATGACCAGCATAATTCCCCCCAACACATGACCTGGAAGTCTGGTACATGGTAAGAATGAGGTGGGAACATTTCTGTAAAACCTACATAAGCCACTAAGATCTCTACTTACCTGCTGTTGCATTTCACTTTGAATGCATTGCCTTTGCCATCTGAAGCAGTGCTTGAATCACTATTTTCTCAGAAAATTTCAATTTAATTTAAAGCTCTGCAGTGCAAAAAAGAACTCAGAGCTTCACAATGTAGAACTGTGAAACTTTCTCAATAAAGCATCACTGAAAGGTTTATTTTTACTGTTCTTAATCTAGACTGTGTACCAAAAGCATGTTTGTATAGAAAATAGAGACTACCAAAAATAAAATAGAATCTCAATACTTCTGACTGCTGTCCTTTATCCCATGTTTTTGCCCTTGAATCAAGCCGTTTCCTCAGCCCCAGTACCCAGTATGTGCTGCTCCGAGTTGATCAAGTCAAAGGTGCACAAGCGTAAAAATGCAGAGCAAGGTCAGATACCAGCAACTCTCTGGCGAGAACACAGATGAAAGTGCTGTTGCAAACGCCTCAGCAATTTTAACTTAAACACTAGGGTTAGCACATTCACCTCTTTGAAAATGGCATCTGCTTTTAACGTTAGTGGTTCATGTGGAAGGACAGGTAGAGAAGCGGGAAGGAGCAGTGCTGAACGCTGAACTACGGAGGACCTGCCCCCGTCCGAGAGGGGCACGGACATACTGGGATGCCACGACAGGCCATGACGAACACAGCTCGCCCTGCCCCGGCTGTCCCAGCACCTCCGCTGTGCCGTGCCGCAGCGCACAGTGCTGCGGACCCCTGCCCGCGGTCTGAGCAAGCACAGGCTGCGACCCACCCCAGGAGCCGTGCGGTTCTCCTGGCACTCAGGCACAGGGGTGCTCCTGAGGGTGCCTTCTCCCACAAGCCCATCAAAAAAAATGCGGAAAAAATCTCGGTGTCTTCAGGACAGTCGCACATTTGCAAAAAAACCCAAAAGACAACCACAAGAACTGGTCTCCGCATATTTTCTTACAACTTCAGGATCAAGCTGATTTTTAAGAGCTAAGGGCTGGTCTCAACTTCGCACACATCGGGAAAGCCAGCATGATGATACTTCAGTGTAACTGCTGAGGACTTGTGTTGTAGTAATTATTTGATTGCCCTGATAAGCATGACATTGTTCTTCCATGGACCAATATTTTATTAAAAAAGTTAAGTCAAAAATTTTCACCTATAGTCCATGATAAAGCTTAGATTTAACGCTTATTAGATGTTATCTGGAACATGGGAAAGGAAGAAAAGTTAGTATTTATTTATTTGTAAAAATATATTTAAAGTCAGCAGGGGTAGAGTGTGCCATCTAGGCCATGCAAAGTCCAAGTGGTCTTTTCCAGTGCATCATTTGATTAGTGACACTCAAAATATTGCTGTCAATTGGATTTATGATTGCTGTTTTGCTCCTTCTAGAGACCTTTGTAAGAAGAGGTGACATTTCATCCTGGGTTTGCACAGCCTCTAACCTTGCACACCAGCTTCCATTCAGCCCGATGGATTGATTAAATCAGAAATCACACATTTCCCATGCCCCAGCTGCAGTGCTCAACATTTTTGGCAAGCGATCCAAGCAAATATCCCATAACGTGGAGTGGTAATTAAACCCATACTTAAAGTATACTAGGTGAGGGTGTGCTGCATGTATAAAACATACCTCAGTAGCTTAATTTGTATTACACACTGAGCAGAGTTTTCTGCAGCAGAATTCTGCTCAAGAATCACATCCAAGATTAAAATACAACTTTAAAAACAAAACAAAACAAAAAAACAGCATTGAGCTGCACTATCAGCCCCAGGACTTGGGACTACTTTCATCAGGGAATGACACTGTAGTGCCGACTTCAATGCTCATAAAGCTTCTGCTCAGCTTTTGTCCAGTCCTATTTTGCTAGAAGCAGCTGAATTCCTTCTAGATGTGCTCAGGAACTGTCAGGCTCGATAAGAAGCCAGGACCAAGCAACTGAAGGATGCTTATTCCTATTTTCCATATGAAATGCAATGCATGAACTACATCCAGTCAGTTCTTTCAGTTGGAGTTTTGGAAAAAGGGGAGAAAAAGCAAGGCAGGATCAGTCTGCTATAGCAATGACACAAGCCAACTGCAGACTTGCCAGTTACTAGGGCTCAGAAACAGACAATATTTTCACCTCTGAGATTCATAGTTTCAGCATCTCTCACAAGAAGCACCCACCATCAGGCACAGACTAATGCTGTCCTCCCTGGCTGACCACAAGCTTGCAACTATCACATTTGTACAGAAGAGTAAGTATTCATTAAAGGAGAGATCTGTCATTCAACTAGCAAACAGAAGAGTAATTAGTTTTAGAATTAAGGGAGTAATTCCATTTATTACAGACAACATATGTCATATAGCTATTTCCCCAAATAACTGCAGCTTTATAACCAAATTACTTACTCTTCTAAACATCTTTCCCTTGCTGGTGTGGAAAAAACTGGCATAAATCAAAGAAGCAATACTACAATTAAAGATGAAAGACATGCAATGTGTTGTGTAGCCGGACTATGAATAAAGCATAAAAAGAGAAAGGAGATTATTTCCTTGTTTTAAGATATGATTTTAGGCATTATGAAGACTGAAATAAACCAATTTTCCAGCAGGGGTCCAAAATCAAGCATCTCCCTAAGCACACTCACAATGTAGCACAATGGATTAAATGAGCAAAAGGTAAAGTTTCTTTCTCACAGCAAGACATGATTCAGTTAGTGTATAACTTCTGCATAAAACAGGACTGTTTCTGCATTTGGGAAGTTAAAGCTAGGGCACATCTACAGAACTATTTCTTTTGAAGTATCTCCTTTGCAATTCACAAAGTTTCCTAGCAGCCATGGAAAAATCTCATCAACTCAGTCAAACCATGTTATCATATAATGGGGCCTCTCTGTAGCTAGAGTCAAAGCAGCAATCCAGAAAAATGGAACCCCTTTCACCCACTGTGCTTATAACTAAGGAAGGATACCTACAAAATGATTTATGCATTCCTTGCCCTTCTCTGTCAGGGAAACCTCCAGATACATTCGCTCTGCTTTTAAAAGAAAGCAATGCACCCAGAAGTTCAGAAAATCCTGACTTTGAGTTCTGATCTCCAGTCACAAAGCGGGAACCAAGGGGGAAAACTTAAAGTCTGTAGGTATAACATTTTTCATTAAACCCAAACTGGTCTAGTTAAAAGAGATGACACTTTCAGACACGAGTTTGTCTGCATCTTGCAGCCATGCTCGCTTTGCTCCAAGGTCCTTTAGAGCATCGGTCAGACTGGAACTACTCCTGAAGTGCTTCACCTGCTCCTAAGCTGGAGGCTTAACTTGGTGTGGAGTTCCTACAGAAGAAACCAGCCTGGGCTAGGGAAGATACATAGTAAATTATAGCCTAACTCTGGCCTTCTAGCTCACCAAAAAGTAACCCGCATGTTCATCGCTTATCAACTCACCTGTATCTCATGTTCATGCCACCTGTGACTGCCCTGCCTTCATTAGCTAAGTTTTAATCAGGGTCATTTTACAAACATTTAGTATTTTGAAAAAGACACATCAACCTAGATTTATCAATTTCCATCGTATTTTCTTTGTTTTCGATATGTTATTTTCTCATTTGATTTCATTCTAGAAATTAAAATTTACTTAAGCAAGTGCAATTGCTCATCAGGACACCTGGAAACCAGGTACCCTCAGCAACCACCACACAGCAAGTCAAGGGCACCATTTCGGAAACTAATCCTGATAACAGAGGTAAAGGATAACAGGATCACCCAAGTTCCTAACCTGAGGAGTATCTTACGGACTTCAGGCAGAGGCAGGCTGAGGGGAAAGCCACTGCCCACCGGCTGGCCAGTGAACGTACCGAGACACTTCCATCTTCGCCAAACATTTGCCCCCAATAGCTCAAGTATTTGTACAGCAAATGATGTTCAAATCCCACTCCCACAGCAGGAAATAGAAAGTTAGTTTCCTAGCTCTAGTTTATAAGTCACATCATTTTTAAATGAGAAGCATTTCTATATTTCTTATTTTTGATCTATCACCTTCAGCTTCTTTCACAGATAAAACTGGAAGCCAATGTTATCATGTGCAAACACTATTAAATGGAAACTTGCTCATCTCAGATTCAGAAAGCCTTTCTATAGTCTTTAACTCCACTGTTGTCAATCAAAAACCTCATTACACAGGAAACTGGAGGCAAATAATCCTTGTATAACAAGTTTTTGATTGACAGAAGGTTTGTTAAACATGGCTGTAAGATCGCAGAGGTTCCTGACAGGAGTAGGAGATGGGTGAACTGTGCCACTTACACATCTGGACTTAAAACTACAAAGGAAACAGAAATAAATTCTGAACTTCTTAAACCAGGAAATGTTGCTTTTCTAATTATTGGATTTTAGTGCCAATTGGTGGCCTACAGCAATCTGGCAAACCCACATGCAGCTTTTTAGTTAGGCTCATGGCATTGAGTACGTATGTGCATGTACGTATATGTGCAAACAGCAAACAGTGCGCTTGGGTCACCAAGACGTTAAGCACTTATAAACGGGCACTCGATTGCCAAGTTTCTATGCCGTACATAAACCCACTTAATCCCTATGTTTGCAGGGTTCCTCAAACCCCCGTAACACAGTAAAGCCAGTTGAACACTAGAGCCTTATTTTCATCAGTTCAGTACAGATCACATGGCCTTATACAAAATCCTTCATGACTCTGTATGGGCGAAACTACAGACCACGGAATTTCCTACAGTTTACTGTACCGATAGCAATGGCTCACTGCGTAAGGAACAAAGGTCCTGGATCACTCAGGACCTTCATGTCAGCTCCTACAGCGACAGCATTAGCCACCAAAACCTAACAGCTCCATTTCTCCCCTTCCCTCCTGCACTCACGGGTACACAGCGAGTGTACGAGGCATACAGGTTTCATGGGCCAGAAGTGAAGCAAGGTAACAATATTATGAGTTCTGGCAGATAGTTCCACACATATCATTTCTCTTACAAAACCAAATAGTTTCTAAACCCAGCATTTTGTGGGAGAAGCTTGGAGTCGGGTTTTATTTTCAGTGGCTTCTACTTTTTTTTTTCTTTTTAAACACAGTATTTCTTCATTTCTCATTTGAGTAAAACTCACTGCTCATTATGTGCTACACAGACCAGGATAGAGAAGGGGCTAAAAGCACCTCAATTCCAGCTGTGACACCGGGGTAGGTGTGCACAAGACCCCCGTGGGCCTGAGTTTTGAGGAACCTGTTAATAGGTAGAGCTCCTACTGTAACTCAGAAGGCTGCTGCAAGAATCACTGCCAGGAGGCTCAACGTGATGACATCCAAGCTTCTTTGTTTTTAATGAGGTCATCCCATTCTCAAGACAGATGATGATTATTTTTAAACTTTAGCATAGAAAAACCTATCACTTTGCAGACAAATTTTCTAGGACTACAGCAATCTCCTCCTCACAAAAGCTTTTAAAAATAGACTCCTACACACTTGTTACTCAACTTGGCGATCCAGCCCTCAAACACACCAGGGCTATTCGTCACTATAGTAACTATTTTCCCTGGGAGCATCTTCTCTCACTGCAGGAGAATTGCCTTTGGAGGCTGGAGGTGTGGCAGCGAAGAGGCCCTGTTTCACTACGTTGCTGGCAAAGCTTTCCTCACCCTGTCACCACACACCCGGGCACGATGAAACGCTGCCTTGGATTCCTACTCCGGCTGCAATTTAGGGAAAAGGTGATGAGAACAGCTCATCCCTAACAGCCAGTATCCTCAGCAGTGACACGACAGGCAGCTCTGGGCCAAACGGCACCCTCAGTCGCACCAAAACCTCAGCAACTGCAATGGGTTTAGAAGGGGAGACCACCACACAAAGGGAGCAGAAAAGAGTAATTCAGGACCACCGTAAGCAGCTAAGAACTACGAACGGGAAAGTACTTCCCAGGTAACAAGAAGAAGCGTTTAAGAAGTGACCGCAAATTTGAGAAGCTTCTTAACTATGCTCCAAGGAGTCTGATGAGAGATCAAAGATGACATTTCAAAGTTTTGGAAGCCAGACATTATTGCAAGACCCCCACAAAGGCTGTCACCCTAAACTTCTAGTTACCCCAAACCAATGTCATTTCGATGACTGTCAGTGTGTATAGCATTGCAGCCTGGTCCGGTCTTGCTGTGATAAAGGATAACTAGGAACAGAACTACACCCTTTACAGTAAAAATGGGGTCAAGTCTGAGAAAAACAGCTTATTTGAAGTTGTTGCTGTAAACCAAAACAATTTGGTTAAACTACAATGTAAACATCACCAGTAGCAATGCCCTAGGAAAACAACACATCTCAAGCAACTCAGACTGCAGAGCTGTTTTCTTTTCAGAAGTGGTTTCCTTCGTTGCCATGGTTATTGAGCATCATCTCAGCCTCCCAAAGATCTCTTCCATCTTGCATCTCCTCCTGGCCCTGATGCTCCGTCCATTGGGCCACCTCTGGGATAAGCAAGCCCGACATCTATCCTTGGAGCTTATTTTCCAAGCTATCAAGTTTAAACGGTTTTATTGACGCTTGAAAACTCAGTGATGTCCTCTACTGCTCTTTGGCCAGGACATGAGAATAACCCCTGCACCTCATTAAGGTGATCTTGAGTTGCATGTAATCTGCCAATTTAGACCCGCTACTACTTTCGCATGAGCGGGTAACATCCAAATTCTTCTTTTGCTACATAAATTAGTCAGATGCTGCCCAAGCAGATTCTACACAAAGCAGATAAGGAGACACCAGACACTTGAAGTCAGGCAATAACCTGTATTTTGAGCAGTCCAAACACAAATACATTTATAACTTTAATAGTAATACATTTCTATTACTCAAGCAGATTCATGCAAGCATTGAGCAATATAATACACAATTTACCACCCCACCAGCTGCAATGAGCATGCCTACTACATATCGGTCTAACAGTTAGCTGCTTGCTTGTTCTATCCACTTCTGAAAAGTCTTGCATGTTTACAAGCTCTACTTTGCACACAATGACAGTCTGTTTGCCCATGAATTTCTTTTCAGTACAGATCATTTACCCCTGGAAGCAAAGAACTACTCAGTTATTTGCAAGAGAAAACTATCAAAAACCACTTACAGATTTTATATCATTCCCAGAGATTAACAAACTGGTTCTACTAGCAGGAGAAAGGCAGGAGGTCAGTCATACCTTCTTAATCACTCAAATGCAAAATTCCTGGGATAGTTCAAGGTTAAAGAGTCAGGAAATGGGACTTGAGGCTTCTCACAACATTAACTTGCCTGCCAGCCTGTATATCCTGCATGCTTTCCTGAACCGATTAAGCAGAAAAGATATAAAAGAGTAAGGTACAACTTGATGAGAACAGTGCAACACTACTAAACTAAAAGCATGCATGAGTTGGAATTTAACCATGCAAGTAATTCAAATGTCTTTAGTTTTAAATAGTTTAGGTTGGTTTTTAAGTTTGCTTTCAGTTCTTCTAGGATGAGAAGCAGCCTGGCCACCTGCACAGCCTGAATAGATTAACTAGAAGCAAGTCAGCACTCTCTTCACTCAGAGGTTTGACTGCTCTGGAAGAAGGGGACTGGTCACTTCACAGTAAGGGGTAAATTGTCTACCAGACATCCAGACAGAGTAGTTAGACTAGTTTCTTGACATATTTGGGAGATTATGAACTGGAAGGCTTGTCTCTGTTCTTACAGCCTGAACTCCTACTTCTCTGAAAGGCTGCCTGTAGTGTGGGTGGCAGCAGTTTACATTGGCAAGATGCCTCAAGATAAAGAGGTGTATAGGACAGACTCCCCCACACAATACAGCTCCTATAGCAGGGAACCAATAGCTACTGTCAGAAAAAGATAAATATTTGAGATTTTGGTAATGAGGTAGGTATTAAACCACTGCTGTACCTCAGTGTTCAGGAACATGTTATCCCACAGACAGCGGCACGCAGAGGCAGACAATGGCAGCAGAGCAAGACTGTCCAGATGTCTGGGAAGGGGAACAGATTTGTGGTTCACCCCACAGTCGGACTTCAGCGGGCGCTGAATTTTCACTTCATGTGCGGCGGCTAAAAACCTTAATTCTTTGAGAAGAAATGTATGTTGCTATATTTCTCAGCAGCACGTTCTGTCTCTACTGTGAAAAAGAGCAGCATGACAGTGAATACCTCCTGCAACACTACCAGCTCCTGTGCCCTTTATTCACGTCACATTTGAAGTGGGAAAACAGACAACTCTAGGATGGCATCACTGGACTCATCTAGGCTCCCTAGTCTACCCAACATAGAAACCAAGCATTGCTAGTATGGAAGCATATTTAGAAAGCAGCAAGGGAAGCACAGGAGGCTGGTTTTACATGCACCTGGTTAGTATGCTGCTCCCTGGTTCGCCTCCTACTAGCACTGGGCTAATTGCTAACTCCAGTACAGCAGCTTTAGCAGGACTGCCTGCTTGCTATTTCTGCATTATAAACATTCTTATGGAGTTATATAGCTATTTGATGTTCCCGATTCCAAACAGCAACATTAGCAGGCTCTTTGTTCTGCATCATTTGCAGAACACAGCCTAGGCAAGCAGCAGGGCATCACCAAAGCCTCTTCTGCTCTTTGCCCTAAGACAGATCAGCTCCATCCACTCAGCTTTTATGCCATGCGCAGATCACTTCTGGAAACATTACTTCACTGCTCTCTGATCTGACAGTAGCCTGTCAACTTGGAAATCTTGTCCAGATAGGGCTGAATCCAGCTACATGTAGGAAGCTACCAAGTCAAGCGAACCCCAAAGAAGCCTAAGTGCAGTCATAGGAGGACATGGGCCCCTCCAATGCTGTTGTAAACTCAGCAGTACCAGGTATGAACAGGAATATTTCTGTCTACCTGTAAGAATCAGAGGAGATGCCTGGTCAAGATGATCTTGGAGCAGTGGAGAACACAGAACAAAAATCCTTCTAGTTGCAAAGCAATCGTGAATTCAAGATACAGAACATGTACTTAAGTATCATTCCCCTGCGAACTGTAATCTCTGCCATATGCTTCAACAGGGGCAAACCAAAACTATTTCAACAGGCTCAGCCTTGGGGGTTAGCACTGAAGACAGCCTTTGGAAATGAAGGCACAGCACCTCAATTCTGCTCCAAAGAGGAGAGAGCCCAGGTTACACAGCACTCAGTTCATGGATGTAATGACTGCTGAAGCACATAAGCAGTGGAATTCACAATATCAGCTTTACTACCTACTACTGTTGCTATTAGTGTTGATGCAATGCCTTCTCAGTTCCTGAAAAGTCATACCATACAAAAATAAACAGAAATGTCAAAACAAGAACAGATGTCTAGAACCTCGGGTGAGTAAAGCTTTAGGAGATATAAAGAGTTAGAAGCATAAGATAAGAGCATAAAGCTAATAGGTTTAGTACCTTTTTCATCCAAAGTAACAAAGCCTTGATTTACTATGTAGTTAAGCCACAAAAAATTATTCCAAACTGCATTTATAGACAGAACTGTACAAAGAACAAAACATAGCTCAGTACTTCACACATCGCAAGGGAGTCAATACAAATCACCAACTATTGAAGTTTGCTCACTCATTTGAGGACAGCAAAAATAAGATTTGCATCATCAAGTGAGTTTAATTGATTTACTCCTACAAACATCATTTATTTTGAATGATCCACTATCAATATATTTTGCCAACAGATTAAATCTGTGTTAACATAGAAGTTATAATGCCACTTACTCTTTGCATTCCCCTTCCTCACCTATCTCGCACAGCTTAAAACCCACTTGCAGTCCTTCTGCCAGCTCAAAAGTGCCTTCAGCCTGCTGAAGATCTGCATGCCCAGCGCTCAGCTCAGGAAGAAAGAAAATAGTCCATCTGCAGGGAGGCACAGGCCAGAAACTCGGAGACTACAGCTCAGATCAAACTGGGAGAAGGACAGTTGTTTTGGTACTGTCTACTTTCAAGACTCTGGAAGAGTGCCACTAAGGTGAAAGCCTTCTTCACATTCAGGACAAACATCTATTTCATCACAGGCAAAGCCAAACGTATCAGCACATGGTGTCTTGAAACTGGGATACTGTTTGTAGCACCCCTTGCAATTTGCAGCTGCTGGGTCTGGGGGCAGTGGAGGAGACCCGCTGTGCACAGGGAGTCTCCACAGCTGGAGCGTGTGTGACACCAGGAGAGCTGCCCCTTCCCTCCCGGAATGCCAGCCCACAGCCAACTGTCTCCTCCAGGGACACTCTGTTTGTGAGGGACCCTTTCCCTCTTCTTTACTCAGAATTTAGAAAGCCACAGGAAAAATAAATGAGTTTTCCTAAAGCATTCTAGATTGGTGTATGAGACTGAGAAAGGGGACAGTAATTCTTGAATTCATCACAAGTTTCATTATACTGAGTTGCCTTGTGTCCTGACCAGGACGAGCATTTTAGTCTCTCTCAAAATTTAAAAAAATTGAGACAAATCCCAGAAACAACATGTCATTTTTCAGGATGCAAGGGAAAACTCCTTATGACAAATTCATTTCCCAAGACTGTTTACAACTCAAGTGTTATTACAGGGATTCTCATCTGAGGATCTCCATGAACACAAGCTCAGGGATGCAACTGGTGTCAATTGTTGAAAGAGGATGTATGCAGAAGGGCTCAGCAGTTAAGTACGAGGAATAAACAATATCCTGATCACAAATTATAACTGGTTGCCAAAAAAAGCAAGGTGGAATCTTTAAATGTGAGTGTGCATGTGTGTGAAAGTGTCATCTTTTACCATGGGGTAACTGACAGTTATTTTGCTGTAAAGGCCTTGTGGAGAAGAGACTGCTATATGTTTTGGCCTGAGGCAGTTAACCGTATTTCTACCTAATGCAGTTTATCATATTTTTTTTTAAAGTGTCCAATAGACCTTTACAGAGGTACCAGGTATTTTTTATGTAAAAGCTTTTCAGTTATTCCTCAGTTCAAAAGGCACAGCATTTCTTTCCACTAAGCAAAGACTCAGCACGGGTACCACTTCACTGCTGCTCGCACTTCATGGTCTAGGTATGTGTCAGAGACACACCTTACATAGTCTTACTATTAATATTTAGCTACTATTTTACTTTAGCGTATGAGAAAAGAGCACAGGAACCTCCTTCCAAAGGAACAATCTTCCTCTTTCCAACATACTCTGGTGAAGGTGACTAAAATCACCTTAGATTGTATCTTTTCAGTATCACTGTATTTCTACTTCTCCCATCCCCACTTCTTGCTCATACAACAGATGTGCAAAACTCATTTGGACCTTGAAAGATTATCAACTCCTGACAGCAAAGTTAAGTCAACTACTCTAAATCTCTTTGGAAGCAATAAAACATACTTTGAAATACTTCTCGTAAGAGAAATATTCTAGACAAAAGAAATCAACTGTCAACAGTCTTAGCATATTATCTTTGCTTTGGTGTGCTGAAGCTTCTCACTGTTACCAAATTCATCTTTCCCCATAGTCAGTCTCTTGCTCTTCCAGAGAGTCAACTCAGCTAGCAATGTCTCCAAACTTTGGGAAAAAATAGCAACTTTCTTCCACATTTTAAAAAAAGGCCAAATTTACAACACTCCCTCTCAGGAAAGAGCAAAAGATTGCAACTTTTTATAAAACAAAACAAAATAAAATCAGAGTAACCCCTGAGGACTAAATTCTGGGTTTGGTGATGACATAACCTTACTGGCATTGATGCAACAGTACAGGAAAGAGTGTCACCTCAACAATACTGGCCATTCACCACTGGAAGTCACAGAGTTAAAGAGAACATACAAGACCTCCTACATCCATATTAAAGTGACTGAGATTCAGGTCCTTGTGAGAAGACAAACAGCATCCTGCTAAGTCAAGCTGAGAGCAAGGCAGTGGTCCTGCAGGCAATTAACTCAGAAACCCAGGTCACAAACTCTGTACTGGAAAGATGTAGGTGGGTCAGCATTTAACGATCCACTCCCCTCAATCTTCCTTGTAACTGAATGCTTGGTGGTTATTGTTCCATTACTAGTGGTTTCAAGGTTTATAATGCCAGCCTGCCAAAAAAGTTAGCTTCAAGTCTCAAAGGTTCTGTACCTCATTCAAGCTCCTGGCTCGCATGACAGCAGACACCAGCTTCAGTACCACCATACTTATTGCTCCACGTTAAGAAGTGAAGGAGGTGTACCACAACAGAAACAGGCTGCATTTCACCCTGGCTGAATAACTTCAAAGAAAAAAACAAAGATGCTACATTGGTCTTAATCAAGTATCACAGCAAACAAAAGCTGGGGTTACGGCATCAAGCTTGGCCCAACAAAGAAGCTGGCTAGCAAGTCCACCAGTTTTGAGAGAAAAGGTGTGTTCACACCGTCCCATGCTTTTCCCAGGCGCAGGCTGTGAACACGCAGCATACTCTCTGTAACCCAGCTAGATACAGCACATGCCAGCCTATCAATCCTGACAACTCTGCCATGCAATAGGACCAAATACTACTTCCCTGAGAGCGTCAGAGGTGATGGCAAGAGTACTCATTGCACTCCTCAACGAGTCGATTCACTCATTTAACTGGGAGACAAGTCTTCACATACTAGAGCAAATGGACTGCCCCGGCCAGCAGGAGCGGGCAAGGCTCCGTCTCCCTAAGCAGAGACCACACCATTCCACAGTAGCTAAAACCAGACTTCCCAAGATCATTTGCACACATCCAAATTCCTAGCACGCGTCTAGATCCTCTAAAACTGAGAAGGATCTGAATTTGGTAAGCGAGACAAGATTTTTGCCCAAATGCTGTAAGCTAAGCATTTAGAAAGGAATTATCTAAAAGATGCTGGCAAACACCTGAATTCTTCTAACAAAAAACACACAGCACACAAGAGTAAGTTCATGTAGCCATGGAGAAAGACAGGTTTTTATTGTATGTGCCACAGTCAAGCTGTAATGATACTTAGATTTCTTCAGGAATGTAGCATTTATCATTTTGCAGTGCATATTCATAGTTGTAGTAGTAAGTGTTGATTTCTTTTTTGAACTACAAGGGTTGCTTTATCTGTACTGTTACACTTTCCTGGCATGTGCTTCAAGATTAAATGCACCCAAAAAGCATTTTAAAAAAGGATCAATTTCTAGGCAATGCAGTTTCTTAACCTGAATCAGCATGTGACTGCACAAGGACAGGTAGTACAGGGGAGGGAAGGAGAATGGTGTCAGATCCACAGCACAAAGACCTCAGCAACTGAGCCAGGCCAATGGTTTGTCGACCCCCAAAAAGCATCTCTCCCACCTTCTACCCTACTCACCCTTTCCCTGCTCCTCTTCCCAGTCCAGCAGCTCTGCTCTCCCCTATCGCACCCTCCAAGCCCTCCCACAAACTGTTCCCATTCAGGTAGAGAAAAGTACCCAGACTTTTCTGCTGAGTGAATTTACAGCTGGGTTAGCGGGACTCAGCAGTCGATAGCATGCCAGTGACAGAGTGTCAGGAACAGAAGCAGCACTGGGGAAAACCGCAACCCCCCTCGTTGGTTGTGATGAGCTGTCTGGCTGCTCACCAGATTTCTGGGCACCAAACTCGTAGATGAGCTTCATCTGCCATGGAATCATAATTAAAACTGGTCCTCTCGAGTGGCCCATCTCCTCCAGCTGCCAGACTTTGCCTTGCTACTGCCTTCAGACTCATTATTACTTATAAATGAAGTGCATCGAAAGGGTCAACTTTAGAAGCTGGCCCCTTAGATTTACACAGACCCTTGGATCACGCCAGCCCTGCCGGGGACGGACAGACGCCCTGCCGTGGGCTGCGGGAAGCGATCTCCTGAAGACACGACAAGGAGCTGTTTGTCGGGGCTCCGTGCAGCCGCAGTGCTTGCCGTCAGCCCAGCCAGGCAGCACGCTGTGCACAGCGTGGCCGGCGGAGGAATGTGCTCGCTGACTGCACCTTTTCATCTCGATAAGGATTTTCAAGGTCATGTTCGCTTCCCTGTCTGCTCCTCCCCAGCTCCAGCGAAATCCCGAGCTTGCAGCCCTGGGCCGTGGTGCGCGTTCCCACCCTCCACGTCTCCTGGACACTGGCACAACCTGTCGCATTCCTCTGCGGCAGTAAACCCCAGCCTTCCTACTTACTCGCAGCCAGCTCCCTGGGGTTACAATACCTCTCTCCCAGGAGCCAGCAGGCCCAGCACTGCAGCAGCCGCTGCTTCGCCAGCAGGCCCAGCAGCTCCCGTGCTGCAGGGTCAGGCCAACTCTGCAACGAGGCTTGCGAACTCCAGGATTAACACTTCCGAGTTAAATATTTCATATAAAACCAGGCTGCAGCCTGGGCCAAAGCCTAACCACACTCATAGTCCAGGAGAAGGACTCTCGTCATAACTCACGCTGTGCACGCTAAAGCACACGGCTACACGATCTGGTGAGCCTGTCTTCAAGGGTGCTGCGTGGGGGCTGCCTTTGGGGACAGCCCCTCTCACCCTGTCCCCACACCCCCAGAGCGGTCAGCCAAACCAGCCCGGCATCCGCAGCCAAGGGGGAAGAGCTGCCTGCCAGCCCAGGGCTCGGGGAAAGGCAGAGGTTGTGGCACTGGGCCTGGGAAGCCCCTCTCCTCCAGGCACAGGGGATGCAGCCCCCCCTCCTCTGCCCAGCAGTCATCCCTGCACGGATAAAACGAGCTTAAGGACCCGCGTACACTCCCTACACCACATAAGATTTCTAGGTAACTACTGAGGAATCATACATGCTGCCTGCTTACAAAGCCAGCTAATTATACAATCTGTTAAGCATGTATGCGCACACAACAGTGCTTTGAGTCATTAGAGGACGGGATTTATACTTCACTGCACGCATCTTGCTCTTTGTGAGTGCGTGCCTGGATACAGCCAAAACGAACGCAAGTATCTGGAATGTCTGCAGCTCGCAGGCCAGCGCATCTGAATACAAAGCTGGGCCCTGCAAAAGTCTGACTGGCTGCCTGTGACCCCCAGTTGCACGTATTGCTCCCCCAACAATGCTTAAAATCCTTATTCCCTTTTTTACCACTGCGAGCATCTGAAAGCAGGGTGCAGCATAATGCTCAGGCCCTATTCTGAAGCTAGAAGAGTGATGTTAGCCAGGAAAAAGCAGCAGTGCAGGTGATGGGTTGTGAAGACAAAGAGCTCAACATGGGAGCCAGCGGCTCTTCCTGCCATAATGCGGCTGTCCGGGTTTAATCCCAGCAGAAGGGCCCTGGCACTCCAGCAGGCAGGGACCCCGGTTCCTATGGCAGCAGCCACTCCTGGACGGCCGAGCCCAAGCCAGATGGAGATCCCCGTCCTAGGTGTCTGCCAGACAGATACTGCTGCGGCGCGTCAGAGATGCAGTCTCTTCCCTTCAGTCATTTTACCTTCATTTATTAGCGCCCGATGTCGCCCCTGCTGAATTCGGGCAGACCAACTACAACGCAACAGCTCTCTCCAGAGCACCCCAGGCGAGGTGCCCAGCAGCCCCGGGGCCCCCCCCACGTGTCCTCGGGCAGTAGGGGCTGCCGAGGCTAACAGCAAGAGGCACAGCACAAAACCATGGGGCTGCAGGCAGAGGGGATCTACCTGTGCTCAGCACTTCAGTCAGCTTCTTTTATGCCCGTACCCATCAACAAAGCGTTTGGGTGCTTATTATGTACAAACTGAGAGCAACGGCAATGTTTTTCATGGATTATACGATGTTTCTGGCATTTCTTATTTTTAAAAGAATTTCATCTGCTGAGGATTTCACTTCAGCTTCCCAGAACTCCAAATAGCCAACACTACCTGCAGGTGAGCTCTACCCTCCCTAATTCAACTGGCTTCATCCCCATAGCATGACTCCATCCTATGGAAAGCCCTATCCTAAGGAATCATATAGCTATACCTTACGCTATACTTTCAAAGGGATGTACTCCACACTGGATTTTTCATTTTTACCTTCTATGCATTGCCATTTAGCCTGATTATTTAACATGAACTCCAAAATAGAAGGATTTTAGGCATTTGGTGCATAAGGCACAAAATATTATCTAGGGGCTTTGTAACGAGTCGGGTCAAACCACCTCCATTTTCACACATTTTTCTTCCCTGCAAGTCAGTGGAAGCAGCAGAAGGCACCAACTCTGTAAGAGTTTCAGGTTTGTCTTGGAAAATATGAGTTAGTCAAAGTAAGCTCTTAAAATCTAGTAGAGACCACACAAACCTAGCAAGGCACAGTAGGAAATCACATCTTTCTTTATGCCATATCAAGCCCCAGCACCTGCTCATCTGTAACAGGGTATTTTCCCTCTTTCAGTTTTCAATGCAGGGGATGTAACCAGGAAAAGAAGATGGTGTAGATATTCCTATGCTCTCCTCACAAAATAAACCCACCTTGTACAGGAACCTAGCAAACAAGCCACAGGATCTGCAGGTACTTTAAAAGCACAAGACATTTCACTCCTGAGATTTTCTTGTGGGGCATGAAATGCCCAGGGCCACCAGGGACATCAGCCAGAGTACACCCTGCCTTTCCAGGAGGAATGGGACAAGCAGCAGCATTACTTGCCAAAAAGCCATGCTTAAGAGCCAAGTTAATTAGCAACTCAATTGCTATATACAACTCTTTTATACATCTACCTTGCTCACAGAAGAAATTACTAACAAATTTGACTACTGAAATCACCACCACTGGATTTCCAAGCTAACGCCTCCAGAAGGAGATGCTCACGTGTCAAGAGATGTCAAATGCCAGAACAGGGTGTCTCTCTACATTTAGCTTGTTCTCATCTCCAGCTACCTTAAACAGTACCTTTCCTTGAAATTTAGAGAGCAAGGTTCTGAAAAACAAATTACTTCAAAGCCAGTCTTCTCTATGCACAATCCAAATCCTGTATAACTCACATTGTTAGAAAGACATCCTTGTCCAGCTTACCTCAGTAATGTTTTCCATTCTTCCACTCAACCCAAAAAAGGAAAAATCTGAGGTTTTTTTCAGGCACTGAAGAACACCATTTTGTTCCAAGATCCCTCAATAACATTTTTTTCTCCATAACTATCAGTTTTCATAGCCTTTATAGCTGCCAAAGGATAAGAAGCAGCTGAATGAGTAAAACTTCATTTTAAGGCTTACTCAGTGAAAACCAATATTTGTAGCAAGATATTTCAGGTGAAACTAAAGCAGCTGGGGAGGTGGGAAGTGTTACTGGAACCAGACCACTGTGGGTACACACACCCCCTGTAAGGGAGCTCAGGGCAGACACCAAGGAGTAGAGCCTGCACATACAATGTGTGCTGCTCTCCAACCAAATTATGCCAGGAACTGTGCAAATTACCAGTTGCCTGATCTAGCCTCAGCTGCAGCTTGTTTATAACTTACTGAAGCTGTTACGATACAACCATCACTGTTGCTCAAGGCAATTACCTAAAATATCTCAGCTATTCATTTCCATCCGTCTTTTTAAGTTAAAGTTGTGTTTAATAGATCTGACATTGTGCCTTATAGCCCTGTACATCTGGTCTTAAGCAAGCCATCACGAAAGCTTACAGGTTTGAAATTTGCTGCTTAACTAAGTACTACTTCACCATCAGCACCTGAATGAAATGCGACTCCCATGCCAGTAACTTTTTCAGCAAATAGTGTCACTGTATTATCCATTTTATTCATTTCTACCCAAATGCTGATCTACACCATCAATGCAGATTTCTCAACATGTATATTAACTTAGTCCTATCAGCTCAGCTAAATAAACCATTATCCATAATTCAGCTCATCTGCAAAGGCCAAGCTGAAATTCTCAGGGAAACAAAATACTTCTGTTGCCTTTGACTAGTATCTTTAAGCTAATCTATAGAGTGATCCAGACAACCAACTTGCTATCAACTTCCAAAATCAGTGATCAATCTGCAGCACTATTAAAAACACAGACCTTTCTGGCAGAAGTCTTTGAACACTCCTCCTTTCCACTAATAACATCCTTTATTCAATGTCCTTCTAATAATTGCCAAATCAATGGCGTAAACATATGCCTCTACCGTTCCAGACCAGAGAAGAGGAAGGACATCGATTTGCAGAAACTGCAGTGATTGGGATGAATGAAATAGCACATTGAAATTCTCTGTAACAGCATTTCAGAGAAAAACGTTGAGTGTTTTGCTAGGCTCCCGAGCAACCACATGCTGAGCAAGGCCAACACGCAGGTAAAATGGTACCTCCAGTTATGCATGCAGAAGATATAGGGGGGACATCCAGAAAGAAGCACATACCTTTTTAGGTGTCACCTTCACAGTGTCGCAGCAGATGGAATTACAGCCCACAGCGCAGCACCGAGAAAGCATCAATCTGATATTTAAGCTGCCTGCTTTGAAAGACGAACTACAAGCGACACGGCTGAACCCATGCTCACCACCCGCAGCGCCAAGCAGGCGCAGCCTGACTGCACCGACTGCAGCTCAGGAGCAAGCCATGACTTCCAGGGGAACCATCTTTTGCAGGAAGGTTACTCCCACCCAGCAGGTCACTTCTGCAAAAGTCAGTCCTCGGGCCATTTCAGCTTCCTGCAGCGGCAGAAACTGTGCCCTGGAAGAGCGGGAGCAGTTTTCTGTGCGCCAGCTAGTTTAGCGAGGAGACGGACGGGCACCAGGGCTGACGGAGCACCACCTCCCATGGCAGGAAGGCTCAGCTGCTCCTCCGCCTGTTCCAGCCCTGCTGGTGGGACATGCACTCCGGCCCACAGCCAGACCTCCAGCAGCAGGAGAGGGCAAGATTAAATGATGCACTCCGGCCACAACCAGGCTCTACGGCAAAGCTTTGTGCCTCTTCCCCCAGCAAATGTACAAGCGATTACAATACTGTAAGCAACGGTTCACTGCACTCTTTTGAGATGACGGATCCAGAGGCAATCACTTATGGCTGCTGAAATGGGGTGGCGGGGGCATCAAATTCACATCCCATCCAGCCTCTACCTGAGCAGCGCTCATTTACAAAGTGAGGTTTGTAAGTAAATTAATCCCTCCTATTTTTCCTCATTAACATATAATACAAAATACTGGCATAAAACCAGCTCATACAGCCCCACAGTAATCAGAAACATCATACTTCACACATCAGTCATTCCCCTGTCTGCACCTGAACTGCTTGATGGGCAAAGTGTCTACCATGTAAAGCCAAGAAGTCACCCACTGAGGGCTCAGTTTAAGGAGGACTGGGTTTGTTTACCCCGATTTTGTTCTTGCTATGGAACTAAACCAATTCATATTCTTCAAGTACCCAGCGCTGCATTTTCATCCCCTTATGTGATTAGCCACCAGCTTAGACACACTGATGCTCTGACATGGCAGACAGTAACAAATTCTCAGTGCTCATTGCAAAAGCAGCAACTTTTTACAGTTACCTGGAAACACTATTTCAAATCAACCAAAGTACAGCTTTGTACAGCAGAGCCCCCAAACACCAAAGGGACATCACCTCTGCTACATGCCTCCCTGATCACAACACAAGACAGCAACAGGGAATCCAGGGCTCCTCTCTGATCACCAAGGAGCAGAACCTACCTGTGACCAAATGAGAAAAACAAGTAAACAGGACTAACAGGGCAATTTGTTACACCTGTGCCAGCCAGAGAAATGCAGATATCACCCCTGGTGAATTGAGTACATTGCCCTGTTTTCTTGTTCAGTTGAATCAAAGCATCCCAGAAGCAGGCTGTTACAAAACGGGAGCAGGAAAGCTAAGTCAGACAACACAGCTTTCAAAAAGGGACTAACCTCGGTGAGGAGAAAAGAACATGAGAACTTTGCTGGCGTTTCCCATCCAGCGTGGATGTACTTTATGTTCTTCCCAACGCAAAACTGAGGTACAAAGGAAAAAGGGCTCATAAAGCTACAAAAAGGAGCAATTCCAAAATGAGCTATCAGGAACACCAGGAGAGAGCATAGTAAGCAACACTTTGTGATGGTCCAGATACAAGAATAAACCACAGCTTTCCCAAAGGGCAAACAGAGAATTTAAGTTGATGTAACTGAACATGCAGCCCAGTTTTAAGAACTGAGCAGAACTTTAATCCCCCCCCAAATGTGGTTCTTTAATAACCGACTGTAGCAATACAGAAACACCCGCCATCACAGAAGTCCACTGCTACCTGGCCACCAGTCTGCTGCGCAAGCAAAGCAGCTGGTGAATCTAGAGAGGACACAGACCTGCTACTTCCAACCGCGAAAGGATCCCAAGGAAGGCGAGGGCAGGCACAGCGCATATAACAATCGCATGACAAGTCCCAACCTTATCTTCTCACAGTAGTGTTAGAGGCATACGCTGAACTTTCTTTTCTTCAGCAGGATGCCTGTCAGTTGCTGTCCCGTTTGCAGAGTATCATTTAGTCCGATGACTGAAGGGCAAGATAAACCAGTCACATCACCCCAGCCTACCCAGAAACTGCATTGTCACAGAGCACTCACCAGCCATAACAACCCAAGCTGCAGGAAACAACTATTCTATAGCAGTATTTTTCCCCATTCATGATGTTGGAAGATCTATAGTTTGTCTACAATACTTTAAAGCTTTTGAAAACCAAAAGCATCAGCAACAGCACATTCATATTCATTCTTTTAGTGTTATATGAAGAACTGAGGCTATATCCTTTAAAGGCAATTCACTTCACTTGTACAAAGGCTACTTCTTTCGGACATCAGCACTCCAAGCTCTAATACTCACCTGCCTCCTTCCCTACCTACGGGATATGAAAGTTTAGACAAAGGTATTTGACATTAAAATCAGTTGAGAAAAACATCCTTACAAGTTTCCAAGTCTGTTTGCTTTTCTTAGCATGATAAGCTTTATGATATTTCTTGCACGTCTCTGCTTCACATGTTTTGTTCAAGACTTACTGATTATCCTAATAAAATAATGCCCAAAGCACACCAAAAATCTTTCAATAGAGTGAAAATTAGAATATCAGATCTATTACACCAGCCAGCCTTTCCCCTCCACCGGAGAAGCATTAGAGCCTTTGGACATCTCATTTCAACGAGAAGGTTATTTAGTTCTAGAGTTTGGAGTAAAGTATTTAATCGCTAAAGGATTTGCAAATTACACATGAATATGCATGTAGCACTTCTCACCATGACATAAATCCTATTGTATATTTATGAATGGATTGCTTTGCCTCCAGCTTCTACATGTATATAAACACAGGTTTTAATCTTCAATTCCTTCCTCCCTCCCTTCTTTTTAAGGAGTTGCTTAAACAAATTTGCATTTTTGGAATCTATTATCTACAGTGTATTTCTTGCCTTTTTTTTTTTTTTTTTTTAAACTCTGTAAACCTCCTTCTCCCATCAGGCAAAATGCTTACTTTATGAAAAGCTTTAAAGACCCTGTAAGCACGGCCATAAGAGAACCAAGCAACAGTGTTATACAGCTTGTGAGAAAGAAAGTAGAAGCAACAATCACTGGAAAAAGGAGTGCTCTTGAGCGTCAGAGCTGGGAACACAAATGCATGAAATGACAGGTCAACGGCTTGCCTTTGACTGGAAAGACACTAGCTAAAGAGAAATAAACCCTCCATAAGCATCCAGGAAGTAACAAAAATAATAAAATTGTTATTGTAAAATCCTTAATTCATACTGACATAACTCCATTAATCCCTACACCTTTTATCAGGTATCCAGGCTGGTCACAAAGCAGCTGGATCAAAGCAGCATTTCAGCCTGTCTTCAACAATATATTTAGTGAGAGGCACTACTGTCATTCAGAGAGGTGTTGCCACACATCTGCCCAACTACTCCAGGGAAGTAATTCAAACAATAATGCCTTTAAAGGTAATGGTTAAAATTATTTAATTTAGGTTTAGGTTTTTTCACTTCAAATCTATTCTGTAATAAGTCTGATTGTGAAGAACCACTTACCAACACGCAGCGCTCCATCAGAAGCAACTGTCACAAGCAGATTTCCAAGCGGAATGATTATGGGTGTGAATTACCACTTGGACTGTTCTCATTTTTGTTACTACACAGCAAAACCCTAAACACCAAGGAGTTAACTGCACCAGCTGCCTTCCTCTTTCAAGGATCTGGTGTCACTTGGCTCTGTTCAGAAAACTGGAGCAGCCCTCGAATTCCAGCCCCTGTCTTGCTGCCTTGCAGTAGAGAACACGAGGGCTCTGGCAGCAGCCACAGAGACGTGATGGGACATGGCCTGAAAGACGACCAGGTCCTCCCACCCCCAAACAGTCACTGCCTGTTCACACGTCTAAACTGGGCTGTGAACTGCGGCATGTTCAGCTGCAGTCATGTCCTCCTCCAATAATCGAGGGGTCTTTTCCCAAAGGGAAGGAGGAACCACCACAGCACCTGACTCAAAACCCATAGCGACCACACTAGAAGGGACCACCAACCCATCTAAGCTACTGAAGATGCAACACAACTAGTCAGAACTACCATCCAAAACTACAAGAGCCTGTATCTGGGAAGCAGATAGAAAATAAACCAGGAAGCACTACGGGGTATTAGCAACACACTACTAGACAAATAGAGAATAAAGATGAGAAAATGCAACACAGAACATTTGCTTTAGGGATAAGAGTGGCATTTACAAAGAATGTGTGAAAACAAGTCTGAGTGGAGGACTCTGTGTGACCAGTTCAGTTGCAAATTTGTCTTTGCAAACTGAGATTTTTATCCATGCAACCCTTTTGCAAATGACCAAGCCAGGTTCCTCAGCCACATACCCCTCCCTTTACACCTACATATTCTTCTCCTAAAAAGAAATCTTAAAAAGGAAGCGAGAGTAGTGCCCAAGGAGTATAAGAGATCAGGCAAGCAAACAACGTGTGCTTTAGGGAAGTATTTACATTCAGGTTATGCTTCTCTTAGCATCAAGCAAATACTATGATGGCAGATACCTCCTAAATTAAATTACTAGTGAGCCAGCTGCATGCCTAGCAATGCCATACAATAGTCTATGAATAATTAACAGATGACATATGACAGTATATCTACCTTTATTCAGCATTACAGACCATCTCAACTGAAAAGATATCACATTGATATTTGACAGACTGGATTTAAGTTAAATCTGGAAGCTTCTATGTTCAAATTTAAAAAGCAAAAAATAGTAAAGGTAGGGAGTCTAAGATACCTTGCAAAACCTCGGTGCCACAGGAAGCCATGGGATGTGGTAGCAGCCATTGCATTTCACTTTACTGCATATATAGGTTAAAAACAGACAGACAAACACTCACTGAGGACTGTAAGGACATCTCTTTACCAGACAAATCTGCCTATGTCTAGAGTATTGGAAAACTTCCTTTTTGAGAACGAGCTGTTAAATAGCCTAAAGCCTTCTATGTATGTGTCCATGTAAGAATTAAGTAGTCAGTGTCCCATCAAGGCAACAGACTGTTTAACTTTGA
Source organism: Aviceda cuculoides (assembly GCA_035590195.1). NCBI lineage: Eukaryota > Metazoa > Chordata > Aves > Accipitriformes > Accipitridae > Aviceda > Aviceda cuculoides. Next base: position 4,870,029 of record JAVJGG010000043.1, read on the forward strand.
TGCTTAGATCTTGTGGCATGAAATACTTACTAGTGACATAAGAAAAGACAAATTACAAGTCTGGCTTACTGTCTTGCTGGCTGACAAGGTATTTAGGTTAGCTAGATGTAGAGATAACTTCAAGGAATTTCAGAAAATTCTAAACAAGTGGGTGAACTGACAACTGGAGAGAGGTCAGATGTTGAGAAACATTGAATAATATACTGAACAGAAGAGTTTAACCTCCTTATTCTCTGCAGGGTTAACACATCACTAATCAAATACACGTGAGCATCACCACGTACATGCTCCAAGAAAAAAGTCTGCTCAAAGTGCTGACTTGATTTCAGGTTTAACCATGCCAAAACTCTGCAATACAAAAATGTTAAGGATATTTTTTTAAAACACAATTCAATATGAAAAGCTCATCTGGAACACTATACACAGTACAAGTCATCCTAATTTAGACAAGCCTTACCATTTTATCTTAAAAATACTTCCTTTTCATACCAAGTTCACCCTTGAAAAAAGTCTTCATCCCTGCCATACAGGAACTCATTCAGAACAACAGCAGTCAATGAAGCTGTATCATTAGCATCACTCCACTAGTCACAGGGAACATCTGGAAAAATCCTAAAAAGAACACAAAAGCTGCTGCAGCAGCAGAGACCTTCGAAAGAAGGAAGGTCTCTGGCTAGCTGAGCCCCTGTCTTCCCATCAAAACAGCAAGTCATAAGCAGCAACCAGAATACCGGACCCAAGTCACATCAGATGCTGAGGAACAGAAGTGGCACCATTCTGAACAAAGGTCAGGTCTGAACGGCAAAAGCCTACCTCAAGAGCCCTGCAACAATCTAACAGCTGTTAAAAACTCGAGCAGCAGCACTAATTGAGCCGGGACCTTACCCCGTGTGCAGGGTTGCAGCAGAACCGTCACACCTCCTACATCGGCGACACAAAATGCAGCAGCACAGCACGCACACGCTGCCTCAGAAACCCTAATAAACCCCTAGTGAATCACGGGAGCCCTGTGGAGCAGGCAGTAGGAAGACTGAAGATTTCCCCTCGGGGAAACCAGCATTCGGGTGAGCAGAGGTTTCCCCTCTCGAGCAGTACGAAACACCCAGGTGCACTACTGCAACGCCGGCAACAAGGAGCCCACCCTCGCCTGCCTGCCCAGTCCCTGCCTGCCCAGTCCCTGCCTGCCCAGTCCCTGCCTGCCCCGGACAGCAGCCACCCCGCTCCTGGGGTGCTGCCTGCTTCCCTGCTGCCACCCCCACCTCCTCCCTTGCGTTTCAGCAGCTGCAGAGCAAGCCGATTCTCCCACTGAGTATGATAAACGCCACCTCCCAGAGGGGTCACCGCGATCCTCTCTGTAGCCCGAATCAGGCGACTGACCCAGCACCACCCAAGACAGGCCACCGACCCCAGATACTTCACAGGAAACAGACTGGATCATTTGCAGAGCTGCATCACACGTGACAGTCAAATACTTCCCATTATCATCCCCACCCAAATTCCCTTTGAGATAATTTGGATAAGCAGCTAAAAAACACACTCAATCTTTCAAACAGTCCAATAACGAGAACTTCAGGTGTCCAGGATGAAGCTGTCAGTGAAACGACTCTTCCCACTCGCTCAGGGGTTAGGCACCACAGTCCAACAGATTGCTGCTGTCGACCCGTGGAGCCAGCCTGCCTGAAGCCCTCGAAGCACGTCCCGCAGGATTCGTGCACCGGCTGGCTTGGAGGCTGCACGGGCAGGGGGACAGCCTGCGCGGCTGGGCCACCAGCACGTCTTCTAGGGGCTGCGGAGGCTCAGATGGCTCAGGTGCCTGGCAAAAGCAAAATTAACTGCAAAGTTATCCACGGCACAGCTTTACAGGACAGCTTTGGGCTACCTACGTTTTCCTGTGCCGCTCTAAGGGTCCAGAAGATTATTTTGGCCACTCTGCAGGCCATTCTCCCTGCGGTAGGGTTGTGAGGGATGAAACAGCAGAGAGCCGTCTCCTTAGCAGGGGACTGCCCTTGTTCTGAGTACGAGACTATTAAGACAGTTGTAAGTCACATATGAGAAATTTGCAAGTTGCTGCAGGGTCATTTAAGCAATAGTTTCACTTACATTTTAGTTCAAAATAGTTATGTGACCACCTTACATCTCAGCTCTGCATAGAGCAGATATGAATGACTGCCTCTTGCAAATCAATACTGTTTATTGCGTGCTTTAAATCAATAAAGCTTTCCTCCACAGAGTAAATTCTTCTAAAACAGTGATTAGGCATTTGAGGAGAACTAAATAGTTTCATTGAACAATACCATTAGTCCTGAAACATCAGCTTGACATCCCAGCCAGAAAGCACTTTGTCAGAACTAATTAATCCCCACAGCACCTCTATAAGATTGAGAAAGCAATTCATCTGCTTTTTAAATGTGTTGGGTACTTATGTTGCAGAACATTGTGGCTGGGGTGGAAGCCGTAAGTACCAGTATAAACAGAGAACAAACCAAGCCAGCAGAACCCATCCAAAAGCATGAAAAACCAGAGAACACTGACAGCTGTAGGATTTGGCTTCTTTGCATCTTCCTGTTACGCACCAAACCTCCTGTGACTATCCAGAGAGTCTTCCAGATGTCACTTGACTGGATGAGTGGCAGTGAAAAGCAGTTATTACTCTATTGGGAGCAGTTTTGTCTGTTGTTTGTTCAGCCAATTATCTATGCATGTAGCTTAAAAGGGAGGGGGGAGCAGTAACCTTAGGCTCTGTGAACAAGATCTCTGGGTTTTATTTGAGCAGTTAAAACCAAGTCTTCATTACCACAAGCAAAGCACGTAACCTTACTAAACAGGTCTCATGAATGGCAACCAGCCAGCATAAAAAGTATTTCTCTCCAAGGAAGTGGTCCATCTACATAGCTCTCATTTTTATGTAGTAGCACTAGTCTACATACCTCCACCTGACTTCGCCTAACTGCTGCCACCCCCCTTTATTCATTTATTTTTTTCAACTAACACTTGCCCTGCTGGCAGGGCACTCAAGGCCACCAGGTTCAGGCAACCAGCCCCTGCACAGGGAGAAGATCAGCAAGGCTTTCCTAAGCCAGCTCTATGGTCTCTCCCTCTCTTTGAGAAAGACTTGAAGTTCTCCCATACTTGACACAACCGAGTGTCAAGTCAAGCCCAGAACATTTCAATCCTGGCAGAGAGCGAGATCAGCAGAGTCTCCATAGAGCGTGCAGGAACGCGTTATGGGGCGGTGACGCTCCTCGGCACGCTGAGCAGAGTGCAAGGCTGGCCTCGGCAGTGCGCAGTCACCTTCAGGAGCACAGAATATGAATCAATCATTTACTAATAGATTCCTCCAGTAACTGAGATAAGAGCCCAGTCTGAAAAGGCGGTGTGGCAGGTCAGTGACGGGACCACCCTCAGCCACCTAGCACACATCACTTCTTTATGTACAAGTTATTTTGTTAAACTTTTTTGGACAAGTCTTCCTATGTCTTCCAATAAATTTTCTGGCACAAACTAGAGGAATTTAAATCAGATTCAGACAAGGAAAAGTTTGCTGCAAGCTCATCTTCCCATAACTGTGCTAGCTATGAAGACACCAGTGTGAATTACACATTTAGGAGCTGCTCTACCCCACTGCTGGTTTCATCTGGGCTCCAGCAAGTGAAAATCCACTCTCCCTGTAAAACTTGGTCAGAAATCACAGGGCAAAGCTAAGCACCTCCAGCTCGTGGGAACACCTCCTCGGTCAGGCTGGCAGAGAGCCTGACTGTGTGAAGTGCCTGGGGACAGTTTCACAAGTGCACCCTCAGCAGCATTCCTGGGTTGCCACTGGAGCCAGCCCCACTCCCACACCTCTGAGCCTCCAGCTCAGCCCCAGCTGTGCCATCACAAGTTTCATGCATAAGCATACACAACCAGGATCAACTGTTTCTGTAAAATAAACTCAGACAGTAAAGTAACATCTTTCAGCCAGACCAGCCTCTGGACCTCTCTCCCTGCACTGATACGGAATTTTACTCTGGCAGCAGCAGCCACTTAAGGTGCCCCATCAGCAACACCACTGAGCACCCGCCCCAGGTGACCAACACAGCAGCCAGCTCTCACCTGCCATATCCACACAGTTGGAGACTTACTAGCCAATTTTCTGCCATTCCACTGGATGGAGATCAAGATAACTACTTCAGTATGAAAATACATGACCTACATAGGGATGAAATTGTTGATCCCCTTGCCAAGTAAGTTTCCAGTCTGTGGCAGTGTCACTAACTTCACAAGCCGTCAGTCTTTGAGGCAAAATTAGAGGACTGATCTTGTGAGCAAGACGACCTTGCCAGAGTAGATGAAGCTCAACCTACATATTTCTAAACAATGTGATTTACAGAGATTCCTTCAAAAGCAATTCTGATCTTTTAAGACTCAGCATTCCCCAAGATGCATTAAAAAGCTGCTGAGCTGAACAAAGATTCACATTTTTCATTTTTTTTCATGTTCCATAGGGAAGTAAGATAAAATAATGCTTTTAGTAGTTCTAAAGTCACTGCCAACATCCTCTGTCACTACACACGTGTGCGTCCCACACCTTTAGCAGTGATGCCCTCGTTAAAAAGCATCGTACCTGTTGTTTCCAGCTACTCTCCACAGCTTAAAGTGAGTTTGCACAAGTGAGGAAGCACACTAGCTCTGAAGGCAGTCCCTGCAGTCTCCAAAGCAATCGATACATCCTACCACAAGGTTTGTCTGGAGAGTCTCAGGGGAAGAAAAAAACAACCCAGCAACAAAACAATAAAGTTTGATTTTTCATAACTGAAGAGGTCTGATTATTTCAGCTCCAACCCACTTTTTCCAATTACAGGGTGCAGCCTCAGTTAATTCATCTTGGAAGACTCTTGATATTAATAAATTAAAAAAAAATTCCAAGTGTCACCATAATCTTACCTGCTGTCCTTGTCTCCCTATATATTAACACTTATATAAACCAATTAATTTTCATTTACTGTGGAAAAAAAATTGTAAGAACAGCACAAGTCCTACACATTAAGCCACCTGTTCCAAGAGATGGCACTTAGATGACTATGAAGACTGCATTTCTGTCACTCACTTCTGTACCCATGGAAAATGGTTATCAACAGCTTTATGGGCATACACTGAACTGCCTGTTCTTTATAAAACAATCAGCTATTTTGGGGAATGTAAACTTGAGAAAGCAGCAGATTCACATACATATGACAGGGTGTTTGGCTAGCTGTCGGTAAAGAAAGGCAAGAGCAGGCATCAAACTAGCAGCCTTCAGCTGCATGACCTACACTGCTGCTAGTGATGAAGAAAAACTTAGGGAAATGCTCCATCTTTGAGAATTTTTCTGTCTTCTCTTTATGCTTACTGATTTTCATCTACAGAAAAGCAGAGCTCTTTTTATTCTTGCTGCTTTTCATTGCCTTCCCTCCTTCTAGCCCTTTTATTTTGGAGAACTCCCACATTTAAGTTAGCTATATTTAGCTTTATTCCAGTGATTGTTATTATGCTGTAGGCAAATAATCCAAGTAGTGGACAGTTACATATGAACTTTTAGCATGATGTTCACGTTTCTAAATCTTTAATACAGGAAGTTTGGAGACAAAGTGGGCAAAGCAGACTGGGGATGAAAAGCTTCAAGATCAGAAAAATGCAGAGGAGAGAAAATACTCTGCAGTATTTCACATCAAGCCTAGAAGGCAGACCTAGAGGTGCATGGCTAGATGATTGTGCTCTCTATATGACGCGCCTAGCTTTTCTTCAGTAAGATCCTTAGGCTCAGCAAACCTGAATCTTCCCGAGTAATTATGTGGCCCTAACTATTTTAAATGCACAAAGTCTTCTACACATGACAACATATTGGCACGTATTGGCCCTGAACCTTGGCAAATCTCTTCCTTAATTCTCTTTACCACAGCTCTACTTTGGAGGTTCAGACTGGAAAAACCTCCATATGGAGTAGGAACGGATTTCAGGGAGCAAGTGCAGAATCTGGGCTTTCATATAGTAAATGTCTCCAACCCTTTACACCACTAACAGCCTTCAAGAAATGAAGGGTTATCAACTGAGGCACTGAAAACATCTGCTGCTGTTAAGTAGCTTCACCAAACTGAAGCTAGAAGTGCTCCTGTTTCACTAGCTTTCACTCTCAACAGGAGCCCAGTGATTGGGGTAAAATGAGAAGTTCAATCAGCTCCATCTAAAATAACTTAGAAAAAACTGCTTACACCACCATGCCAGTAGGAAGAGTACAAGAACACAAATACTGGAGAGTGGAACAGGTTATCAGGCATTTCCAAATCCTCAGTGCAATCAGGAAGATTTTAGGTTGAAAGGCAAAGAGAAGTGAAAAAAACTATCTTCTTCCAAGATGGTTTGAGGGAGAGCAGAGGTTCCCCTAAAGCTGGTGTAAAGAACCCAAGGACAGCACACCCATCGGAACCCAGATACCCACCTCTAACCCTCACGTCTGATGAAAGCAGAAATCTCATTTGGAGCACTCTGTGGGTGCAATTCCTGATTCACACTGATGTTTAAGAACAGGCAGCGGCTGGTGCTAATGTTTTGAGACACCATTCTTATTTTCTGTTTGGTCATCAGCACAGCAGCTAACAGCGCAGATACACCCTCTGTGTTAAAGAAAGCAACCGGGACAACTCTCTGGTATTTTTTACCAAGTGGTATGTACTGGCGCATACCTGAAAGATCATGCTTGCTTTTAAAACTAGCAATGACCAATTTCTTCTTCCCCTAGCTCAGCAAGGTTTGATCTCTCACTACACTGTATCCAAGTCCTGAATTATCTAATTTTAGACAGATCTATAAAAAAAGTCAGCTACAGGAGCTTCCTTTTACACAAGGAAAAACTCAGGAGGGTTGTGGTTTTTTCCCACCTGGTTACTAGAACTGCCTGACAGCTTTTTTTACCCAAAATTCTTGCTTACAAGGTACCTTGATTCTTTTCTGTTACACTATACCACAGGTACAGTAATGGTTAAGTCACAATATTCTTCAGGTTATTTAACCTTAGATGATTTCCCCAAATGCTCTAACACCCACAGGCTTCCCAGGACTGCCCTGAAATCTAGTATACCCTTAAAAAGTACAAGGTAGAAGTGCTCTGACATGCAGTTGCTTCAGTCAAGATTTGAGGCATCTGAGCATCACTCAAGTCAGCTTTACAGGAGAATGAGATGCCTCCAGGTGCCAGCAACTTCCTACTGGCAAAGTCTAATGGCCCCTCTTAGCAATAGCCCATCTGCAGGACTGGTGTCATGCGTTACACGAGAGCTGGAAAACCACAAGCCCGGCTTTTGATTTCATACAGTCCAAAGCCTGCTGAGGTCCCACCTTACAGCCCCTGCCTCCCCTTCCCTGCTCCCAACACCCCCTGTGTGCCCACAGCCAGGCCTGCTTCCCTCACAGACTATTAAACCAACCTCAGCAAGACTATTAAACCTGACACCAACCGTTGTCACAAAAAACAATGGGCAAGCCCATGCCCTGAAGCTTGATGGTATCCCTGCTCCTGTTTATTTCCACTAAATTAAGCTAGAATGAAAGATTTAGGGAAGGCTTAAAAACCTGTGCATCCTATCTTTAGCTACCAGTTGTTGCTCCCTGAATAAACTGATCAGGTATTACAAAACTACTGTCCCACTGACAAGCAAGTGGGTTGCTCCAACACATACATCTTCCTCCACATCCCTCAAACTTGCAGTTTTACAGCCGTGTTTCCTAATATCTGTTGCTTCTCGCTGGGTAAAAGACAGCATGCGTAAGCACAGCATACAGAAGGTACTGTAGCAAATACACAAACCAACCTCCCAGCTGCAGCAATGTTGAAGATTACTTGTAAAAAGCCACACTTACAAATATTTAAACATAAAATACACTGATAAAGTTCAAGGATCAGTGTGCAAATCAAGTTCACTACCACAGAGAGTAGCTATCTTATGACAAGGTGATCAGAAATTCCCCATGAGCTGGTTTTCACAGACAGTGTTAATTAATGGGAAGAGAAACTTCTTTCCTGTGTGTCAGAGCAGGGTTTCAAATCATACAAGCACATGGTCCCCCAGGTGATGGGTGTCATGTCACATAGTTGTTCTAGTGTTGGACCAACAAACCCTTCAAAACCTTGAGGATTTTCACAGGGAGTGTCCAATGCAGCTTGTTTTCTTGGTAGCGCTACTGGAAGATGAATCAGATGCAAAGCTCGTCAGGCCCGTGTATGTTCAGGTGTATTTCTACGGGCACGACAAATATGTCATGTGGTACAAGTTATCAGTATGTGTTTGAATATCCTCCTTTAACAGCGGTGAGCAGGTAATGGTTCTGCGACAGCTCAGTACGCATGCATAAAGAAGGCACCCATTTAGTAATTTCTGTCATTTTTGAGTCACTAACCCAGGACATATGAGAATTTTTATAAGCCAGTATTAGGCCTATTAGATTTTTCACTTGTCTTCATTGTCTGTAACAAAATAAAGCGGCCAGGAAAGCATTCCTAATTTAATCTTGTATTGACTTTTATTAAAAAAACACATCTTGAAACTACTGTGTTACTAGCCCTTCTCAACCACACGGCTGAAACAGAAGCCCCAAAATGAGTTCCAAACTCCTGGCTGGCAGCAGGTTACATTTGCGTACAGTACACACAAGGATTATTCCTGGAATGCAGAACACTCCTTGGAGTCTTGTAAAATGGGACAATCATTCACTTTCACCCTTAACAAAAAAACATCTAAGCAGAACCGGAGAGAAGGCAAACCACTGACATCCCACCAACAACGGAAGCCCCTTCAAGGAACTGATCGCTGGGGCAAGGGGAAGAAAGGAAAACAAATTCAGAAATTACACTAGGTGCCCCAGAACAAGGAGAACACTCACTGTCACGTCGGGGAAGTGCATAAAATTTATCAACGACAAACCGCATGTTCAGACTGTTGGAGTTTCCAGCTCATCAAGATGGATTTTTGAGTTGCTGTGTCTGGGAACTTCAGCTAACATGTGAAATTTAGAAACTTCTGATTTCAACATAAGTAGTTGAGCCTCCCGCATGCTCGAGCTACCGTACGCCGGTTTACCATAACTGCCTCAAGCACAGAACTAGAACGCGCTAGGACAGAACGTTGCTTAGAAAATCACCTGGGGCCTTCAACAGTAGACTCTTTCCCGTTTCTCTTACTTTTTAAAGTGAGCAACCTAGGGAAAGAGCTCCTCGGAGCAAGCAGGAGCGAGAGGAGACCGCTGGGAAGCTGGAGGCAGACGGGGGCAATCAGAAACCCACCCTGAAGCCAGCGACCTACCCGATGTCCACGCTTGCCGAGGCCAGAGGTGGGCCGCGGTGCAGGATAGGACCCACCGGCGCCCCGCCGGTCCCTGCCGGCTCCACTGAGCCACCGCTGCCGGCGGGGTGCGGCAGGCGGGCTGCCCGCCCCCGCCACGGTTCCGACGGCGGTGCCGCTGCCAGCTGCCCTGCACTCACGCCCTACGGGCAGCGGGCAACGCAGATCCGCAAGATGTCTGGAGACGGGAAAGGAGGTGGGTCGGAACGAGAGGGCGAAACAGCCGCCACAGAACTCACCGACCTCCCGCCATCCCTCGCCTCCCGAGCGGCGGGCAGGCGCCCGGCCGGGGCCGCGGGTAACGAAACGAGCG
>JAVJGG010000043.1:4880481-4926257 GCA_035590195.1 Aviceda cuculoides
GGGTGCTGGTCCCCGCGCGGGTGGCGCCTCGGCGGGGGGGGACCCGGAGGAGGGGGGCCCGGCCGTGGCACCGGGGGTCCGGGGGAGGGACACCCGTGTTCGGGGGCCAGCGCAGGGCGGGAGCTGCGAGGCCAAAACCGGAGGGCTGCCGTTATAACCGCTCTCCTGCCCCTAAGGGCCTGCGGGTCGGCTCGGCACCCTCTGAGGAGAAGCCCGGGAGCGGGGGGACGGGGGTGCCATCAAGATGGCCGAAAACGCGGGTCAGGGTGCGCTCGGGACCCCCGCGGGGGACGTGGGGCGTCGGGTGCTGGCACTCGCAGGGACAGGCACGGAAGTTCTTCCCCGACCCGGGGTACGTCCCTCGGGCCGTGGGGTGTCCCCGGGCCGCGGCTGGCCCCCGGCAGGGCTGGGCCTCCCAGTGCCCGCGGGGCTCCCCGGTGGTGTGGCCGCCGCCAGGCCCCGTTGGCCGGCGGTGAGCGAACCGCCAGCGGAGCTGCCCACGCGGGTGACGTTGGCGACTTTTCCATCGATGCGGCTTCAAGAGCGAAAGCTCTTCACGGCTGGGTGTGTAGATACGGTAGGACCGTCACCAGAAGGCTGGCTTCTAAAAATGAGCAGGAGAAGGTCCCAGGTACGAGCCGTAGGCCGGAGGGGGGGCGGTGGTGTCCACGCTGCACGGCACGTTACCCCTTCAGGGCAGCTGCGGCTGTGGCTCGGCTGCCGCCAGTCCCCCAGCTTGGCTCTGGCATAGCTGGAGTGCAGTATGGAAGGAGCTACGGGGATGCGCCCTCCCCAGTCTTCGGTCCCCTGATTTCAGTAATTTAGGCCTGGAACAGACTGCCCACGACAAAATGTCCCAATAAACGCGCACGCAATGGCATGCGATTGGGCCACGAGCTAAGGCGGGTGGCCTACACGGCGTGGCAGTGAGGGGAGTTTTGCATGAGGTAGCGTTTTCCCCAGGCAGCACCAGCCAACGCTGGTTTCCTACCATCAAGGGTGGGGGGAAAAGCAAGAAATTTTCTAGATCTCCAGCTATTGAAACAGCAGAATGGAGTGGGGAGCCCTGCCAAGCCCAGGGGTGGAAAAGGAAACTGGAGGATGGGAAGAGGGGAGCCCCAGAGGGCCGGAGAGGAAAAGTAAAAGCAAGAAAGACAATCAAAATAACATCTCATTTTTCTGCCAGATTTTGAGGGTAAGATAACTTCTTTCAGGCTTTCTGACAACCTGCTGGGAGTCAGAACTGCTAATTCTCCGGAGGCCAAAGCAGAATGCAGTAGCAGTTGGCTGATGAAGTGGTTGAGCAGGGAAGAAAATGAAGACAAGTAAAACCGAAAGTGAGGCATTTGGAAAATCGCCTGATTTAACCCCATTTTATCTGACGCCAGACTTGGAGGGGGCCACTGAATGTGTTGCTTTTATGAACGGGACCATACACAAGGCTTTTAAATTAATAATAAGGCAAGAATAAGGGAATAAACACTGTATCTGTCCACAACTCTAAACGAAGCTTGTGGTTTCTTTTGGAAGCAAAGACTCGGAGCACTGGGAGCAGTGCCGCTCCAGCGAGCAGACACCAGGACCGCTGGGAGTCCTGGGCTGATGCCAGCGGTGTGCAATGGATTTGTGTGGGGCACTGGGCTAGTCACTGCGGCTGTCATTTTCTCTTTGCTGCTTTTAATGTCATGGATAATGGTGTTTCTCTCTTTGTAAAACACTCAGCAAAGTACTTAAGGCGTTTAAAAGGGGGAACTGTAACAATAGAAGAAAAATCAGCAACAACTAATGTGTTTAAATATTACCAGACAAGAAGCGAATAACAAAGTGATAACAAATTAGTGTGTATTTTCACGTTCCTGTATTTGTGGTCTTATGTTCAAGCACAGAGGTACTTCCAAAAGGCATGTTTTGTTTTAAAGTGGTTTTTCAAATTTTCAGAATGTGATTAGATCATCTAGAGAAAGGCTATATGTAAAGAAGCCGACCAAATACCTTTTCTTTTCCAGATGTCATCAACTGTGTTTATGAAGAAAGTAATTGTGTAATTTTTGTTTAAAGATAATTGCTTTTGAAATAAATATCTCAGAAAATATTTGCAGGTAGTTCTGACTCAAGTCAAAAGATCTTATTCTTCCACTCCTCTTTATTTTTTAACTCAGAAAAAAAAGGCCTCTCATTGAACCGTATGAATTTATGAATGTAATCAGGAATGTGCATGTGGTAACTTACTCCCTTTTACCACTTACACTCACAACAAAAGAATTCAGTGTTATCAGAGTCTGTTTGAACTGTAAAGCAATAAACAAACAGGTGATTGTTTTCACATGAGCAAAGAAAGGGAAGGTTTGGTTCATAGGTAAGCTCTTACCTATGTGAAAAGGAAGAACAGAGCAGAGAACAAAGTCTGTAGAAGCCTCATTTTTTTTTGCCGTGGGGGTCAATGTCTCCAGCATGACCTCATGTGCGGCACACCGCCGTCCCGTCCAGCTTTGCAGAGTCCACAATGGGCTGGGCAACAATTTATTCAGTAACAAGAGCAGCCATTTTCTGTTGCTGATTTGTTTTGGAGCAGCTAGTTGCTTGCTGCTTGGGGTTTTTTTCCCTAATACATTCAAAAGTGTGTATTTTTGTACTGAACACTTAAAGCTCTATTCTTAATTGACTGCAAATAACAAAAACACAAATGTCAAACGCTACTAGAGCACAATATTGCTCTCAGTGAATATCTTCAGGTGTCTCAACTGAAATAGGAGGAAAAATGGGTTTAAATTCAATTGCCAGGAAACAATTACATTTACCCGAAATACCACATTTTTGGTTAAAACCTCCAGCATTGTTCAACTTGAATCAATCATATTGTTTCTGTGGAGGGTTACCTTATCCTTCTAGAAAAGCCTCTTCCCCACCGTACCCACCCCCAAACTGTATGTCAGTTTTTTGCAGTTTCCAAATGGCATTTTAGTTTTTTAAAAAAGTCAAAATCAGGTGTGGAAAGGTGGAACATTTCATTTTGGAAGTAACCCAAAGCCTTCCTGCTTTCAGAAGCTGTCTCCAGCCTGGCGAGAAGAGCAGAGGTGCCCACGAGGCGGGGAAGAGCGCACACAACCTGCTGTACTTTCCAGTCCCAACGTGAAAGGAACTTTCTGTAAACATTGGCAAAGCTGCTTCATTGTTTTCTTTCAAACTACTCCTTAAAAGACCCATTGGTTGAGGCCTTAAAAAAAAAAAAAAAAGGCAGCCGACATCCGCAAAGCCGTCCTCTTGCTCTGGCAGGTATTGGCTGCGTCTTGCCTGATGTCCGACCTGCAGCCCTCGTTCCGGACGAAGCAGTCGTGTTGTTCTGTTCGGTACAGCGCTCCCTCACACGCAGTGCCGTGTAGCCTAGTGAGATGTGAGAAATGGTGAGAGTTTCAGGTTCGTCTAGCGAGGTGACTGTTAAATAGGACCCGTGCAGCGGGCTGGGTTTCCCAGTACCCTGGGAAGTCTGCTGGCTGGATTTCTGCCGGTTTGGCCTCTCGCAAGAGGCTCGTAAGAGATCCCCGACAAGTTTGTTTGTGAAACAAGATGCTGTAGAATCATAGAATCGTTTAGGTTGGAAAAGACCTTTAAGATCATCAAGTCCAACCGTTAACCTAGCACTGCCAAGCTCACCACCATGTCCCTGTTTAACTATGCCCTAACTAGGCACTTTCTATCTGGAGCAAAGCATTTCACCTGGGACTTGCTCTTTAGGAAATGTGCTGATCCCTCTTCCACAGAGTGCATCCATGCACTTGGAGATGCTGCTCTGGTCAGGTTTGCTATGTGGGCACATCCTTAGTGAGCCAACAAGGCTGCTTAACTCTGACTTTGTTGTATGGAAAGCAAAGCTCTGGGATATTTTGTCTCTTCAGGCTATAGTTAAGGTCTTACTTTCTGACAATTTTGGTTTTTTCTCCTGTTTCCCACCTCACGTATTACTGAGGGGCAGAGCTGGGAGCACTGATCAAACCCCAGGGGATGCCAGTAGTCCCCAAAGTGTATTGGGAGAGCATACAACCATCCTGCTGTATTAAAAACAAACCCGCTTTTTACCTTTTAGTATGTTTTCTGATTTCTGGTTTCATACATTCATAGGTGTCTATGCAGGAAATAGAATGCTGAGGTAGTTGTTAGCAAGTATCCTTGAACATACCCAAGGTCCTGTAGTGTAAAAAGGCTCTTGTGTCTGACTCCCAAGCTCGCCGTTGAAGGAGAAGCCTAAAGTTCACAGAGGCACTGGTTGCACCGGGCGTCAAGAAACCAGACTCAGAAGGCTTTGTGGTTCCCAAGTGAGGAGTTCACAGTCCCCTTGGTGGCTGGCTTTGGTGTCAGCACCTTAACACAGGGTTAAGAAGCTCTTATCCCTCCAGCTTTTGTTTCTGTTCTCACCCTGACTGACAGCTCTGGCCACCCGAGCACAGCTGTGTGTAGGAAATATCGCTGCTCCCCTAGACAAACCACCCGGTCCCTGATCTCTTCTTTGGGAGTTGCGTATTTTTTCTTTTATCCCATCATCCCGGGTTGCAGTGTGACCCACCAGACACCTGCACTTGCACAGTGAAGCAGCCAACAAATGGACTTAGACCACGCAGGCTTCTTCAATGGCCTTGTGTCAAAGCTAGCAGAGTGGAAGAGAAAGAGCAATCAATAAAGAAATTTTAAAAACTAAGTAAAATAAGAAGGCCAGCTGGAAAATAAATGTGGAAAGGTTTAAGACCTACTTGTCATAAGCCAATCAAACTAAATAAAGGTTACTGACAAAGAGGAAGGTTTTTCAGCCTTCTTTTATCAAAGCCTCAGGCAGCGGATTCTGGATGTCTAATGTTAAATTTCCAGCTACCTTTGTCGTGCTGTTTGTCATGAACAGCATTAGTAAGCATAATGCAGTTCTTTATGCTACCCTAAGCGTTGAAAAAATTGAGCAGAATCCCCCACATTTGGCTATTAAGTAGTAAATATATTACTTGCTTTTGTGAGTGCATAGGATAAAATTGTGTATCTAAGGGAAAAGTCAAGAACATGTCACATGGCAGCTAAAACAAGATTGAAAAGTAAAGGCAAGAGACCTAGGGGTGCGTTGGAAAGCTACAGCCTTAAGAAGCCTCAGCCCCTGCAAGTCTTGTGAAAATACAAGTGCATTTGCAGCACCAAGCCTGTAGGACTCTGTCCAAATCGACCCTTCCCCAACCTTCAAGCCTTGACCACCCTGTGTGACACGGGAGGACTCAGGAGTTCTCAGGCTTGCACCGACCAAGTGCTCTTTGAGTTGCAGCTGCATCACTCCACACTTGAACAACAACCTGCCAGGTCTGAAATAATTTTCTTCCAGCCCTTTGCTCTGGGTATTTTTTTTGGTTACTCCGTCTAGAAGTAGCTTGCCGTAATGGGGAGCTGTAAGTGAGCGTGTGGCAGGGCCGTTGTACAGGGGTGTTTATGAAAGAGGGTGAGATACTGCGGTCTGTAGGACAGTCCCCAGCCACTGCTGAATCAGGGTTCTCCCAAACCGTGGGTCAATATTTACACCAGTGCAAACGTTCAGGCCGTCCCCTGCCACAAGCAAGGCTGGTTCTAACACGGCAACATCATTATCCTCCAAAGGCAGGAAAACCGTCCGTCAGCTGAGCTCTGCCTTGGAAGAACGGGATATGTCACAGGACAGCTGTGATAGGGACAGTCCTCATGATTCCTGGGGCTGTTGTGGCTGCCACGAGCATGTCACTCAGCCACAGGTTTACTCTGTGTCGCCTTCACCATCCTTGGCACTTTGTACGCCTGCACCAAAGGTCTTTATCTTTCAGCAAACAAGCCTGCAGCGAGGGAATAAATTCCTAACTATGACCTTTGGGTGCTCTGAGATTTTTTTCACCTACAAACAAAACAGTTGTGGTTTTTTTTCCCCCCAAACAACCCTTATCTCTGTTGTTTTATTAGACCCTTGTATGCCCACTGGAAGCACTGCACTGCAATCTTTCCTTGACATTGCTGGGAAGATCGGGCCTCTGTCTTCCCTGAGTGTGTGGACATCCCTTGCAACGTACACTAGGACCTGAATGTGTGTTTTCTACTTTGCAATAACTGAGAGTTGCTTAACCTAAACGGGAGACCACCCCACCGAAGCTGGAGCTGCTCTCATAGCGGTGAGAGTCTGATCCCAGTGTGAGCCCCCGTGTCAATCCCCAGGTGCTTGGCTGCCACCCATGGGTCGTCAGCAGCTCTCGGCGGCTGCCACCCAGCCACCCACCCAGCCGCTCGGCGTGGGGCTCTGCTGAGCTCGGCGGGAGCCGAGGCCGTAGCACCAGCACTGGGCTCCTCAGCAAAGGCGGGGGCAGGTCTGCCCTCGGCAGCCAGCCCTGGTGCTGCGGGTGGGAGATAGGAATGGGGCCGAACACTCAGTCACTCTCAGTTATTAAAAAAAAAAGTTTAAAAGTTTCCATCAGCCTGTCGTGGAGAACGCATACGACAGAAAAATCAGTTGGTTTTGTATTAATTGCTATTTTTACTGGCCTGTTGTGCAGAAGTTAGGGAGACCTCCTCCCATGAGCAGGTTTCTCTTGGTCAGTTGTCAGCCACAGAGCTGCCACAGCACTCCACCTTTCTGGCCCGAAAATATGAACTTCTGCATTACTGCCAGCGTGGCTTGTGAGTCGCAAACCCAGAGTTGCCTACAGCCCTGGGTGGGTGTCCCACGCCGGCAGAGTGGGGCGGTGGGACGTGCACAGGCTGCAGCACGGCCGGAGCTCGTCCTTCTCAAGTGTGACAAGTGCCTTTGGCTGCACGCAAGGAGGGAATAACCTGCACGTGCGCAGGCTTGTGAAAGG
Source organism: Aviceda cuculoides (assembly GCA_035590195.1). NCBI lineage: Eukaryota > Metazoa > Chordata > Aves > Accipitriformes > Accipitridae > Aviceda > Aviceda cuculoides. The sequence continues at coordinate 4,887,321 of JAVJGG010000043.1, forward strand.
AACCGTGGCTGTGTGCGCTGATACCGGGAATCGGTTTTGAGCTGTAGAAACACCGCGGTGCCGTTGCCATGTCATGTCACAACGAGCTGGCCAAGGGCCACCGCGGGCGGACCGGAGCTGCACAGGCACCACTGGGATGGCAACACGTGCCCGACCCAGGGCAATGGAAGCAAAACATATTTAGTTTTGCCGGCATGCATCATGTTTCTAACCCTGCGGATGTGACTTTTCTGTTGGGGCTCATTTCACACTAGGAGAGCGACAACAGGGGGATTGCTGTTGTCTAACAAGAGGCGCCGCGTCAGCATCAACGAACAGGTTCAGCAGTCGAGTTGGGGGCAGAAGCTGGTAGCGACGAGTGGTGAAGGGACCGGTGCCGCCGTCTCTCAAAGCGGGATGCAGCCGTGCAAGGGATGCCGGGGCCGCTGGTGGGAGCCGGCTGCCGCTCAGCCAGGCGGCGGCGGGATGGGAGCCGGGTGCCTCGGCAGCCTGTCGTGGGGCACGTCTGCAGGGATGTGCCCACCGCAGGGTGCCATCGCTGTCGGTGGCACGGCAGGTCCCAAAGGGGACGAAACCACTTGTACCAGCGAAGGGCAAAGTACCGTGAAGGCAGAAGCAAGTTCTCCAAGGCTTTCCCTTCCCACCTACGTGCATCTCGCTTGCTCACCCGCATGCTGTTTCCGTCAGTCGTGGGCTTGAATCTGGCGCCCGGAGGCGGGTGAGGTGGTGCCGATACCTGCGGCGCGGCAGGGGTTTATCCCCTGTGCTACACGGGGCGAGAGGCCGGCCGGCCGTGTGGCAGCGCAGCGGCGATGGCGTTGCAGGATGAACGCGTGTCCGCAGCCCGGCAGCGTCAGAGCACCGCTCCTGTCCAGCACGCAGCGGCCTCGCAGCTGCAGCGGCAAAGAAAAAAAAAACAACCCAACAAACCCCACCTAGTTACTTCACTACATAAATCAGAGGCACTAAAGAAACAACTGTCCTTTTAAAGCAGCTTAGTTTCAATTTGAAAATACTTAACCAGTGGCTAGGACTCTAAGGACCACTTATTCCAGGCATTAGTAATCCAAACGCTGCTTTATAGCTGCTACTCACCCTGCAGCCCACCAGTAAGGAAACACTGAGCTGTACTGGCGGCCGCTGCTTTATAGCTGCTGCTCGCCCTGCAGCCCACCAGTAAGGAAACACTGAGCTGTACTGGCGGCGTGGCTATCGATCCAGCTTTCCTCTCGGGAGCCCCTGTAGAGCAGGGGACCTCCTGTAAGCTGGGTGGGGGCCGTGACCCCAGCGACAGCGGCATTTACCTCCTGCCGGGGCAAGAGGGCGGCTGCCTGGACCCCTCACTCCTCAGACCAGGTTCTGGCGGCTGAACCGAGGTGGACGCAGCTGCCGAAAAATCTGCCCAGTTGCTGCTGTCGGGGTCTGCCGGGGTCTGCGGGGAGCAGCGGGCGGGAGGGGAGGCGGAGGCCGTCAGCGGGGCCGGTGGAAGCACGAGCGACAAACCTGACAAACTAGACCCACTTCCTCGGGCAAACAGGCATAAATTTTAAATGACGTCGAGTTTTGCAGTTACGTTACCCGACGTCGAATACGACCGAGAACAATATTCTTCCTTTACCCGTGTCACATCTTACGGAGGGCAGCGGGGCTGTGGAAGGCACAGCAGTGCAGCAGCCCCGCGTCCTGCCGAGTGGGCAGCGCTCCCTGCGCAGGGGCCGGTGAGAGCGGCCGTGCTGCCCAGTGCTGCCCAGTGCTGCCCAGTGCTGCCCGGTGGCTCTGGTCTGTGCCCAGCCGGGAGGAGCGAATGCGGGCGCAGGCGCAGCTGGGCTGAGCGCAGGGGTGCTGGGCTGGGGCTCCTGGCCGCCCCCCGCAGCTGCAGCTGCTTTGGGTGATTTGCTGCGAGGCTCAGCGCGACGCACCGCGGCAACGCGGGCGCTTGGTGTTTCTGTCAAGATCGGTGTGACAGCGTGAGCTCTCTGCCCCGCTGCAGTGGGGGGCTTGGTGACGCAGAAGGGGCTGAGATGCTCAATGCCTCCATGGCCTCTGGTCTTTCCTGGGACCATCTGCCTTCAGCTTGCCCAGGGAGAAAGTCTGGAGCAAGGCAGATTTACCCCGAGTGGAGCAGGATCAGGTAAGGGAGCAACAAATGGGACATGGACAAGTCTCCGGGACTTGGGGACATGCAGCCAGGGGAGCTGAGGGAGCTGGCCGATGGCACTGCCAGGCCATTCCCGGCTATCTGAAGGTCGTGGGAGTTGAGGGAGGCTCTGGGCAGGGTGGCTGATAAACCAGAGGGTCTTCTGCCATCCCGGGGGGACAGGCTGGAGAAAGGGCCCGACGGGAACCTCGTGAAGTTCAGGAAAGGGAAGCGCAGAGTCCTGCGCCTGGGGAGGAACAACCCCAAGCACCAGTACAAGCTGGGGGCCACCCAGCTGGAAAGCAGCTTTCCAGAAAAGGCCCTGGGGGACAAGTTGACCATGAGCCAGCAATGTGCTTTTGTGGCAAAGCAGGCCAACAGCATCTTGGGTTGCATTAGGCAGAGCATCACCAGCAGGCTGAGGAGGTGATCCTTCCCCTCTGCTCAGCACGAGCGAGACACGTCTGGAGTACGGGTCTGGTTCTGGGTCACCCTGTACAAGACAGATGTGGACGTACTGGAGAGAGTCCAGCAAAGGGCCATGAAGGTGGAGAAGGAACTGGAGCACCTGACGTAGTGGGAGAGGCTGGGCGAGCTGGGACTGTTCAGCCTGGAAAGGAGGTGGCTCGGGGGGGAGGATTTTATCAGTGTGTATGACCATCTGAAGGGAGGAGTAATGACAAAGAAGCCAGGGTTGTCTCAGTGGCGCCCGGTGACAGGAAAAGGGGCAACAGGCACAGATAGAAATACAGAAAATTCTGGTTAAACATAAGAAACACTAATTTTACTGTGGAGGTGACTGAGCAGTGGAACAGGTTGTCCAGAGGGGCCGTAGTCTCCATCGTTGGAGATATTAAAAACCCAGCTGGACATGATTCTGAGCCCTGCTCTTAACAGCAGGTTAACCTCACCCATCCTGTGACTCTCGGAAACCTAAAGGCGCTGGACTCCAAGCCCTCCACCCACACCACTGCCTTCTTTTTAATAAGGGCCCTGTGCTGTGTCAGGTGTGAAAACTCTCTTCTCAGATGCTTTGTCACAGACTTTTTAATGGCCTGCGTTCCCCACCTGGGCAGAGACCAAGGCATTGAGATGGGAATGTCTTCAAAAAGATCACTGCAGCCCACAGAGGCAAACAGGAATCTGATTTTTATCTCTAGGAAGAACTCTTGACAGATGAAAAAGTGTGATTTATCAAGAAGAGCCTATTGAGTCACCGACTATTGCTGACCACGAGAAACGAGACAGTTGGATTACTGATTTATAGCACTGGGTAATGTTCCTTAATATTTTACTTTAATTTACATGATTGCTTCAGTTAATGAAGTTTGAGGAGGGAGAGGTATTTGAAACAGTCACAAGGCCTGGGCTTTAGCAGGCTAGGCAGTAGTACAGCCAACACAGTTCTGCTGGCAGATTTTCTTTTTATATGCAACCACAAAATTAGACGAAAGCCTGCCAGAAGCTGTCATCTAAAGAAGTAAAACTTCTGTAAATATAATTTCTCCAATAGCAATGCTGTTGAGCTGCTGTAACACAGCATGGACAGCGTTACAGTATACTGCCTGCCACCTTCTGTACTCATAATGGCTTAACTGCCACTTCCATTGTAAATCCTATTTGTTAGGGATTTATAAATTGGCTGCATTCACTTGCTTCTCTCTGAAAGTTGGCACACGGCTCTCTCCCATGGTGTTTTTACCACATTTTGCTTTATTACTTGCTTTTTTTCCCTCCTCAGCTCAGAAGCACCACAGAAGTAGCCTTACTGTAACCCCAGAACCATTAAATCCTTGGTAGAGGCTAAGACGCTACACGAATATTTTAACGAACAAGGAAATAAGGGAAAGCCTAACCTGGTACATTAGATAGATATATATTTTGAAGAGCTACTGCAGAACTTCTGCGAAGAGGAACACCCCGCTCCTGCCACAGGAGATGTGGGGAAATCTGGGCAGAGCCGGTGGCACCCGCTGAGCTGCAGGTGAACTGAAGTACCTGGGTGGGTGAAGGCATCCGCTGGGGCACTGGCGCTTGCCGTGATGCAAACCTCACGTTCCCCAGGTGAAGAAGTGACTCTCGGGGCCAGTGGTTGCAGAGGGTGACCGGGCTGCAGCATGCAGCCACCCAAACCACGGGTGGGAGAGGCTGGCAGGGTCGGGTCTCTGCCTTCTCTGCCAAGCTGTTTCCTTGCCTGGGTCATTTGGCTGAATGCCTGGCTTGGGTACCTGAGCACATGACACCGGCGCTTCCACCCCTTGGTTTTTATTTATTTGTGGCGGTGGTGGTGGGGAGGCTGAGCTGACATAGTGAGCTCTTCCTCAGCTGAGGTTAAAATTACCAACTTAGCCCATTAGTGTGATGGCTCCAGCTGTGAGGGTGCTGCAAAGCATGTTGTGATGACCGTTGTGTGACTTGGTTAACTGCTTGTTAAATACCACTTGCTCTTCCTAGTAGCTCGGCTAATCACCCGTCAGATGTTGCTGTAGAGACACGTAGTTCATGACCGTGAATCTAGATCTGCCCAGCACTGCCGCACTGGGTTAGGCAGAAGCAGAAAAGGCTTTATCAACGCGGGGGACTTGTGCTTTGACACTGGTAATAGTATCTGCCTTTCTAGAGCTCTTGGTCATGTTCAAGCATTGCATAAAATTATGTTAATTAGGGAGATGACAGACATACATGACAAGGGAGAGAGAAATTTTTAGATCTTACGGTCTTAAACGAGCAGTTACAGCATGTAACGTATGTATACAGGTACCTACCAACACCAGGAGCCTCCAGTGACAGCCTCTGCCCCATGGAGCCACCTGCTAGAGCCAGCGCTCCTTCACTGTTTTTCCACGGGCTGAAAGTGACTGTGAGGCTGTAAATTCTCTCTGCTAATTCAGAGATCTGGCGAGTAAAATGTCTTTTGCAGCTGCTTCAGCAACTGTACTGTGGTGTGCGATGACCCTGTCTTAAGCTCTTCTGCACCCTTGGTGCCACTGAGGTGAAGTGAGTTTTGTTCCAGAGGAGTAGCAAATTTCAAATGCAGCGAGTCAGGTTTAAACAAATTAATCCTTGTAAATAAGAAACCTTTATGCTGCAGGCTGTACCTGAAGAGGTTGGGAAGGAACTTTCCTCGTTGGCAGAAAAGCTCAGAGAGAGCTCAGAGGCAGAGCAGTCCTGGTACCTCTTCATTACCCAGCTTAGCTGAAGCCAGGGAGCCTGTTACACTCTACATCTGGCTAGTAGAGCCCCATTCCCCACTCCCACATTCAAAATTGCCCAGGGACATCTAATCTTACTTCCTCTTTGGAGAAAAAATTATAGCTATATATCTTGTCTTCCAGATAAAGTCTGTATTTTCTGAGATTAAGGGCTGTGTGCTTAACATTTGGGCGGTGTAGGACTTGTAAGGCCTTCCTACCTTAGTTTGTAAGGTAAGATCTCACCTTTGAACAGAAGCACAGTGAAAATAGAGGCCACTCGAGGATATGACTGACCTTAACGTGTGGTTCTCGTGCAAGAGCACCAGATGAACACAGGACAGTACAATGGGGTGACAGAAACTTTACCTTTTGAGTTTCCTAGGGTTGTAGCCTCAAAGCTGACTGTCAGACATATTCCCACGTTCGATCACCAAGTGCTTTAGAAGTGTTTGCAAGACTGTTGGCAAAAGGATCAACCTGACAGAAATTATAGCGCAAAGCAGTTAATACAAATTATTCAATGGCACTCAGTTCTGATGTGGTTTTCTTGGATTCCTGGGGAAGGCTAATGCTAGTTTGCACAGGAAACTTGACCACCAAACATGAGAGAGCCTTGGGAAGAGGTGCTACGGTCATGGCTGGGGCAGATGAGGGATATCTAGCTTTTCTGCTCTTACAGCAATGATGAGCCTGGGCTATATGAAGATCAGGTGCTTAGAGGGTAATATTACAGAGGCAGAATGCTGTTGTGGCACATTCATTTCTGGCAGGAAAATTCCAAGAGGCTACATTACCCAAGGGATAGGAGGTGAAAACTAACAATACCAGAGCCAGGTTCCCACGCAGGTTTCAGACCGGCTCCGCACATTCTCAGAGCCCAGCATGTGTGCGTGTGTCAGCCCTTGCACTCCCGGTAGCAAAGAAAAAAAAAGGGTCTAAATGCTTCCTTCCCCATATTCGTTCCCATGAGAGTATTGCGGATCCATTGGTGTGGCCCAGCTTTAGGAGGAGCTTCTGCTGGTGCCTTTATCTGGGACACGCCGAAGCCACTAAGGCCAACGCGGCCCTGCTGGGGGGCTGGCGTGGGCAAGGCAGTGCAAGGAGGCAAAGGCCGGCAGCGCCGAGGGTCTCACGGGCAGAACTGCCGTCGTGCGGGCAGAATGCCGTGGAGCGCAACCTCGGGAGGCAAACCGCCAGCGGTGGTGAGGAGCAGGGTGTGCTGAGACAGGCGCCTACACTGACAGCAAAGTCCCAGGCTCTGGGCTAAGTCAGGAGGCAAAACCGTTTTTTTCAAGCTGAAATGCAAGGTTCTATATGCCAAATCCCTTCAGTTACAGCAATCCAATAGGAGAAAAGGAAACATACTCTAATGCTGATGCTCCATCTGGTTTTAGCTTCAAACAGAAGCCCGTTCCTGGATTTGTGTTGGCTCTGCAGACAGCTCAGCTTACACTCGAGTGAGTTAGAAGGGCAAACTTGCGTTGGTAGCTCTTGGGCTGGCCTGGGCTCTGGCACTGTGCCTTCCCACGGCGAGGAGGGCGTCCTACACGGCTGCCCTCGGCCTGACCCGCTCGCGATGCTGTTGGGGACACGGCCACAACGTCACCGGTAAAGCCACCACTTAACTACTCTCCCATAAAAAGGATCCCAGTTCACGTCTCTTTGGTGTTGCTTTAGGTTAATCACCTATTCCATAAGGAAAAGCGTAGCAAGGAGGAGAGAGGAAAAGCAAGGGCTTTCAGAGGCACAGGAGGTACCAATTTGAGGGGGCTGAGGAAAGGGGAGGTTGCAGAAAGGAAAAGGAAGATATCTCAAGAAACAGGGGAAACTCAGATGGGACCACAGGAGAGGAGGCAATAGGTGGTTGGCCATGGCCACATCAGTCCAGTTAAGTGAAAAGCTCTTTAGTATGGCCTCCAAAAGTCAGCTATTTTTCCAGACATGAGAGCATCTAGCTCTTTGTCATAATTACAAAATACGGTAATTCTTCCAATCTCTTTGATGCACCACACAAGGGTTTCCTAAGTAACCGGACGTACTGCAGTTTACTTGCCAAAAGGACAGGCTGGGAGAGTTTGCCCATGTAGATAAACTGCTGTTAAACGTGGCAGGGAATCTGCAGGGAAACACACAAAAAGCATAGTGGCAGAGCCAAGAGGTAAGGTTGGGAATGACCTCGGTCAGGACCAGCACAATAGTTAGTTGGATCCAAGAGCTCAAGTGTGTTGCTGGGGCTTTCCACAGGACTTGTGCTAAGTTGCACGCAGGCTTCAGAAACCAGAGATAGCACTGGATAAATGGTCTCTGGTGAGTATTTAGCTAGCATGACTGGACCACTTTCAAAAGTTGTGTTTAAGAAGGTCCCGATGATGTATATGTTTTTTGCGAAGGAGCTGGGAAGGGAGTGCATCCCCTGCAAATCTGTTACATCTCCTTTCATAGTAATTAATATTAAAAAGGGTACTTCTCTTTTACTTTAACAAAGTTTCCTTTTGAAATAGCAGAATCTTTAATTCTGAAGAGTTTCAGCTTTAGGAGAATGGTAACAGAATAAAGGACATTGGAGACTGTGCAACAGGTTCTCATTTCAACCCTCCCAACTGCAAGAAAAATTTCATTCCAAAAAATGGCCTAAGAAGCTTACCAGTACAGGGCAAGGGTAATCCAGAAAAACTGTGATAAGGAAAAGTGTCTCCACCTTGTGATTTCATGCTTTATGCCTCCATTTAAAAAAAGTTACAATACTTCTTAAGAGGCTTCACTTATAAAGAAGTCTGATAATGTAACAGCACTTCAAGGCCATCATCACAGAAAAACATCTGCAGCGATGGATGAAAAACATCTGCAGTGATGGACGTATAGGACTTCATCTGAAGATGTACCCAGCCTCACGCTTCAGGGTCCGAGTGACAGGGCTTGGGGTTCCTGTGTGTGCGCTGCACAGGGCAAACACGCGGGTGTAACGGTCCAGTCACAACAGGACGGCTCGTGTTTGCACAGCAAAAATTGGATGCACCTTCTGAGTGCTACAGGTGTTGTACAACAGAGCCAGTGAACTGTTCTGCTTTAAAAATGACCTGGACTGAATTAATGCCTATAATCAACTCAAGCATCTCTCTGTCGATATCACGAATTATTAAAAACCTCATTTGCAATCCCCAAAGCGAAACTGTTCTCCAAATTAAGTAGAGCTCCCTAGCTACATACTTAAATGAGATAAAAGCAGCAGGGCTCTGGTTGATGGATGGTTCCCTTTTAACATCAGCAGGAGTGACTGTTTGCTTAGGGTCTTTGATCTTACCTCCGATTTTTAAATGTGGTAGAAATAAGCAATCTCCCAAAGAAGACAGATTTCATGGAGACTTCCTGGCTCACAGCACGGCCTTCCATGTTCCTTTTAATATTATGTTACTGCATTTTCAAACTGTTTGGATGTTACTCTAGTGCAATTAAAATTAATTCCAGGATTGAAACACGGCAGTTTGAGGGTTACTAGTCGTGAGGTGCAGAGAGGGAATTTCTAAAGCATTTATCAATTTTCTGCTGTGTCCCAAACAGAGTTCTGGGCGATGTGTATGTGGGACTTTGCTTACCCAGCGATCAAAGGACCAGCCCTCTATAGAATCCACGCTACAACAGCAGCAAGTCATTTCGACATCTAAGATGCTGTGTGCATTAGGTGACAGGGAGACACTAATGCTTTTTCATTTTTAAAAGATTTCACAATGGAAGACAAGTCATTCACAGGAGTTTTAGAGACTTTATTTATGTATAAACAATTTAAACACTTTGCCATAAATTATCTTTGCCTGTCTCTAGTCTTTGCTTAGCAGCAAATTAAAATTAATATAAAAACTCAATGAACAATTCATACATGTATATTACAAAAAAGTTCTTGTACCAAAGTTCTTATTAGACTTTTTTTTTGCTTTTTTTTTTTTTTTTTGTGTGGTGACTGTAATGTGATTGTCTCAGTTTCTCGACCAAACAAACACACTAATAATTTTTAAATCTGAAACAGTGATTGTGCCTTCTGGCTGATGTATGTACAGGGTGATCTGACGTGGTGCCCATTTGCAATAGTGTAACACAATGCCCACAGCTCTACTGGAACTGATACCAACAAACTACTGAATCTAAACAGACTACACCCTGTAACTGTGTTATACTGTCCACAATGGAAATCTTCAAAGACAAACAGAGTATGAAATTTATTTGTAGTGATTTATAGCCACCATTTTGAATGTAACTTTACACTCTGCCCTCTTTGAATAAGTTAAGATTCAGGCCAGACAAGTGGAGGGTCAGAGTGCAAGTGTGGTTTTGTTACTTTTAAATATATTTTTCTTTACTATTTCCAGTGCGCTCTCACTTGCATTCTCATTGTCCTCCAGTTGCTACACACAAATCACCCCAAAGTCATGTTTTAAATGCACCTGTATTTTGCTTTAAATGAAAACCTCTTGGATATTTATCAAACAAGCAGTCTGAATCATCTGTGTTTCCTCAGCTGGTTAGTGAAAGTGGCCCACTTGGATTTCTTAGTTTGCTCACGTGTGAATGGAGTGAGGTAATACAATACGAGGCCTTCTTTTTGTTTTTCTTTAGACCCAGAACAAGTGGGTAATATTTCAGGGGTACTTTTTAATTTGTACGGTTAGAGTTTTCAGTCTGGCTTTAGTCCACTTCAGGATGTGGTTTTTAATCACTTGAACAGTAGCATTTAACTCAAAAAATATGAGCTTTTTTGCCACTTACTATCCCAGAGTAGCTCAGCCTAGTGCCCCCATTTAGGTCTTCATCTCCTTAGGAGAGGAGATAACAGTTACGACTACTGATTCATCCAGCAAAGGATGACAGCAGGTTAATTTGTTACCTCTTTCCCATTTCATTCTGTCTTAAAAACTGGATGTTGCTGCTACTGTCTGCTAGCTCTGGGTACTGCTCCACAGGCAGGACATAATATCCCTCGTAACCTTGAACCCTTCCCGTGTTCAGAAGCTGCTGCTTCTCTCCGTCTGTCCATACGCGGCTGCCCTCTCGGCCATCCCGTGCCTTCTGCTGCTCTTTGGCCCAGGCTGACGCCAGGGCTCGCTGCCGAGCCTGGTCCAACACCCTCGCCTTTTCCTCGTCCAGCGTGTCGGGGGTCAGTCCGTAGCGGATGCTGATCAGCAGGGTGGAATACTGAAACTCAATATTCGTAAACCTTCGAGTCCTCCCGTTGACGAGGAGAGTGGGCTGGGAGACGGTGACGTTGACCCCGCTGTCCAGGACCTTCCGCCCGCTGGTCATGGCGAGGGTGACGAGGTCGCCATCGGCCGAGCCTATCTTGACGAAGTAGTGGGTATCCTTCCCCTCGATGCTGTAGTGCATTTTTTCCAGGTAGTGAGCGCTGTTCAGGACAGAGGCAATCTTTCTGCTATCGTCTGTGGCTATGCTGGAAATGCCAGTGGTTACACGGCCTTCCTTCACAGCAAACATGATTCCTTTCCCAATGATAGGAGTGGTTGTTGCGAACCAGTGACCTGCTTTTTCTCTAATATTGGCATGTAATCTTTTAGATATGACCTGTCCCTCAAGAGCCATGAAAGCTTGGTTGTGTCTTTCTGTTGTCTGCTGAACTCCTGTAATTAGCTGGGGAAAGCAAAACAAAACAAAACAACACCGAAGAAGATATAGATCTGAAAATACTCATTTAGGAGACCGATACTAATCTTTGCTTTGCTTTTTGAAAGGAAAGCCATGCTGTGAAAAATTCTACACTACAGGAAGACCACCCTCAGTTACCCGTCCATATGCATATCCCGGTTAGAATTACATAACTACTCGTTTGGCAAATTATTTTGCTATCGGTAATACCAAATAAAATATTTCTCATTAATCACCCTTTGTAGCATATATGCACCACAAATCTCAATTTTGGCAAATTATATAATGTCCATTACAAGAATAAGTAAGACTCGAGTCTAGCACAGTTTTAAGCAGAGCTGAAAACAAACAGAATCCATCTATTCAAAGGTGGCACTTAACTTCTGGATGCTTTTGCCCAGAGATTTTAACCAGTATATATGACTAAAATGCTTATTAATGTAAGCCTTTTTGAAAATAGATGAGATTTGGGCTCCAAAATACCAAAGCAATTCCTGAAGAGGGGATTTAGACTCTAAAATGACTTAGAAGCCTGTGAAAGCGGTATGTTTAGGCTTATATGATTGTTTCTGTTGTATTGCCACAAATGTGAAGTAAGCCTAGCAAAGACTAAGTTTGGAATTGGCCTAGTACTCTTTTAGTTTATTAAATGGGTTGGAATTTATTATAAAGGTCGAAAGCATATACCATTTTGCACACTTAACCTGACAAGTAAGTCTGAATGCTGTAACTGCTTAACTGTAGTAACTGAAGTAGCAAACCAAAGCCCCTAACTATGAAAACCATCAGACAAAAATGACAAGAAATCCTATTACAGGGTGAGAAGTAGAATCGCTTCTTAGCAGTACAGCAAGTACCAATCTAAGTTTACTGCAACGCATATGTTAGTAGGATGGTTTTACCAAAGGTACAACAGATGATGAATTACCCTGACAAAGTCTCCCTTTGTCATTGCTAATCAAGTTAATCGAGTTACAACTTGTTAATCAAGGAAGAACTCAATAAAAGACAAACTAATGACACTGTAATTATGATAACAATGAAGCTGGCAAGAAAGGCATATGTTCATTAGTATAAAATCTAGCTATACTCACTTCATTTTACACTGAAATAAATACTTGGCCTTCTGCTATAACTACAGAAGAGCCAACAATTCTATTAATAGAGTGGGGCAAATTTATCAAGAAAAATAACTTCATATTTCTGCCTACCTGTCCATTTTCACACGCTTGACTCTCAGACAACTCGTATGGCGGTGACACAAAGTACATTTTTGCTCTAGGGAAACCAGGAATGATGTTGCTAAGCTGAAATCCAAACATCACCAACCAGCTTTTGACATCTAAAAATCAAAAGTAAGCAGGCAAGTGAGAAATAAAGGTATGTAATAAATACAAGAAATCAAAAAATTTAGGAAATCCATTGATGACCTCCTTAATTTCAAGTAGCAGTGGAATTCATAATTTACATTACAGCATGGCACTTTACAGAATTGTAGTAATCCACCATGATCAGGCACAGGACATACTGCTTTATATTTACCCTAAATAGTTCATCAGGGATATACCTATTTCATTCTTTTTCCATTCCAGCACATGGATTATCCAAACATCCACATATGCAATACTTGTTTCATCACTGACACCTTCTGATGTGGCTAATGTAACCTATAAGCTGTGTTGTAAAATTGTGTTTTATTAGGTTAGTACTCCTAAAAACATCTGCAAAGTCCTTTGGGAAAATACATGGCTTCTCTTCTATGTCCTACTTCTGTTAGCTGTTATCAGGTCTCGGGAGGCTCCATTACATGCAGGAGAAGCTAGACTTGTAATTCAGATGTCTAAATTTAGGCACCTTGAATATCCTCCCCATCCCTGCAGGCGCAGTATGGAAAAGTAGGAGCTGCATGGGAGGGTTGCAGCTCAGCTCTGGGGTGAGCTTCGGGAAGTTCCAGCTCTGGGTTTGACCAGTAAAACTCTGTCTTCATATCCAGTTGAAAAAGGTAAGTAACTAAATTGATAACAGTAATTCTCACTCAGCGGGTATTAAGAACTAATGATGTATTTTAGTTACCAAAAAGATGTTTTACCCTCCCCCAAAAAGCCCAAGACCCTGTTTTACATTTCTGTTTCCTGCTTCTCTTTTCTGGCTGTCACGGAGATAAGGAGCAGTGTGGGAGCATGGGTACTTCTCATCTGATTTGGACCTATGTTCATGACCATTTTTGTTGAAAAATCTCTCCTGTCTTTTCCAGTGGCCTCCCCTCCTCGCTGGCCTACCGTGGCTCCTGACGCTGCTACCGCCAGGTTGTTGTGCGAGCCAAACTCCAGGTTTGAAAAGAGACGTGACCGTGGCAAGACGCCCTGGGTGCAAGGCTCGCTGCCCGAATTTAGGCCGCTCCGAGCAGGGTGTCTGCAGCGGGCTGGTGCGGAGCCGGCTCTGGGTGCTGCCGCAGGCGCGCGGAGAGCCTGCCGAGCTCCTGCCCGTGCGTCGGGCCTCCGGGACGTGCTCAGCCGCCGCACGGCGCCTTGCTTGCTGTTGCAAAGCCTGTTTTCCCCAGATTTTTAGCAGAGGTAATGGTACATCATAAAAAAGTATAATACCTCTTGGCTGTGGACGTTTGACAGCAAAAGTCTTCTTTCCTTAGTCGTTCTGACGCTAAAATAAGTAGTAAAATACTTTGCTTCTACGAAGATATTTGTATGTATCTCCCATCACACAGTGCCTACCAACCTACCATATTTTTCCTCTAGCTTTGGACAGCACAGTGTTACTGCTCCTTTTTAAGGTTTCAATTTATTTTATGGTATAATGGTATCTCCCGAACAATTCACTTCAGCTGCCCTAATTCTGCAAAAGAAGAGGAGGACCTATATACAAAGTAGTTACTCTTTTGCTTAGCTAATGTGCTTTGCAGCACTGCACTTGCTACCGGAATTCTTTTCAGCAAAACCTGTGAATAAAGCAGTGTCAGGGGTTAAGAGTAAGAATGGATTGGGGTGGGGAAGTATTTTTTTTGTTTGTTTTCTGTTTGTTTTAAACTATGACAACCAGGGTGCCACCATAATCACTTCTTGTGCAAGATAATCTGTTTAGTCCCTACAGCAACAAATGTTTTTATGATGAATGAAGCATTTTTACAGACTACAAGGTTATACCAAAGTGCAATGTATCTTCCTAGATTTCATCCAGCGGATAGATAAATGAAATGAATGCAATTTCAGAACGTAGCAAAATATCATAAGATGACACTGAAAATCTAAATCAAAAAGTGGTTGATGAAAATAGGAATTCTGTTGAATTTAGGACAACAGAATTTGACCCAAGGTAATTTTAGTCACCGATATTTTCACACTATCAGATACAAATTGCAAAGTAGCTACAGTAGAACCTATGGTGTGTTACACATATGATTAGGTCCCAACATACTAATGAAACTTGCTATGAATTTCTTTCAGGAAATGCACACTTTTCTTGGAATTCAAATTGCTGCTAAAATTAAGAGAGTTCCTTTTTAAAAATTATATCGCTGCCATAATTATTGTAAACTGCATATTCAATTCTGAAAAAAAGCTTTTCCTGAAGACATATGAATTTTTCTTTTTAGAAATTGCCATCAGCTAGTTCAAGTACCGTGTGATGTTACTAAGTGAAAAATTATTACTAATTAGGAAGAGGTTACAAGTTTTACCCAATTCTAACATATGCAATCAAAACTACTTTATTATTTCTCCTTCTCAGCTCTACACATTCCATAAAATTTCTTAGTCTTTCAGGAGGAAATAATTTTAAAAAACATCAAGGTTTTTGTTTTAAAGACTAAAGACTGTTTGCATATTAAAAGTTAAATGGGAAAAAGAGGTTTAATTAAATCCATTCTTGGTGCTAATTCATAATGTGCTCATAGGCTCAGTCAGCAGTTAATTTTGCAAGTAGCCCTGAAGGAAGAGATGCTGAGTGGTTCTGGTTCCCAATTCTGCAACTAACCTCCCAGTGATTCTTTTAGGTGACTTCACTTTTCTTTATATAAAATTAGAATGAACACATCTTCATACACTACTAGGTCAATAGGAAGAGCACTATGGCTGTGCTGAAATGGAATATTTAGGCAATTCCCCCCCCCCCCCCAATTCATTGTGGCTTCTCATTTAGCACCCTTCAGTGCTAATGAAAGAATCAGGACTAGCCATCCCTTTTCATAGCACAAAAAGGAAAATGGCCCAACCTTGATGGGAAGATTCAGCAAATAGCTAGTAAGGAGAAGTCTGATTTCTTTCCCAAATCAACTTCCAAACTGTAGCGTTATTTATAAGACACGTAATGAAGTCTCACCTGTTACATAATTCTTTAGATCCAGTTCATTGCTGAGAGGGTTGTTACTCTTGAACATGTACAGATTGAAAGGAGCTGGTTCTTTACCAATGTTCTTCCACATGGTGTAATCAGGAGATGTCCAGCGCCCAGCCAGGACATCATAGTCCCTTTGGGTAAAATGAACGAGTTTGGTTAAGGGATCATACAGCCCGCCGTGGAACCCAATAACCAGCTGGAAATCGGGGTTAGAGTCGTAATAAATCTCCCCATATGCCGTGTACTGAAGCTGTTTGATCATGAGGCCGTTGATGCTGAACACTGCTAATGGAGTGCCTGTGTTATCAGAGGCGACATAATATTCTTCCCCACTGCTACTCTCCATTGCAAAGAGGTGGCCCTGCAGATCATAGTACAAAGAGGTAATTTCTGAATTGGAATGATTATAGACATGAGTTACCCTTGTTGGATTGTGAAGATCAGCATAAAAGTACTGTAGATGATGCCCCAGGTTAGTCTTACATGAAGCTCTTCGGCCAAGCCCGTCATAACGGTACTGAACACTCCACCCATTTGCTTTGTTGTAAGCTCTTGTTAAGAGTCCTTTGGAGTTGTACTCAAATACGTCTGAGCCGCGCTGACACAGGAATCCATCATCGTCAATTTTGTATGGTATGTCACCTAAGCGCGTAATCCTGTCTCTTAGGTCGTAGCGCAGAGGCATCAGTCGGACACTGTTTCCAGGATTCAAGAGATGAAGGTTTCCATTCAGATCATAACTGTAACGCCAGGTTGGCCTATCATTTACTGCTACGCTTTGCAGTTGCCCATCTCCATCGTAATCATAGGTGTACTTGGTTGTGTTGGCATATGGACCAAGTTTCAGTTCTCTTTTAGTTACCCTTCCCATGCTGTCATATTGTACAGTCATCCAGTACATCAGGGATCTGAACATTTCATACTGAACCTCTTTAATGCGTCCATGGGTATCAAAGTGCTTACTCAGCGTCATAACTGCTGTAGTAATAATTTGATTTATATCATAATAAATAACTCCAAATTTGCCAAAATGCTCTACTTTGCCGGAAATCTCATCATAACGGTAAAGATCAACTGGAAGAGGCGTCTCACTTATTATAGGTTTGATGCTTGCAATTCGAAAGCTATTATCATGATATGTATAATCGAACCTTGCATTGACCATACCTTCTTCAGAGAATCTGTAGATTTGTTTGTCAACAAGAGGACCAATTTTACGATAGCGGATTGTACAAGAAAATCCTCCACTTTGCAAATTCACCATTTTTAGGACACCTGTAGTTTCATCATATCCAAAAGTAACTGCAGTGCTGTCATAAACAATTTCAGATAATTTGGATAGCTTTCCGTACTTGTAGAAGACTTGTCGGCCAGTACCTAAAAACGATGTTTTCAAAATCCTCCCATCATCACTGTAATCAAAAATCACTGATGCATTGCTTTCAGGAGGATTATAAATATTTCTAATGTAGCCAATAGAGGTGTGAGTTGACATGCTGTGCCGAGCAACACTAGGCATCGTAACAGCGTGAAGTCGGTCTGAAGAATCATACTCGAAGATATACTGTCGTTGACTCTGAAGCAGTAGTACCATTGACTATAGGGAAAAAAATTATACACAGTTACTAGCTTTCAGCATGTGACCTCTGAGAGGGCATTAAAGAAAAGAAAATTTTACTGAAGAGGCATTATTGTTAAATGAATAAAAAGAGAATTAGATACATTAGTTAGGGGCACAAAGCTGCTCAGGAATATTGTCAGATTGCCAGACGAGAGGATCTGCTGCTGGGAAATCAATATCCTGACACTCCAGAGAAACTATAGGTTAGCAACCTATTAGCTACCCTCCCTTTAGTAGGACTATTTTTCTTTTTCTTTTTTTCTGAGGGATGCAGAGGAGTTAGAGAAATGACTTGATTTATCTTTCTGCTAGCAGTTGCAATTCACAACTATTACTTTGAAACAGGTGAGAAACTAAGCAGAGAACATCAGCTCTGGTTTGCTTAAAACAACAGATTTGAAGAAGGAAAAGGGAAAATAATATGCAATTTTGAAGTATTTAAGACACTTTTATGATTGAATTGTCTTAATTAGACTAAGTAAAAATGCATTACCATATTTTCATTTAATAAATAATGATTAGAGACGAATTACCTGTTTCTACCTGAACCTTTTGTCAGGTTTAGTCATGCATTTTTGGTCTTAATTAAGCACAGTTCATTGTGTTAGTTTATGCTGTTATATAGCAGCCTAACCGCTTTCAGGAAAACATCAAAAGACAGGAACCATGAACAAAGTAAAGTACTTCCCATTAAAAATTAGTCAAAATCAGTTGACTAATTGAAAAATAAGGAATTCTGAGACAAAGGGATTCTTAACAGCTGGAATATGTCAAATTTTAGATAATTTGTATGTGTGTGTATGTTATGTAAAGAGCTTAAAATGAAGCCGAACAGTACTTGGTCTCTTTGTAGCTAATGTCAGAAGGTAAAACATCACCTACTTTTTCTAGATAGGTGTAGCTCCAAACCTTCCCATCTGCAAACATGCGCGATATGATCCTGCCTTGCTTATCAATATCCGTTCTTTCACTCATGGCACCGCGCTGAAGCCCCGCCAGGCGCCCGTTGAAGAAATAAGACACGTTGACAGCAGCCAGGCCGCTGCTAGGTAGCCAAAGGAAAGGCCGTCCCAGCTGATCGTAAATTATCCTCAGTGTAAATTTCCGGTGATCATCATAGATTTTTTCTGTGCGTATGTTCCGGTCATAATCAATGGAGAGTAAATTCCTTCCGTGCACCTATTGAATGAAAGAAGGCTGCATTCAGTGAGCAGTGGGCACCATGCCTCTATGGATTTTCAGCGTGAAAACAGCATGCACAATGGAGACCTCAATTTCCCCACATTTTGAAAAGTGTAGGACATCTTCCTATTAACTGGCTTTTGCTTCCTAGTTTTTGGTGTACTCAAGTGTGTAACTTTGAGTGTTTTCCTGGGATATTTCCCATCTCCCTGCAACAGGAGACCTGTAATCTTACAAAGAAAGGTCTCCCTTGTTGTCAGAACTGACATACTGCAAACCTAGGTCTTAAAGTGCAGTGTTAGCACTTAGCAGAGAAACAAATTATTTTGCATGAAATGATTTTTCTACTTCTGCCACCAGTAGTTCTTAGCTGTTTTCCCTACAATGACTCCAAGAACAATAGAAGAAATTATAATTTTGTGTCTTCATTGAGATTTAGCAACTTAGGTTCTGTAGCTGCAACATCCTGCTTATGAATTCATTTATTTAATGTTTTCTTCATTTATTTTCCAAATATTCAATAGATCCGTCAGCAACCCGATCACTTGGGATGGGTTTCATTTCTTCTGATTAAAATCTTGATCATACAGGCTGGGAAAGATGGACTTCCATTTTTGAGAAACAAAAGTGCTAAATAATTAGGTTATTTTTTTTTTTTTTCATTTTTTTTCAGTTACAATTTTCAAATCAAAGTATAGCATGAAGTGTTTCAGTCCCAGATTTAATTTTTTTTTTTGGTAAAAGAGCAAAACAGAAACAAAGGGGCATAAGAATGCTGAATGGAGAGGCTTCCAGTGAGAGTGCTATAATGAGAGATACATAAATATATTCATTGGAGGCTAAGCCACAGAATTCAGGCTAATGCTGTCATCTGATAAAGCTTCTTAAGTCATTTAATTGTAGATGCATCATTAATAAAGTAGAAGTCTTTAAATTAGATATAATTTGAGAGCAATGACTACTTAAAAAGTATTCATCAGTTTCTGGGAATTTGTTCTTCAGCTTGTATTTTACAGTAGCTTTAATTAAGCAACGTTTTCTCTTATCCAAAATTAAACTGCACATCAAACAATATGTAAATTAACCCTGAGCCTTTCTCAAGGACATAAAAGTTATTCTGAGATATTTTCACTGGCAGGGGTAAACCCAATTCCCATCCCAACCAACTCTGTAGGAATTCAGTTATACAGAAAGCAAATTTAAAATTAATACAATCTTGTGTTTGTAAAGAAATAATTATTTGAAATTATCTCTCATTATCCTAATTTCTTCCATTAATAAAATTTAGCTCTTTAACAGT
The DNA here is from genome assembly GCA_035590195.1 of Aviceda cuculoides. NCBI lineage: Eukaryota > Metazoa > Chordata > Aves > Accipitriformes > Accipitridae > Aviceda > Aviceda cuculoides. Next base: position 4,906,754 of record JAVJGG010000043.1, read on the forward strand.
TTGCATTTCCTCAGTGGGCAATTATTAGAATTTCTGTAGGTTTTCCCAAAGGTTATCCTGGCAACTACTTCTCCTGTGATTCAATGAAAAGATAGGGTATTTTTTTTTTAAAACACCTTGGTAAAATAAATCATATTCTGCTCTCCCATTGTAATGGAAACAAAGCCAGGGAAGCCAAACTCAACATCAGTACTTCCTCGACTAGTTTTGTAAGTGTGATGATCCTGATGACAGAGACATATCAAAACCTTTTCCTTCACAGAGCTCTTGGGGAAGCAGAAGAGAGCTTTCACTTCTCAAAAACACTTAGCTATAACGTTAAAGGGTGTCTGACTGAAAGATCCCAATTTCTTAAGAACAGGCAGATTTTCTAAAAAGCAAAAAAAAAAAAAATTTCAGAAAGATTACAAACTGAATTTTAGCTTTTGGGGTTTTGTGGGTTTTTTTGGTTTTGTTTTGGTTTTTTAATTTCTGAAGCTTCATAAAGCAGTTGGGATTTCTGGGGTTTCTTCCCTCCATTACAGTAACTGCAACTGTAATCTGCATGTAGGAAAGTCTGACTCCAGGTATCCTTCCTTTTCTCAGAACCATTATAAAAGTTATTAGTTTGTTTGCCATAGAAAACTAAAGTATTAGGGGTTTTTTAATGATTACACAGAGAAGAGCTATGCCCACACAAACATCACTTGGAGAATAAAGAAGCACATGCTTGGATAATGCGGTAACTTCATTTTCATTTGTAAAATAAGTAAAACCAGAGAGTGTAATTGTAGTGTCATATTAATTATATAGAAACCCAAACACAATGACTAACACCCACTCTTCCTGGGAACACTAATAACACTGTTACAAGTATCATGACTGAAGATTACCTAACACGCTCTTTCTCTGTTGTTCCACTACCTACATGTACATCGGGTTTTCCCTTGGCTGCTGCTGAACAAGCGGCCGTAGGGATGAGCCCGTTGTGCCTCGAGTAAACGTCTTGCAACCAAAATCACTTACATGATGCTGCACTGTAACAAAAACTCTTCAGAAGGGAATCTTATCAAGACTTTATCTGAAGCTACTGCAAGACACTGAACGTGTGGTGCATAAAACAGTAGCGGACGGTAAGTGGGATAACATAAAGGTGAAGTGCAGGTCTTCTGTTCTTGGCTTAATGAAGTCTGCCCAGGCATGTTTGCAGAGGCTGACACGTACAGCTGCAACGTGCCTACAGCACGGATGAGCAGAGCTGGGGGCACAGGTAGCAGCACTACCTGAAGAATCATTGAATAGTTGGGGTTGGAAGAGACCTTTAAAGGTCATCTCTTTCAAGCCCGCCTGCAACGAGCACGGACATCTTCAACTAGACCAACTCAGAGCCCCCTCCAACCCGACCTTGAACGCCTCCAGAGATGGGGCATCTACCACCTCTCTGGGCAACCTCTTCCAGTGCCTCACCACCCTTGTCATAAAAAATTCCTTCCTCCTATCTAGTCTAAAGCTACCCTCTCTTAGTTTAAAACCACTAGCCCTTGTGCTGTCGCAACAGGCCTGACTAAAAAGTCTGTCCCCGTCTTTCTTCTTAGCCCCCTTTAAGTGCTGAAGACAAGGGCTATGGGCTCCGGGAAGTACTCGTGAGAGGTGAATCCCATATAATAACCATCCCTTTCAGTAGCACTTGATTCTGAATTGGGGATTCAGGAGCTCGCTCACCGGTGGTCCCGGCACTGCGTTAGTTCTGCAGCAGTGCCCCCATCTGTACCAGTACAGCTGTCCCAGCTGCTGTAGCCTACCCGGCCTGCCACCTGCTCCCCCTGATGTTCCAAGACACTTGCTCTATTTCATTCACTAAACAATTCATAAAGATGAATAAGAATAAATGAGATGCAAATAAATTCTATGCTTTCTCCCTCATTTTCAAATTTCATTTTCAGTCCACTCAACCTGTTATAATCTCATAGTGATTTTCATTTAAAAGAGCTAAATGGATATGTGATTATTGTTACAGGAACTAACACCAGACAATTAAATGTTGAGGTGTTGCTAGATAAAGCAGTGTTTTGATTTGCATAAACATGATGCAGGAAAACCCATCTCAGGCAAGGTTTCAGCTGCAAGACGTGTTTAACTTCAGCTAATTACCACAAGTACCTCTACTAAATTTTTAGTATTGAGAGTTAGGATTACAGCAATTTCATTTCAGGGTCCTATTTATTTTTATTTTGAACACCTAGTCAAAAATGCAGAGCTGATCTATTTTCTACTTATAATCAACTTCTGCAGGTCAACACATCAAAAATCAATTACACAGCCGTGAAATGTAGTCATTAAGGATTAGCTGCTAATCTCATTCCGTTTTTTGTCTAACCTTCCCTCTCTCCCCAATAGGTGCCTTCTGAGCATTTGTGAGAATAAGGAAAGACTTGTTAATTCAGTGCTGTTAATTAGATAGGAAAATACCAAAATTCAACATCTAAGTCTTTTTTTTTTTTTGTAAATTACTACATAATTGTTTACATATGTATTGATTTAATATATCATCTTGAACACATAGAACTGCATCTCATGTCCAATGACGTTGAAAGAATTACTAAAAGAACCAGGACTTGATCAGCGCTACATTTCTTTTCTGCCCAGTATCTCAAAGCCCTTCCAAAACTGCATATACTGAAGCAGCCAGTGAAAGTTTAGGCACTTAAGGGGTGAAAAACAGGCCAGCTAAGCACAGAATGGGATTAATTCAGCTGCAGCAGATCCTTAATTTGGCAGGGGATGGATTACATGACCTCAGTGTCTTTCTTATCCTATGCTTATGACTTTGTAATTATGGCAATTATTTTCCAATCGTGCCATTTGGGAAAGAGAATAAACACAATATGCCTGTCTCAATGAATCTGTAGGGGGATTTTTACAGAAGCAGAAGGTAACTGCTCAAGCTGTAATTGTGTTTGCTCCCCAGGACTAACTGTGGTAAGTGTGCCATAGCATTTTTACAAATGGTGAGTGGTCGGATCTTTTTTTCCCCCACCTTCAGAAGCAGAGTGACTTGCAACAATATTCTGGGTATTTTTACCAACCTCTTTTGGAATACTTTTAGTAATGAAGCTTCTATAGCTGATTGCAGCAGATGATCCCATCCGGTTAACTGACCTCTCAAATAAAGAACAGATTGTCATAGCAAAGACGATCCCAGAGTTGTACATTTTTAACAAGTAAAAATAGGAGAGACGTCCTTCAAAATAGAAAATTAATTTTCTGCCCACAGAAGATCATTATTGTAATGACAGATTCTACTTACCCTGAGCTTTCTTCCAAACACAGTCACTTTGCCTTTAATCTGTTCCTTCCTCAGACGCCATTCAATTGAGTTTAAACCGTTTTCCATTGGTAGAGAAATATTACATCGTCCTATGGTGGGAGTCACAGTCCCAGCCAGGACATGAGGTTCGCTGTGAAAGCTAATGCTCATGCCATTGGCATACATCACTCTCAAAGTACCATTATTACAGAGCTGGTAGCTGTTCCTCACTTGATCTACAGCAATAATGAAAAGAAAATAATTTAGCTACTCCAGTCATAAAGAAAACATATAGCTTAATTTGATTGGTTTTTTATTGCACTCCTGTTGATGTTAAATGAAGTCAGCCTGCAATTACCATTTATGTGGTACTATGGTGGAAATTACAGATGTTACTGATTCATGTAAAGAACAGTAGTGTAACAGTGAGCCTGCAGAAAGATACTGTGTTTATTTCATTATGTTTTCCCTTTAGTCTTAATTGTGAATCAAAATGCACAGTGATATGTGTTCAACCACATAATTTATTTCTAATATGAACAAAAACCTCCTGAAAACTGAACTGCTGGATAAACCCCAAACCATTAAGTTCCAGGACAAAAAGAAAAAAAAAAAAGAAAAAGAAAAAGAAAAAAAAAAAAGACTGCTGGACTCTTTATGAGTGGGAAGAAGTAAGCACCTCTTCTTTTTCTTTCCCCTTTTTTAAAAACTGTCTCCAAGCAGAGGCTTTGTACAGAATTACAGTTTGGCATTAAATCCTCCAGGTGTGAGGCTCCAGCAGTGCAAGCTGGCAGCCAGAGTCCTTCACCTGCCTGCCTTTCTGCCGCCCCACCAGCAGTGTGCAAGCCTGATGTGCACACCTGGCCTTTTGGCTGTCGGAGAAGAGCTATAAAAATAATCCTGTACTTTTATGGCCGTGCAGTTCCGCAGCTGTTTGACACAGCCAAGTCTGCTCTCGGCCAGGATGGAGCGCTACAGCGTGCAACTGTCACCAAAGCATCAATAGTTGTCTGACAGAAGGACAGCATCTACGTAATTAATCATCTGGTACAGGAGAAATCAAGTCTTTGTCACCAGGCGTGTCATGGTATAATAGTCTATAAATGTTGACATTTATGTCAGGAGGAGACTATTGTTCGATGAGGATGCTCTTATTCCAGTGACATCATATCTTAACTAAAACAAACCCCATCACTCGCCAAATTCCTTTCAGTCTATCTGTGGTGACTGTTTTCACTTCATCGGATACAGTGCCTGGGCCGTGCTGGAAAGCTCTACGCAAACATTTAACCACTTTGTTGCTGATCTCTCCTGCCGTACTTGGGCTGTAATGCTGTTCTCGGAAGTGCTAACTGTGGCAAAAGACCATCCGCTGCCCTGATTTTTCTACCTTTTATTTAACGGTAGCGTACACATGTGGGAGATTTCATTTCCAACAGCAGGCGGCTGCCTGAGCCTCTCTCCCCACAAGGATCTCTACCCAGGCAGCCAACGTCCAGCAGTCAGACTGCAGCTCTGCGGCACTGAAGCCAGAACACATTTTGCAGTGAAACAGAGAGAAATATGCACGTGGGTACAATGAACCTGACCCAAGAGGTAGCGGCAGGACTAACTTACACAAGCAGACAATGACCATACATATTTGATACAAAGCATGATTGTGAAATGTCTCTTACCTGTCCTGAAGACCTGCCATTTTAGGAATGAGCTTTATGGGAGTTTTTCTTGAAAACTTTACACATTTTTCCCCTGCTCATAAGTGTACTAATGACACGAATCTTTTGCGAATTGCTTTCTCGAGTTGTGTGTGTGGTTAGGAGATGTGCCGAGAAGTGTGCTTTGGTACCTTGAACAACTGTATAGGAAGCCTCCACAGAGGAGAGATTTGTGATGACCGTGACATCGTCATCCCGATTAGAATTCTCAATGTCGATGGTAATAGACTTTTCCATTTCTCGATGAAGGCTAGTTACCACTCCAGTGGGACGTGTTACATTGGTCAGACGCCCTTCATGATCATAGCTAATAGAAAAGTTAGTGAGAGCAAAAAAGCATGAGGATATATGTTCATTTCAATACCCAATATATTAATAATGCACCACATTTGTGCAAAAACCCCAGAAAGAAACAGATTTTCAAGAACATCCTGGCCATACCTATTTCTCTGTTCTTGAAAGAGTCTATAATGATGAAATAATAATTTTTAGAGATACTGATCTCAACTACATGAGTGTAAATCCAGGCTAGGATCTTTTAAATTATTAAATGAATAAATTATATTATTACAGATATACAGAGTGATATTTGGCTCAAACAATTATATTAGTAAATTCATCTGTATTTTAATAGTTGCATTTCACTCTAAGGCAGTAGACTTATGATGGATACTACAATATACAATTGCATACACTGCTCATTTGCAATTGAATACTTAGTGGAAACTATTAAATATGGTCTTAAGTGACATATCAAGGAATGAACTTGCCATAAGAGATTAAAAAAGACATCAGCTTGAGAACATAATAATTTCATTTAGATCTTTCTTATATGTGGTATTGTACTGCATTTTGGGGTCAGTATTTTGGCTCATAAAGATGAATGATGAGAAGTTAAAGCACAGGATAGGTTGGAGTTGCACAAAGGGCAGCAGTCAGCACTCAGAATATACCTTAGAGGATGAATTAAGTGCTCCAGAGGCATAAAGATAAAAAAAAAAAAAGAGAGAAAAAGGGCTCTCCATGAGTTTATTACGTTAAATTTTTTAGAGGTATAAAGCCTGAGGATGGGGGAAAGAAGGAATACTGCCTGAAATCAAATCATACTGTTTCTCCCTTTCCTTTAGTATGCTATATTTGTGTGCATACGTATGCTAAAGAAGCAATCCCTTGGATCTTAAGGGCAAGAAATGGGGACCTGAAACAAAATCAGTATTCAAGTCTGACACTCTGCTTGCTGCAATTCTCTACTTGTGTAAGAGTCTCTCACCCAGCCGCTACCAAAGCGCACATACTTCTAAACAGCAGAAAGGCAAGAAAAAAATGTCCTGTGTAGATAAAGGGAAAAGTTTAGGTAGAGATTGAAACCAACTGGTCATCCTTCGAACGTAGAAATCCAGGGAGCGGGAAGCCTGGAAGAGAACTGGTAAATCCATTGCACTGCCTGAGAGTAACAGAAGAGAAGAGGAGCACATTTAGTATCACGGAGCTAGCTGAGTTCTTTGTACATCGTGGTTAGCTGTAAAGATGAAAAAAAATCAGTGCTTTCAACATGACTTTTTACAGTTAAATCATTCAGAAACCTCAAAGTAGGCCACCTGAACTGTATAGCATATCTCCAAAATTAATACACAAATTGGCTCCTCAGTTAATACAAATATAAATTATGCCTTTCAAATCCATTGCAAATGGTTGCACCCATTCAACTGAATATTGGGGAGGAAGGAAAAAAAAATCACCTGTGGAGCAACAAGCCTTACCAGAACCAGTGGAAGTATTAGGCAAAGAAGGAAATCAATAAAAAAAAGAATCGTGTGATCTAAAAGGGACCGATAATGTATTGTGTTCATGTAAGCAGTTCAGCATCAAATAAAGATTAAGCAGCATGATTTTTCTTAATAAAAGTCACAGATTTCTACCCATATATATATATAGTTATACATTTTCTTTTTTACCATACCAACAAGATACTGGATAAAAGATAGTAAGTTGAGATAATCTATGAAAGGGGGTTTGGTTAAATCTGTATAAAGGTCTTCACCAAAAAAAAAAAAAAAGAAGAAAAGTACTTGTAAAATATAGATGAAGAAAGAACTTTGTCCAGTCAAGCATCCGTCTAGCAAAGAAAAACAAAAGTACAAAAAAATGGACAATTTCAAAAAATCTCAAAGGTCAATAATGAGATACACCCTAGGACTCTGTATGGGGACTACTTTGGTATGCTTAGTGATTAGCAGAGTGATGAGGAGAATGCTTAGGTGTCAAATATTACAGAAGAGACAATGTTATTTAGGACAAACTAGAAAAGTCTATGAGTGGCTTCAGCATCACTGTGAAGCGCTTGGTGAACATCCAGAAAAATGGTTGGCGAAAATCCCCATCAGCAAATATATTTTAGGCAATGCAAATGAGACATTAATTTAAACTCTTCATTCACATTGCTGGGTTTTTAATTAACTGAGGAAAAATTCCTGGGATTTGCTGTGGGCTACTCACTGAAAATCTCTGTTCAAAGTGCAAGGGCAGTCTAAAAAGTAAATATGGATGAGGACATACAGAGACTGAAACAGAAAAATGAAAATATTCTAGTTCTATTTCTAGAAATCAGTGTTTTGCCCCTTGCCATGGGGCATGTTTCCCAGTGCTGGTCACAATTCTTGAAATCAGCAGTGGCAGGGAGTTTATAAGCAAGTGATGGACACACTCAAAGTGCTACATACAAAAGTACTCGCTATGAAAATCTGCAGACTATTTAGTTTACAAGCTAGACATATAAAAAAATCACTACTTAAATGATATATATGCCCTGTAATAACAATGTATAAAGAAGGCATTTCTACTTTATCCATTGCATCAATAAGATCCTATTGAAAAAAAAAATACCTTAAAGGTAAAAAATGTAAAATTAATAAACCAGAAACCTTTTATGTACTACAAAATTTAGAAATGACATATTATTGAGAGGTTCCTTTAAATTTATGTATTATGTGAGAGCAAGTGCTTAGTAGAATACAACACCCAGACATTTGTCTGAATAACAAGAATAAAGCTATATAGGAATCAAATGGTTATATACCTTTCTTCCTCATGACATGAACCTGGGTCTAATGAAGTAAAAGAAGAAAATTTGGGAATGGAAAACATACTGATTGACCCGTGACTTCTTAGTATCTTCTTCAGAAGCAGCCACTACATATCACAGTTGATGACACAGCGTCAGGCTAGCTCAATCAGATCTGATAAGGCAATCTTTATATCTTCAAATGAGGCGGGTTCTGGATACACTGAAATTCCTGAGCTTTTGTTACTGACTTCAGTTAGAGCAGGGTTTCATCTTACTACTACCAAGTTCTTCTACTAATAAAATTGCAAGGGCAGAGATCCTTTCTTAATCCCACTACCTTAAAAAACCCAGCGTCTCCCTGCACCCCTTACTAACTCGCTAACATCCTGCTAATTGTGACCAAGTCTGCCCGAGCAGGCAAAGGTTTCCCAGACCGCGGTTCCCAGGACAGCTCAGGGTAACACCGGCCACCAGCGCCCCGGGCAGACAGGAAAGCTTTCCCGATTCTGCCTGCAGCCTGGAGATGGAGCCCGGCAGCCTGGTGGCCCTGAGCTGGCCACAGCCAGGTGGCATCTGCTGGGCCACCAAACACAGCCCCAGCTCAACCGCGAGACACAGCGGGGCACCTGGTCGTCACCTGCTCAGGTAGCTACAAATATCTGACCTGTGCATCCCTTCGGCGAGGTGATAATGCACTGGAGGCTGTCCTCCCATGTCCAGTATTACGGTACCTCTGTATCTTCTGCAGTTTCTGTCGCTAGCGTTCTGGTCTCTGAGGTTTGAGACGTGTGCTGCTCGACAGCTTGTAGGTGGGAGTAGCTAGGACAGTGCTATATACAGTGCTGCAGAAAGGGGTAACAGCAGCTTTGGGCTTAGCGCAGAGCAGGGCAAGGTGCAGATCCACATACATTTACATAGATCCCTATTTTCTTTCCCTTACAAAACCCAAGCTGATTCGAGAAGAAAACTGCAGCATTCTCTTAGGATGCTCCCAGGACCAAGTGGAATACCACTGAGGACCACTTCAAAGATCTGTGCTTCGTGCCCAAAACCAAGCTTAAATGACCTCGCGTGAGCCTGCTGGTAGCTGTTATATTATTTAAGAGCCTTGCCTGTTCCTAGTGCAAATGGACTGCATGCATATACACGTGCACTATAATATAATATATGTAAGGAGTGTGTATGCACACACACACACACAAATAAAAATAGTCTGTGTATTCGTTTCTCTGCATATACACACACGTACCTGGATATACTGCACAAATTTAATTCTGTGAGCATTTTCAGGGTACAGTTCCAGATAAAAGAAAGGAATATACCCAATAAGATAGTACGGCACTCCAACGTCTGGTTGATATAAATGCACTAAAATAAATTTTTCATAAGAACTTCATATTTTACTACTTAAAAGACATTTGTTCTTTTCCAGTTCTGCTGCCATATTAACAATTTTGGGCATGGGTTATCTCTGTATGAATGCATGAATGTAATGGCACAGAAAAGTATTTTGTTGTCCTTATAAACTCTCATTGGCTATTTCTTTCATCTTCAATTTATATTAACTTATAGCTACCAAAATAAGTTGCATGATGATGAGTACAGAATTTTCCCCTTGGAGCTGCTTTGAAGAACAAATAGAAACCAGAAGCCAGTATTGAGTGACTGTGGACTGTGATTGTTTAGGTTTGTAAATTTGATTTAAATAATTTGCATATTCTTATTAATAAACCCCTCAACTGTGGGGGTACATGAGAGGGGAAAGCATATTAAGGAGTTACTGTAAGTCAGCTGCTTAGGATCAGCCTAAAGGGAATGCCTCTGTTTTCCCAGTATTTTGTAATGAGTACCTCCAGTGCATATAGCTAACTTCTAGCCTTCACATAGGATTTTCCATGCACATATAGAGACACATATTTTCTTTTAACATCTTTGTGAATGGCATTTTATGGCTTTGTTTCTAACCTAGATAACAGTCACCATGTATAGTTTATTTTATGCAGGCACTATAAAGTGTATGCATTTTTAATGCAAAAAATGTCTATGTTATCCTCTCATCTATGGGCTTTATGCTTATGAGAATGTATGTACAAATCTAGTAGAAAGCAAGTTATTTCAGCAGCCTCATCAAAGTTACTAATAATCTAAGACAGTACCTCAGGTTGTACTATTTAGACCTAAATGTGGTACTTAACTTCCACTGACCTGAGGCAAGGGTTGCACATCTTCTCTTATTTGATCTTGGAAAAAAATCTAGTCAACTTGTCAGCACTATCTACACGTTAAATTATATTTTCAGATGCATCGCAGTACGACATCAAAGCACCTGCCTTCTATATTTACTTAGGAATCATTGTACAATTTTCCTAATAAATCATGCTAACTTAGTACTTCATCTGATTCTCAGACACCAGTTATACCAGTTTTGTAACTTGCAACTATATGACCTTTTTTAATGTTTCATTGATTTTCATGTAGAGGTTTAAATTACTTTGCTTTTTAATTTTCTAAAATTAATTGCTGGTGTTTTGAGAAATAACTAGTTTATATGACTTCTGATCTGAAACCTGAGCTAGCTAGTAAAAAAAAAAACAACACAAAAACCTACCCAGAAGGGCATCCACATCTCATCAGCAATCAGCTGAGATTTTACCACCATCTAGTACAGTGAGCTTTTACTTGATCTTGTAATCAGCAGGTAATACCTTCAGGCGTTCACATAACTGGATTATTTTTGTAACTAATGTGTGGTAAAGACATACTCTTTGCAAAATATTAAGGAGAAAAAACCTCCTCATCTCTACCCGCAGTGGTTCAATTTCCAGGGCCACAGCAGAAGGCGACCACGAGAGGGCACTGCTTTCCTTTTTACGGGAACGAAACACATAGCGGACAAAATACTGACGTGAAATGCTGATTTAGATATGTTTTGAGCAGACTGAACACAGTTCTTTTTATTCCTGCATTACTTATGTTTTCTCTAAAAAGAAAGAAGGTGGTGGCCTAGACGAAGGCATTAATAAACTAAAATAGGTGTGCGTCATTGCTGGTCTGTATCCTTAAAAATAAGCCTACAACTTAAAATTAAATATAGAGCCCTATTCATCTTTTCTACTTACTGATTTGAGAAACGATATTTAGTAATCACTAATTTAACTATTTCGAACAAAACATAGCATCAGACTTGCCATACTTATATATATTTTCAATATATCGTTTAGCTTCTATTTTTGAAATTGTTTTGATCAATAAATGGCAATAAGACTACTAAGAATAGGATAAGTATAAATAAAAATCTGACTAGTTTTTCTAGATTTTTAATATACTTTTGAACTTCATCTCTGATGAATTTCATGTAAAGAGGAAGTTCTGCCTTTCTAATCTATATCCTCATGAACACCAGTGTGCTTTTGGGTTATCTACAAATTATGGAAGTTACACCAGGGGTCTGACAGATAGCTGGGGATCTAATTTCCTCACTTGTCTCAAGAATGAACAATCAGTGAAGTTAATCAACATTTTAACAACCATGAGTAATATACGAGTCTGAACAGAAAGATACATAATTTGAGTTCCAAAAGAAGCTGCAGCATTAGGGTTCCTAGAGAGAGGCAGCTCAGTAGGAGCCGTAGATTGCTGGGGGCCGGGCTGGACGTAAATTATCTGTGGCCTTGCTGACAACTAAGAGCAGGGACCCAATCTGGCAAATCAAACACTGGTTTCTGAATGTGGTACACGGTCCTTCGTGCTGGAGTGTGTGAGCTTCCCCACTGGCCTCACACTGCGGGCAGGAATTTAGGTGGTTTGGTACCCACCTAAAGGACCTGGCAAAACCGATGAAATCAAGAAGCCGCTTAATCATTTCCAGTATCATACTAGAGTGAGATGTAACGGCCTTATTCGGTATCAGTGAAAAGCCTACAACAGATTTCAGTAGGGTCAGTTTAGGGCCTACTCACTACCATGTGAAAAATAAATGTATGCTTAATATATCCAAAAACATTCTTACTCATAAAATGTTGTCCATCCTGTTTCATCACTCTTCGTTGCTAAGAGACCACTGTTTCCGTTATATGTCATTAATCCGAGCTCCAGGGTCTGTGTTGAGACTAGCTTGAGTCCACCATTAGTGCCAACAGCCAGCGTGACAATCTGATTATCCGGCATCAGTAAATGGCGGGGCATCCCACTGGCATCCCGACGGACCTTCAAGGAGTTGCCATTGTTGTCCATCACCTCCGTGACATCGTTATCGCTGCTATAGGTGAAATTGTACAAGTACTCCCCGGTAACGAGGCTGAGAGTGTACTGGTGAATCCCATCAGCATTGAAGACATACAGCTCCTGTTCTCCTGGAGATGCAGCTTCATATTGGTTAAAAGAATTAAGAATGGGCCTGTTTTTACTGACAGCCCTAATGCGGATATTTCCAAGATCAGCTATGTAGATGGTACCATCTGGGGCCACAGCTAAGGAAGATGGTGAATTTAAGATGGCATCAGTGGCATACCCATCATCCCCAGAATAGCAATTACAGTTGACATCATTTTTGCAATCACAGTCTGAAGCTGCCCCTGCAAGAAGGCATATTTCTCCATTGGTAGTTACCTGGCGTAGCCGATTAATTTTTTTTTCATCTGTCTCACTGATGTAAAGAACTCCTGTGTGTGAGATGGCAATGGCACTGGCTGATTCAAGTGCAGAATGAATAGCCAGTTTGCTAAGAGAGTAGTCTATACCAGGAACCTGGCAGTGCATGGGGCGTCCAGCAATAATGCTAACTTGATGATTTTCTGTGATCCGTAAAATAACATTGTTCTCTAGGACATACAGTGAGTTGTCCATGGGATTGACAGCGAGATCAGTAGGCCACTCCAGCCGTACCTATGAGTTGCACAAATTATTACTGTAAAACTCATAACTGAAAAGCACACTTCTAGTGTTTAAAATTCCATGTGTAACAACAGCAAATTAGTGAGGGGTTTATCAGCGTAAATCATGAAACCAAGTCATGAACGGCAACTATTTCAAACAATGATTTTGTTTTTCGGAAATATTAAAGCTATGTGCAGTGGTAACTTTGGCTAATTGTGTTTCTGTGCAAAGAACGAATGCTACATTGTGGAAGCTCTACAATAATTACAGAAAAACAGGCAATTAAGACAATAACTCCCATTATCTCAACATTATTTCTCTATAGTTGCATAAATAACCTGTGTTAGCCACAGTAAAAGGATGGTTCACTCATTTCAGTAACAAATCAAATATGCTATCATCTTGTGCTGCATAATGTATTTCTTAAGTGGCCAGGCAGTCATCCAAAATAGATGCCCATCTCTTCTAAGGCAGAGAAGAAAAGAAATGCAGTAAGAGTCTACCTGAGTGACATCCATGCTGGAATCACAGCTGAGAGGTCGAACAGCAGTTAGGTCATTGGAGCCCAGCAGGGTTGATATAATTCCATTCTGATCCACTTTTCTAATCATAGTGGCATCAACAAAATACATGAGTCCATACTTATCCACTGCAATTCCTGCAAATATGAACACCAGGCATCAGTGAAGCAGGGAGGCTCCTAGCTTCAAGGCAGGCTTCATCTTACTAACAAGTTTACAAGATGGTGACGTTTGTTCACTTCCCTTGTTCTTTCCTCCCTTCCAACCTGAGCACAGGTCCTGGAAGCCTCCAAGTACCTGTAGTTCTGCTGAATAAATGGCATCAAGCAGGTTTATCCTTTGGGGCTTTAAAGAAAAGAAAAGAAAACAGCAGAAATCCCCCAAATATGCCACAGAGCCAGCAGAATGCATCAGCTTCTTTGTAAATTCAAACTCTGTATGATATGTTACATAACCCGAGAAAAAAAAATATTTACCTCCTAAGTTTTAATCTCAGAAATCTGAGGTGTTGCTTTCTTCATCTGAAGGATCTAATGAGGATGAAGAATTTTTAGAAATCTTTTGAAATGGCTTTAAAAATTTTGAAAAATTAAGAGGACATTATATTCTTTCAGGATGTTTTTTAATTCTTTGACCTGTTGCAGTAAGGAATACTGGAAGAACATCTGGTGTTTCCAGATGAAGACACAGGGGTTTCCACCCTAGAAAAAAATGAAAGGTTCAATGCCTGTCACATTGGGAGTCCTTGGAGAGGAAAGGCACAGAATGAAAGGGTGCTCCCTTGGAGGAACAGAAGGTGCTGCTGCCTGTTGTGAAGGAGGGCAGACTTTTTCTCACTTGCCTTTCCTGCTTTGATTTGGCACACTGCCTTGCCCGTTTCTTGGGCTGAAAATAAAATATTGATCTAAAAATTTTGTCTTCAAATGGCTAAAGTGCTCATCCTATTGGGCAGTGAGAGAAGATTCAGCTTTATCTTCTTAACTTCTATGTAGAGGCTTAACTTAAAACATGCAAGCAGCTCTGTCCTGTTAATATACTCTGTATGTATTAACTATCACCTATACAAAGAAACAGGACCTTTCATTTTTATTCACTTTTATGATTATCTAGTTATTTTCAACCATTGAAATAAACCCAAAGATGTTTGAAACACCTGGCAATACACCTGATTAATCCATCCTTACAATTAAGATGAAACAATGGGGAAAAAAACCCCCCAACTTAAAAAGAAACACATCCCCAAATCTCTACATCCTCTTGAAAACTTTTTGTTAAAAATTAGAAACTGGGTAGGGCAAAAATCCTTTTATTTTTCCTCCACATCTGAAGAAGGGGATACATAGAATAAAAACAGAAAAAAGCTACAGCAGGCAGTTTTTCTCCCCTAAGACTGTATCTCAAACAGTAATTTTTTTCCCAGTTTACATGCTTGCTTCTTCGAGCGAGTGGTACCCTGCTAATTTGTGTTCTGTTCTCCTTTTGCAGCGTTCAGTGTTGGGGTAATAAAGTTTGCTTTAACTAAACAAGGCATGAACACTTGCCAATCCACTGTAATTAAAGCCCAGAATAAAAATTACCAAGCAAGGAGTGATTTAATTGCCAGATAATTATTTTCACATCCAGCCTAGCCTCACGCAGTCATTTTTTCCAGCTTCTTTTCCTGCTTTACCTCGAGGGCTCATTAGGGTTGCGTCCACTGCCTTCCCTCCATCCCCACATCTGGCTTCGTCAAAGGGCAGGCATTGCTCTCCAGTCCCTGCTACCACTTCAGAGTTACCAGCTAGGTCTTTCGTGCCAGTGAGCGACTTGACTTTGTATATCCGTCGACTATTGGTGTCCGATACATACAGTGAGCCTGAAACAGGGTCCACGGCCAGATAGTATTTATGAGCGGGATTGTTGCTTTAGAGAAAAAGAAAGCATAAAACAGAAACAGCTGAGCAGTCTAGAAACTTCGCAGACTTTCAGAGCTTGGATACTTATCAGGCACAGAGAGATCTGGAAAGAAAGTCTGACACCTTCATACAGAGGTGGGGTCTGAAGGACTACCATCTGAGGACCTGACTTGATTAGGGCCTGGTCGGTGTTTCGGAAGGATTGTCATTTTAAATCTCATTCACCCTGCTACACCAAACTTTGCACAGCAGAGCCCAGTAAGCCAAAGCTGCACAAGAGACTTTCCTCTTGATCTCTTTAGCCCTTTAGATCTGCTCCAGGTCAATTCTCTTTGGCTTATCTCTACCTGCTGCCCTTCCTCCCCGCCACCTTGTTTAACTTCCCTTGAAAGTAGAAGTCATAGGAGTAAGATCAAAGAATCAGCTTCTGAGTTACTTATATTATGCCACAAGATTTGTGAGGTCTTGTATAAACAGCAGGCAGAGGCATAACAAATTTATTCCTAAAGCAAATTTGTTCTCATTCATTCTTCTTAAGAATCTCATATAGGGCAGGTGAAGTTGGTTATATGACTAAAACCAGAGACCCCAAGTGTCTGACTTTAACTCCAAACCTTCTGTTATTGAAAAACTGGTCCTCAGTTTGTGATTAGAACGGGTGCTCATATGCAAAGCTACTTCTCTTCTGAAATATATGTTTTTTGACAGCTTGTCACATTTTGGAACTACTTTAGCAAATCATCTGCAAATTGAGAAACGTCAATCTTAGCGATATATATACATTCACACACATACAACTGCAGTGCAGAAATATTTTCAAAATCTTGCCTGGCTAGTTTAACTCAATTTAGTTGGATTTTAAGCATGATGTGAATTTTCCAGCCTTTGGAGCCTATGGGTGAGTGTAAATAAGGTCAATGGTGGTTTCAAAGCATAGAAGACAAATGAAGACAGGAAGAAAAAAAATGAAGGTTACTTACCAGTAACCAGAGAGACTTGCCTCCAAATATCCACACTCCTAGTTTCATGTGGCAAAAGTGCCCAACTCCAAGAGTGCGGATACACAGAGGTAAGTTATGATGGACATAAGACATTTCTTGATCAGACTTGCTGAAACTATAATAAGGCCACTTTCGGCAGATGGATTATCGGCAGCACAAAGACAACTGTGTTCATGTGGTCATGACCAGATTTGGAGGAATGAGGAGGCCCCAAAATACTACTTTCTACAGTTATCTTCCTCTATGCCAGTCATTGACATGCTGTGATTTTAGGTCAGTAACAGTTTGTTCTAAAACTGTAGAAAGTAGGAAGGAGATTGGTTTGATCAAAATTCAGTAGGCAGAGGTAATACCATCTGCTGAAGTCTAGGAGTGTAGAAATTAGAGATGAAAAAATACAATAAACAAAAAATACTTGTCAGGTTTATTTCATGCATGGATCTCAAAGTACTTTAAAAAGATGGGTATTACGCCCATTTTACAGAGGAGGAAACTGAGGCACAGAGAGGTTAAGTGGTGTAGACAAAGTTATGCAGGGAGGCTAGTGACATGCTTGAGATTAGAGCGCAATCTTCTTATTCCCCAAGTTCCTCTCCTTATCTTCAGCAGCAGACTGCACCTCTTCACTAGACCCTTACCACACTCCTTCTCACCCCTCCAAAACAAAGCTCAACCTTTGCTGCATAGAAGAACATTTATTTCCACTTACAAGTTTTCGCCAGTCTCTCAAGTATCTGAGCCATATAAGCACCCGCACGTTTGTCACTGTTTTGAAATTCTGCTCTCTTCCTCCACCATGCTTGCCCCTTACGCCAAAGAACAAACATTGCTGCGACACTCGTGTTGCGCCATACTTCACAAATACACCCAAACTTAGCTCCAGGCTTTGCAACGGCAGCGGGTGAGCCACCGACCCAGGGCTGCAGCTGCAGGCTCACCGATGCTGCCTCTCTGCTGGGCTCCGGCCCACAGTGCCCTTTGCCCGGTCCTTCTAAAACTGCGGCCGAGCAGGGAGACCTGCGGCGGGGACAAACCGGAGCTGGGCACGGCCATAGCTGCTCGCAGCCGGAGGCCTTGGCTTGGTCTCCGTGGCGGGAGCTGCTCCCAACGGCGCCTGGAGGAGCTGCTCTGCCGCCTGCCAGAACCAGCAGCACCCGCTCCTCGAGACTGGAAGGGTCTCTCTTCTTTCCCGGCACGACCTTGCCAGCCTGTGCCTGCCTTCCTGAGGGAGCGCACCCCTGCCTCCCTTCTGCCCGCAGCTAGCCTCACGGGTGTCCCACTGCTACCGGGATGGCGGGAGGGATGAGTCGGGGTGAAGAGCAATGGCAGAACACAGGCTTATGTCCCTCTCCTCTCCTGCCGGTGGTGTGTCCATGGAGCTCACCCTACCTTTCTCCTCTGGAACCTCCCTCAGGGCGGTTCTGCTGGGGAGTCAGTTGTGAGCCTTTGTTCCAGATCGGAGAGCAATTGGAGCTGCAGACCTACGGCATGCCCCTTTGCTCTTTCCTGAGCTCCCGAAGGGAACGGGTAGTGGAGGACTCTCCACGTAAAATATCTGAGGGACTTTGGCAGAAAATGACTGGTGAAAGGTGACATGCACTCACTGTGTCCCCGGAGAAACTAAACTATGAGATTATTGCCTCAAACAGGGATGTAATTTATAAAAAAGTAGTAAATATTTCTCAAACTGGCAGCTGAGCAATTAAAGACCTCTGCCCCTCTTTTCTCTATGCCACTGTAATCTTTTATTTGAATTATAGGAAGCCAAGGAATGTACCTTGTTTTAAAAGATTTTCCATAACATTCAGTATTGCTCAGAGGCCTCTGTCAATAATGTCTCTGCCTCTAGCCCTCCCCGATGAATGCAGCAGTTACCACCATGTGGTAATTTAGCCAAAAAGAGAAGCTGCCCAGAGCAAATCTCTAAGCACCTGAAAAATTAACTAAGCTTGGTTAATGCAAACAAGGAGCCTCCAGCATCACCAAGAATTATTAGCAAATTGTGAATTAATTAATCCAGGTAAGACAATTTAGTGGTGTTACACTTGCTATACCAAAATATATTGTAAAGGGGAAGTTATACTGTTTAGTCCAGACCATCTTCTGCATCTAGCTTGCATTACAGAAATGGAAAGTATGGTTTTAAAAGGGTGGTGCACTGGACACTATGGAATAGTTTACAACAGCTCTCCTTGTTTGTGCCCTTGATATTCTCCAGGATGAACATCCTCCCCGTCCCAGGTGTGGGGTGGAAGAAGGTACAAGCATTTCCTATGCTGCTGCAATCCAGAAGGCCTAGTGCTCACGTGAGACGAAAAATCTTTTCTGCTAATGTCCAGAAAGGTTATTATGCCTCCCTCATGAATCTTACAGTGACTGCATCTAGTGGTTCCATACAACCAGCCCCACAGGTTGACTGACTGTTAAATGTATTTGATGAAATAAAATAGAAACTAAATTATGAAAAAAGGACAGAGGGTTCAGAAAATCATTAATGACCGGAAAATGAGTTTTTGACCTATTTGCAGTCATTAGTGCTTTTGTGAACCTTTCTGGCATTTGTAAAACTGCTGTTGCAGTTTACCTCAACCATTTAGACCAATTATAGACAGCAGGGAGAAGTGTTTATATAGAAGTTAGCTTGGGGTTCATTATACTTGCATTCTACTAGAAATTTCTAATTATTGTCAGAACTTATTTGGTTGCTTTTTGACTGCATTTCATAATTGCTAACGCTTATCATATTCATAACACACAATTAGCACATAAAAATGTTTCTATATATGGTACATGAAGAACATAACATTACACAAGAAGCACAACACAAAAAGCAAACACAATGAAGCAAACAAACCATATCAAATTATATGGGAAAGAGCTCGTGTCTTACCTATGTTTAAACTCTTTATTTCTTTATAGAAAGGGAACAGAAGAAAAAAGAACAAACAGTTAGCTGAAGAATAGATGGTAAAGCAAACATAGTATTTGTTTTATTTTACAAAAGGACACAGGAGAAGATATCTCTTTTCAGCACTAGCCTTAGATTCTTTTATGGATGAAGAGCAACTGGGAGTGATAGAGTTGCAAGCTAGTTCCCTAGTAGAACACCCCTGCCCCCACCCCCCACCCCCCACATATTTTGTAACT
>JAVJGG010000043.1:4926357-4965926 GCA_035590195.1 Aviceda cuculoides
AAATTAAAATAAAATGTGTCAGTCTTTTCGTAAGAGTTTTCATATGGAAATATGTGTAGCTTCTGGGCTGGGAGCAAGAGAAACTGGCGGTTTTCTGAGTACAGAACTGGGAAGGGTGAAGCACTGGGCTTAGGATATTGTCCACCAGTTGGAGGCAACCTCTTTCATCAAAATAGTTCTCCAACAGGCTATTTCTAAACACATTTCTACTGCACAGTTTATTTTCCTCTCCTCCAAGTCTCCAAAATAATTGCTTAAAGCAAGTTTGGATGCTACTTGGTATCTGTTTAAGCCTATAAAAGCGAACCTTAGGGTGAAAAAAAAACCTTCTAAGTAAGCAGGAAGATACTGTACAATGGGAGATATATATAGCATTAATTGATCCCTAGTTTACTGTCTAGACACAAAGGCAAAGGAAAAGTGTCCTCTACTCCCCAGATGTAAATGAACACATTCTCCACACCACAGTGTTTCACTGTGTTTAAGTAATTTCTATTTAGGAATATACACTGAATGAGACAAAGAGGTGCATGACTCCTGAGCTGCAGCACTCAATGCACAGCCCCAAACTTGCAATACCAACGTTAAGCATGACATGCAACACTCTTGAGTCAAAATTCCTATTAGTCACTCAGATCAGGCACCTTCATAAAGGACAGTGCGAAGCAAATATGCACACTGGGATATTCTGACTTATAAAGTTACTCAAGATTTATATTGGCTTATGTAAAACCAAAATTACATCCATTGTGAAATCTAAATACAGTGATGTATTTGGTTTGTAATACTTATGGACATACTGTTTGCAATGCTATTCAAGCTACTTGATAATAGCTGAAGACTCTGCTCTCATTCATACTTAAATCGCTCAAATCTTCAAACTCTTACCCATGTAACTCATACAGATTTTAAGATGACCACTGAATGACAATTACTGCTATAGATGATGTTTGCAGGAATGGACCTTAATTCCCTTTAGCGGAACAGGGGGCAAACGACACCATTGCAAGTCCTAAAAATCTGTGTGTCATCATTTGCAGCTGTCCAACAGCACTCAAAATACAATAGCTTTATCGTTCATTGCTAATAGTTATAACAGAAGCTAAGGAAACTATGCTATGGAAAACAGACTTTCACAAAAGAAAAGAGAAAGTAGACAAAAGCAGATTAGGTACATCTTCTGTTTCTTTACTGATGCCCTTTCCCATTTTCCCTCACACATGCTGAAAAGCCCAAGTTCTCTCTTGCATAGAGAGAAAGCAAAGTACTCGGACTACTTGGAGACAACATTTCAAATACCAGATGTGCTAGGAAACTTTGCCACTGGCTGATATTAGGAAGTGAGGTCCATATAAATGCCTTATATTAAGTATCCTAATTTGAAAATGTTTCTCTTCACCTATGGAGCTGTAGTCCTATTTACTAGAGAGCTAAACAGAACTGAACAAATAAAAAAAAAAATCAAGATATTCTATATAAAGCAGAGCTATACTGTATATTGATATAAATATTTATAGCAGGTCACACATCCATACCAGCTACCTTCTGTGGTTTATACTGAGCTGCTAGCAGAAAGCACTGGATGATCTATTACTTTTTTTGTCTTTTTAAATATAATGAGGCAGCCTGGTGGTGTATGAGGTAGGTGTCAGAGAGTGATTTCAGAGTAGAATTGGCCTGAATAGGATCTCTTTTCTCCTATATAAAATCAGAATTCACAATAGTGACATCAACAGAATGACATGAATGGAAGAGAGGTGTAAAATAGAGCTAGGCCTCCTATTCTCTAACAGTCCAATCATTTTGCACTTTTTCCCACTAATTAAAAACTAAAAGTACAGTGAAAGCAGAGAAACTGGTTATCGGCCATAGCATTAAAAAAAAGGCTAATGACCTAAATTCACTCAATGTACCTTGCAGTTCTATCCAATTTACAAGAGCACTAATACTGTTGCCTGAGTGGGCTGTAGAAGTATCAGAAGACAGCCCATACAAGCTATTTTTCCTCATTTTTCTGCAAATACTCAACAGTGCTGTAACTATAAGGTCCAGTTACAAGAGTTACAGTTTGAAGCAATAGCTCTTGCCTCTCCTAGAAGAACAAAAAAAGGAGATGGAACAGAAATGGGTGAAGTGGTACACTCTACACTCATGCCTTCCCTATTAAGTGACCAAATCTTAATGTTGTGGGCAGGGGGGGTGGTGTGCAGGGACAGAAATACAATCTTAAAAAGAGTTCTGATAATGCAAAGTGACTCTGTATGTCAATCTTAGCTGCACTTGTCAACCTACAGAAATGGACTTATGAGTATGGGAAAGAAGTGGGAAAGTGGCTCTCAAAACCATTGATAGGAAAATCTTCCTTCTAACCTTGTAAGACTGTTGTTATACCTTTGCTTATCACTTTGGGTCAATACCAAAGGGCAGTCAATTTTTTAGTTTTCAACCAAACTGAATGGTGTATGGTACTGAGGGGAGATTGTATCAAATGATCACCAACAAGACAGAAGAAGGTTCTTTGTACTTCTTGTACAAGTTGGTTTGCACTCTTTAGTCCTTCTCTAGAGTCATTGCTCTGATAAGCTACAGACTTTGAACTATGCATTTCTGTGCCCCATTTCTCCACTGGAATTTAAATAGGTTGAAAGTGACAATGTTTTACAAAATTATAAAAAGTAATGGTAAAGGCTGATTTGAGCACAGGCTACAGAAATGAAGTGCTAAGATTAACACCTTACCTCAGCTCCAATATACTGGTAACATTCCTGGATGGGAAGATACGCCGAATATAGTTAAAATCTCCAACAAAGAGACTTCCATCAATACCCACTGCCAGTGCTACAGGAGCCAAAAGCTTATTTCCTTCTGCCAGACCATTGCAGCTAGGACAAGATATGCTTCTTCGGCGCCCGTTCCCCATAATGCTGGTTATCACAGCCGGCTGCTGAGTTAGAAACTGATTTTCTCCATTGCCTTTGTGCAATATACCTAATAATGAAGAGGAGAAGAAGTGCTTATTACCGTCATTCATTGCAGGGGACTTCAGGTAGCTCTATTTTCAACAGCTGCTGTTAAGGACTGTACACTGAAATGACTCCAGCATTTGGTTCTTCAACAGCGCAAAAAGAGTGAAAGAGCTTTGCAGTAGTAAAAATGAAGGTGTAGTGAAGATTCTCTGTTAAAAACCAAACAAATACACAACCACAGACCCAAACATAAACCCAGAGTCCTTTGCTACTCATTATGAAAGAAAACACTGCTGTACAGCTCTCTGGCCTGGCACAATGGTTTAGACTGTCTTATTAACTGGGAAGTCAGAAGGCAAACAGTAGAGAAGACGTGTTCCTTATTTGTGTCCCTGGATCATCGCACTCCAGTTTCCTATGTTATGTTTTCTTTGGAATTTTATGCCAACCTTACTGTTCTCTTTCCACCTCTCGGTCTTTCATGCTTTTTTCATGGAAAATGTAAAATGAAAAACAGAGGTGCCAGAGAAGATGACAGCACAGAAAATGAAAAGGTAGGAGAAAGATGAAACCCCTAGAAGGGCTGCTAAGGATCAATGATAAAAGGCAGGCGGAAAGCTAGTAGTAAGGATCTTTATTAGGCTTCAAGAAATGCCTTTAAGCTAGGATTTCTTTTCAAAATATTGGTTCAAAGAGCAGACCCGTGCTCCAAGAAGGGAGTGGATTCTCTGACTGAGTGACCATTTTCAATGTCATCAAAGATTGTAGAAATCTGGCTGGAAACTTTTAGCCTCATGTTCTTTTGGAAATGCAGTTGTATGATCCTAACATAACTGGCTTCCCAGTGGTGACAACAGTGAATATCACGTACTATCCAAATGGCTATCTCAACAGCGCTCGATCCACTGCACAGCACTTTAAGTGTGTTCAAATAGCCTGATCCTGCCTATTCTGAACAGTACTTTAGATTTCTTGAGCAACAATATACTTTGCAATTTGTTAATGTGAGGATCAGCAGGAAGGCTGTAGAAAACACTTTACAGGGATCAAATGAAATATATGCTAAGCGTTCAGCTCCCCGAGAGTCTCTGGTAAAATACGAGGACCAGGAACATTAGCTTAGGATATGTAAAGACAAAGAGAAGAAAGGAAAAAACCAAACAGGTGACAAACGAAAAAGACAAATATGACTGTCTATCTCATCACAGACTCATAACCCTTTTAAGCCCCATCTCAGATTAGACGGAAAAAGGTCAAACAAAAGGAGCCAGAAATGGGTGTGGTTAACATCAGAAAAACAGGGAAGGAAGAAAGACAGACATTACAGGGGAACAAATTAACAACAGAATAGAGGATAAAGATATGGACTTTAAGAAAGTCACACTGTGCAGAATAATAAAAAAATTATTCAAATTCTACAAAAGTTTTCTGACAACTGAAACATGTCCCACACCTTACTGAGCTAAAGATGAAAAAAAAGAGTGGAGAAATTGCATTTTTTAAAGTGTAAATACAATGCAAATAGAAAGTGTTCACAGACAAAGCTCCAAACAGCACAGAAAACATGTGGAATTAACTAACTCACCACTCTTGACATTAAGTACATGATGTTTATCCAAAGACCATCCTCCTAAATTTGAAGGATCTAGTTCAAATCCTTGTAGCAGTGCTGTCCTCTTCTCCCATAAAATGAGACTGGGGCAAGTCTCATATTCAAAACCCACAGAAACTGAAATAAAATAAAAAAAAATAAAATCTAATACACTTGCCAAACAAATACTGAATTAAATCCAGAGCACATTCAAATTATTCAGCATTCCAGTTCCCCAGCCCCCTCAAGAAGATGGAGTGATTCTATTCCTCTTTTATTCTACAATATTAAATTCAGATCTTTGACTAGACACAAATTTGAAACTTCATTCACATCTACTCTGTAGGGATCTGATCACTTCTTGTTGAATAGCTGGTGTTGGGAAGTGACTGGTTTGGTGAGAGGAGAGTGAGAAATCTAATTTTTAAAATACAATAAAATTATTCTATCAGATAACAGGACAAGATCAAACTCTTAATTTGCCAGATGTTCACAACATTTATTTAGTGTGTTCATTTTACATACTATATACCAAGGAGCAGTGAAAACTTTGTGTGCTTTTAAGCACACCTGCACTGTAAGCATTACTCAGGAAAGCAATATCCTATGCAATAAGGTAAGAAAGAAAAGCTACAGCAAAGAAGATTTTAGAAAACATAGTAAAGAAAAAAGATTTTTAAGTAATTCTTTACTTCCACACTGGCACAGCTCTGATACCCATTTTTAGCACTGTTGTATCAAAACTAATCTGATACTCAAATGGAAATGAAAACTTAAAAATATTATGATCACTCTTCTTCCCACCCACTAGAACCAAGTGAACTAAAAATAGCTATAGAACTGCATGACTGAACAGCATCAGAAAAACACCATTTTCGTTTCAAATGTATTATACCACAAGAGGTTACAACAACGGCATGTATGAAAATCCAAATGCACTGAAGTATGCCAGAGAGTCCAGCATGAGGTTCACTTGTTAACTGAAAGCAAATAAAAACATAGTGGTGGACTAGGTTTCACCTAAGTTCCTGTGGCCAGTTTTTTCCCATTGTTTGGTCTAAACCTTCTAAGTCAGGAAACACAGGCATGTTGATAGAATTTAGACCCTCTGAATGTGATCTTTAACGTGTAAAGGAAACATAATACAAAGATAAATTGTGTCAGGAAGACAAGAACTGCTTAGTCTATATTTGCTTCTGCATAAGAAATTTTTGCAGTTTTGTTACTAAGAATTACAGGTGTTATTTGGAAAGTTTTGGAGCTTGTATATGCTGACTTACCTACAGCATCTGACAACCCATAAACCTTCTGACCATATGCATCTGTTTTGTCCCAGATAAATGTATATGCCAAGTTGGGAGATGCCTGAAATGATTTTTGAAACAAATGCCCTTCTACTGCTACCATTAAATGGACTTTGATTAGATTCAGCGGCACAAGTGACTGAGTCATGGTGATCTTAAGTAAGGATTTGTATCCAGCAGTACGGGAACTCAGGTAGCTGAGCTTTATACTAGAGCCAGGGATCTCAATTTCTTCATGAAGAACCTGAATAGGAAAAAGATCAAACATTTTACATCAGTGCTTTTTTGGTTTTTAGAATATTGCTTTGCGTATTCTTATGAATTTGTGACTTTCTACTACTGGGAATGGTTATTCTCAAATCAGTGCAGTGATGAAGTTCAGCTGACATTTCTGGACAAATAGTTACTTGGCATCTGTGTACATTTCTTTTTAAGAGTACACTGCTGGCAAAAGTGCAAATAAGTACAAGTAGTTTTACTGCAAGTTATATGCAAGGGGAACATAAGAAATACAGTCATATGAACCTGCAACTCCCATTAACAGTTAGTATAAAGTAAAGATTAACTGAATAAAGTAGTGAAACAATAGTGCCAGTAGAGTTTTCCTTTGTCCTAAATAACATACAAGAAAACAGCCTGTGGTTAGCACCACACACCAAGCTTTTGCAATATTCTCTTGAAACGCGTAAGCTGTCAACTGAAATAGAGATATACTTGATATATTGTATGATAATGAGAAGGTGCAAGGTAGTCAAAGATAAATGTGTCTGGGTGACATGAACCTAGGCTATCTCCTGCAGACCTCATTAGAAAACCTGGTATCTGTCAGAATGAATACAACTCTAGAGAGGCATTTGCTACAGCAATCCAGGGGACAAATGGTGACTCTGTGGTGAGTGCTCAGGTCAGCACTAGCATCTGACCACTGATTTCTACATCCTTTCCACTCACGCTGTTCTTACCTGGGTTTCCGGTACAATGGGATTCCGGCCAGGAGCATCACTGAAGAAAGTTGAAAGTGGTGATGAAATGATGACTGGGTCAGGACGGACAAAACCACTTAGATCACAGCTGGGAATGGAGTTCTCCTCTGTCTTCATCACAAGTGTGTCCATGGCATAGAAACTATTCCACGGCAACCATACTGTCCTTTCCTGACTCATAAATGGGGCCCGTTCAAAGTGCAAGGTTAGGGATGCTCCGCCATTTGCAACCAAGTCAAACCTAGAAAAATGTGAGCTTTAGAAGTGACAAGACTGAATAATTTCAATAATAGCATTCCTGGCTAATGAAATAGGTATATAGGTATACTTATAGCAATAGGTATATAGGTATACCTACAGCAACAGGTATATGTCCTGGTTTTGGCTGGGATAGAGTTAATTTTCTTCCTAGTGGCTGGTATAGTACTGTGGTTTGGATTTAGGATGAGAATACTATTGATAACACACTGATGTTTTAGTTGTTGCTGAGCAGTACTTACATTAAGTCAAGGACTTTTCAGCTTCGCATGATGCCCCACCAGCGAGCGGGCTGGGGATGCACAAGAAACTGGGAGGGGACACAGCTGGCACAGCTGACCCCAGCTGACCAAAGGAATATTCCATACCGTATGACAACATGCTCAGCATATAAACGAGGTGGAAAGCTGGCCGGGGAGCCGCCGCTTGGGAACAGGCTGGGCATCAGCCGGTTGGTGGCGAGTAATTGTTTTTCATTTGCATCACTTGTTTTTCTTGGGTTTTATTTCTCTCTCTTTTTGTTATTTTCCTTTTCATTCAAATTTTTTTTTCCAATTCTTAAACTGTCTTTATCTCAACCAATGAGTTTTCTTACTTTTACGTTTCTGATACTGTCCCCCATCCCTCCAGTTTTCTTACTTTTACGCTTCCGATACTGTCCCCCATCCCTCCAGGAGGGAGTAAGTGAGTGGCTGTGTGGAGCTTAGTTGCCAGATGGGGTTAACCCACAACAGTATATTTTAAGTGTCATGCTTCAAATGATTGTGAATGGGATGTGAACCTCTGGCAACAACTGAAATCCAGCCAAGACAAACAATGATTTGAAGTCACCTGGACAAAACTTGTTCCTAGGTATTATAAAATCTGCATTAAATAATTAAAAAAAACCCCAACTAACAAACACCCCATTAATTATTACAAGTCATCTTAATTTATAGAATCAGCAGAGAAGCCAAGTTCATATTGAGCTGGACACTGAATTATCCCTTTCCTAAAAGATGCTGTCCATCAAGCACAGAATGGGACAAGTGGCAGTAAGAGGATAGTAAGGAGAAGTTTTGCTGTTTGTGTTCTACAAATAAGGTAAGAACTCCTGTCCCCAGGCAATTGAACTGTCATTTTTCAGAGAGATTAGGTATTTACTCCCAACCCCCTACATAGTCACAGCAGTAATGTGGAGCTGTGCAGGCATTTTGAAGTCTGGCCTAAATGAGTAAAATACTTCCAGGTTGTTCTGACAACAGAAGTAGATATCAGTTGTTTCGTGTAAATGCTGGCAACATAATAAATTACTCAATGATTTCAATAATCTGTTCAGATCTAAATATAGTTCAGCTCACCATTTACTGTAGTATTAAACCACTGAAATCAACAACATTATACTTTTATTATAATAGAAAAATATTCTGGGAAATGTGGAATTTAAATACTCCCTATAGTTCAGTTGACTCATATTCATTATCTCAATTCAATTGTTTGCAGGCAAGATCAAGATAAAATGGCAAATGTTTACAATGCATGTGTCACAGATACTCTGTTTTAGTTACCACAGCCAGTAAACTAGATAAACTATGACACATTGATTTTTGTTTATCCAAATTTGTGTGCATTTCAAATCAGCTGATACAAGGGGGGGAAAGCACTTTTTTGCACAGCAGGAAATTGTCTAAATATATTCAATTAGAATCTTTTGATTACATTCTACCCTGAAGAAACCCAAAAGATATTGGATCTTCAAAAGGAAAGAGAGGCAGAAGGGAACTTTTAACAAAATATACTATCTATAATGATGCTACTTTCTTTTTTTTTTTTTTTTTTTTTTCCCCAGCAGTATCAGCCTGCCTTGCATTTTAAAATAAAATGTTTCTGGTCTCAGCTGGATAGTACTGTAGTCCACAAATATTTTCATAGATACAGAGCAATTTATTTGAAAGGAGTCTGCCTGCTAACACGTTATTATCAGAAGTCAGCCTTTTCATATTTACTTGCAGTTAGTATTCAAAATGCCATGTGAAAAATTACTTTTGTGTTTACTTAATAGCTCTTTGCCCTGGGAGGAATGCAATGCGTGATACCACATGGTTCCATTAGATTGCACCATCTGTTAATCAGCAAAGATACTACATATGAAATAGGGGCTCAATGAAGCAAGCAAACTCACGTGCCGTCCTGACGAGTGATGGTATAGCCATACTTTGGATACTTGACAAATGACACATTGACCCCAACTAGAGGAGTTCCATCTGTAGTCACCACTTGGCCTCTTATGAGAGACACAAGACTGAAAAAGAAAGATAATTAAAGGTATTAAAGTTAGTTACAAAAGCAAAATTACGTTGTTTATAAACTGAGTAGTGGAACACTTGTGCCTCATTTACTCTAAATCCAATTTACTCCAAAGATTTTTAGAATACTGAAGATACCATGATATTGCCCAGCTCCCTCTATATACTTAAATCAAGAAACTGCTTATCTATGCAGTGAGGTCTGTGTATCCAGAATGGGAGTTGGCGCTTTCCTTGTCTAATGAGGCTTTGTCTCATTGTCTAACAAGGCTTTGCACAGTAGAGAGCTACCCCATGTTCAGCCAAGCCAGAACTGTCACCCTGAAGTCCCGCTGAAATGACGATAGGGCACTTCGCAAAAACCTCCCTGGGTACCATAGCGTGTCTTTGGATGCCTAATACACTTGGAAAATACGGTGTAATCCATACCTCTTTTTTATACAACCAATCTTCCAAATTAAGGTTCACGTTCCTTCATCTTAGGGAGTGACTGATGTCTGTACACTGCATTTAGTCCTGATTTGTAACCCTTGCTTTTCACTGTGTCAGCAGGAGAAAGGATTTGGTTTTAAGGCCAGCTTTACGCACAGGCAAAATAAAGAGTTTTCTTAGCCAACAGGTTAAGTGACTTTGCTTAACCTGACGGCGATGAAGGTGGGTTATTCCTGTAAGAGGCACAGTCGGTCTTTTTCTCTTTGGGGAGTGCTTTGCTGCTGCCACGTGCCCAGCCCGCAGGCGCTGCTGCTGCCCCCCCGGCTGCGTTCTCAGCCTCCTGGGCGCTGAAGAAGCAAGCCCCGCTTCCCCCTGCTCTTCTGCTCTCCGGCATGGCCAGCCTGCTCCTGCCCCTCTCCTCTCCCCTCCCAGCCGGAGAGGAGTCTTCATCCCCAGCTCCTCTGCCTCCCTACTTCCCCCTACCCTGAGAGAAGCGGAACGGCGAGTAGGGGAAGCTGCATGGTAAAAGGCAGATGGAAAAGGAGAAGCTCCTTGTAGGTGGCTTCCATTTCTACATTGGAAATGTGAAAAAAAGGAGAAGGCGATCCTGGGAAACAGGGAGAGAGTTAAATCCTGCTGCATCCCATAATCTCGGGGATGGCAAAATTGCGTTTTGCTGTAGTCCTGGGTGAAGAGATTTCTATATCAGCAGTACGCGCTTCCAGCACGAGCCGCCAGCTCTCACGTGTAGCTGTAGAGAGTGCCGGAAAAGGAAAAGCCCCGATTCTGAAGTGACTGTGCTGGCAGGACCGAGCTGGCCCTGAACCTTGGCCGGCCTGAGGCACGCCAACGGGCACAGCACCCCGACATCCCGGAGCTCTGCGCCCAGTCCGAGCTGCAGCACAAGAGCATTAAACCGAGCTGCGCTTTCCTGAAAACGGACAAAATGCAGTTGAATTCTGGGACGGCTGTAACACCTGCATCATCCCCAAATCGGAGAACATCAGTTCTCATCAGTAATATCAGGGATCGTTTCTGGGTCTTTCCTATCAACTCTGAAATGTTCAAGGTGCTGTGATGTAAATTTCTAACTGTATTATACTGGCTATTTAACAACTACTGCCTCATATTTTTATTCCAAACAAGGTGTAATATTTTCTTCAATATTACCTAAGAGAAACTAATTAATGAAAATAAGGCATTTCTGCTACTTTTCTTTTAGAACTTTCAGCCACTTCTTGAGCCTCCAGGTCAAGTTTTAATTTGCAAAATCAACATTTTGTGACAGAATATGGAATTTAATAGAAATCGATACCTGTTGAGAAAATCTACTTGGGAATACATTGGACCAAGCTAATTGTCTGGGCATTATTTATTTTGCTTGAATTATTTTATGTTGCAAACACACAGAAATAGTTGTAGGAAGATGGTCACTCAAGCTTCTATAGGGGAACAGTGCAGAAAGCAGACTTAGAAAGAAATCATCATATGGCAGAAAAGAACTAGTAATGCTCATGACATTTTTTTCTACCTTCAATTTTAATATTTCAGGACATAATTTGAATAAGAACATTTTGGCTAATAATCTTCCTTTTTATTTCTAAAATGCCAAAATATGCAACACAATGCATATTAAAATTTGTAGCTAAAATCTGGATTTATAAGAAGTAATATGTTGACTAATAGTCACACATAGGACAACTTTTTTTGTAATCTTTTAAAAGTGTAACTGACAAATTAAGCTGATACATCAAGTCTTTTTTTTTTTTTAACACGGAAGTTAAAAGTGTAAAAACACTTAGCTATTTTTTTTTCCTGAAAACTTCATTTCACATTGTTTCTGCACGGAAACGATCATCAGGATCTAAATAATTTTGCAATCAATACATTTTGTTATTTATTGCTTTAGCATGGTAGGAAATAACTTCTTTTTCTTATACTAGTACTGGAAAAAAGTCAACCACTATTTTGCCCTATGTTTTCATCTCTCTCAATGGAATGAGAGGTTGAGCTACGAAAAGAGAGAAGCCATTGTCCTTCATGGTAGCTATTTCTTGAGACTATGGCAGCTTCAGTATCTGTGAAACTTGGAGTTTAACCCTGTGGCATTTTTAAAAAAGTCAAACCCCTTAGTTTTAAAACTTTCAATTTGACACTATGCATTAGATTTGCCTAAAATTGGTACCAAAAATAACAGGTGAGTTGTAGAATTCTCAAAAGCACCTTCACAACTTAGAGGCTAAGGCCAATTTTAAAATGTCATTAATATGCCATTTGCAAAGTTGTGTTAAAATACATGATGTACTTCAGATTAGTAAAACAGAACTAAGACTTCTGACACCAAGAACCCTAGAAAAACACTAAAAAAAATCTAAAATTTCAAATGAGATTTTTTCAAAGGAGCCTCAGGATTGAACTGCCCAGCTCCTGCTTAGTCTAGAGCTCTAATTCTTAAGACTTTTTGAAGACCGCAATCCATGTCTATACATAAACAGCTTGATTATTTCTAATACAATTTCTAATATTTCTTGGATGGTGCAAGAATGTCTGCATATCACTATACTTGTCTAGAAATTTGGAATGATAATCACCCACTTTTGTAAAATACTTCAAGATCTAGGAATAAAGTGTTGGATCATGTTAATAACGCAACTAAACATTATCAGATGATAGCAGAACACAGATAGAGGGAATATTCTCATTTTCAGTCTGGGTGGCTTAATGAGGCAGCAGCTCAAGCACTGGTTAGCATACAATATGCAACAGGAAACTACCTGCTCGTCTTCACTCACAAAAAATTTGCTGACAGTAACATATATAGAGCAGCATGTACCAACCAGCCTGTGGACTATATGCTTTTTATGCTGTAGCCTGTATTCCTTTTTGGACAAATTATTCAGCCTCATGAATTAGTAAGCTTCTCTCTTGTCTTGTTTCCCTTTTCATGCAACATTGCAGAAAATTTCAAGAATTCCCCCATTTTATTTTTACTGACCCGATGAGGAAAAAAAAAATCACAAAAAATTTAGATGAAGACAGAACAATTTTCTTCCATTTTCCCAAACAACTCCATGTGTGTACACATAGAGTATTTTATAGAATAAAGTGGAGTCTATATTATATGGAGTAGGACTCAACAGGGTTTTTCTGATAGAATATAGAAATCATTGTGCTATTTGAGCATCATAAGGATGAATACAATGGGGACCTGCCTGGTGTATCCAGAAACATTGTGATCCTCATTTTACAGACAAATATTTAGTGACTTGCTCTACACCACCCAGTAAGTCTATAATGAAATCCTGACTGAAAAAACAGTTTCCTGTAATGAAGTCCAATCTTTTGGGCATTATCTCAAATGAAGTTTTTTCTTCAGTTTTAACTTTGGCAATATGAACAGAACTCACACATTCATCAATTTATTAGCATCTTTCCATGGAGACATATTTAAATAATATTGATAAATAGGAACTCCACTCTTCTTGTAAGCATACAATGGCTTCAAATATCAATTAATGATGTGCCGGCTTTTATATTCATTATAAATATATAATTAATAATCATAGGAAGAACAGACACAGACAAAGAAAATCAAGAAGAAAACAAAACCCTAGTCAGATGTATTGATGATGCAAGTAAAACAGTTTTATGTAAGGAATAAATAATAAACCTCCTAAGTTAATGTATCTTTAAACTAATGTGAAATGTTATTCCTTTATTGAAACTTGTGTTAATGGCACTAAATAAAATGCAAACTCTTTCTAACTGGAAACCAGATTACATTTTCCCTCATTCTAGATTTCAGTCTTCATAAAATAGAAACCTCAGAAGGTCCTACTCAGTGGAAGAAACCTTCTTCTAGGTGTCGCCAAGATGTTAAAATGCTAACAAAACTCAGTGTTACAAAATAAAGGCCACATTATAAACTGCAACAGAGTGCCCTCAGTGGGAATGATGCCTGAGATGCAAACACATGAAGGACCTGAAAGCAGCATCTCATGTTAAAACATGAACAAAATCTCTGGGAGAACTTTTCCCATACAGTGCAACCGCACAGATACAGCATCATATTTATAGCTGCTACCTGCTGTTGAAGGGATTTTCTCCTGGGATGATGTGAGTGCTGTCCTTCCCCACTAAGAGCTTGATGCGATCGTAGAATGACTTCACAGCTGGTGAACCAGAATGGCTCTGTTGTATGATGTCGAGAGGATCACGTGAACCCCGGCACAGCAGGCTGTTTTGGCACGTAGACTGGAGGCAGCAGTCTGGGTCTAGGCAGTCGACCAAGCCATCTGAAAGGTAGGAATCATCAAGATTCAGCCGGCTGCACAGTGCTATCAAGCAGTAATATCTAATCGACACATTAAGGCACTGGGAAAAAATGTTACTGCTTACTCTTCATAACATCTTTACGCCATAAAACTGGTAATTGAGCCAATAATGCAATAAGGATGAGACTTTCTCAAGTACACTGGTTAAATACCATTACTGATACAAGTAATTGAAACCAGTCTTAGATGAGAATCAATCCCAAAGAAATCTGTTAAGAGTTGAAAATAGGAAGAAGGAATAGTGGAAGGAGTAGAGGATTTTGTTTAGGTTTTTTTTATTTGTTTTGTGTGGGGTTTTTTGTTTATTTGGTTGTTTTTTTCCTCTTTGCTTTACAAATTTTTTGTATTTCCTTGCTGGGCTATAAGAGTCTTGAGAATTACACTGTTTAATTTCATTTGTTCCGTGTGGGGAGATGAGGGAAGAAGATGGGGGTAACAGAGTAAGTTATCATTACCTAAGTAAAATAAAAATTACATTGCACTCATTTTGGCAATTCATAGGGAAGTGCTGCTGGAATCCATTTCCCATAGATATCTGAATCAGAACTTGTTTGCATGCTTGGGTAAGGAAGGATCAGTCACAAAGCTGGTGGGTTCAGTCATTATATTACATGTTAGGTTGTCCATCCAGAATATTTCTTAAGAAGTATTTTTAAGAAAAATTAGAGTTTAAACACCAGAAATTAAAATGGAATCCTCAATGGGGAGATGGATCTATATACTTAGATAAATCACAACTGACTATTTTTAGCACATACAGTAACAACTTCTAGCATTATCCTTTCCTTTGGTATCATCATTTAACTGAAATATGTTCTCTCAATGGAGTTCTACTGTAATTTAGAAATTAATAAACATTTACTTTAAAATATTATAATCTCTAACAATTTAGAAACATTTGTTCATCTACTCTGGCAAGAATCAGGCATTCAATCTGCAATCTACTTAGGTCTGTAAACTTTCAGAGACTCCCCAAGGCGTATGCATCTGATTTTTGAATACAAATATACCCTGGGCACATACTGAATAGCATACACAAGAGAGAACATTCCAGTAGGTCATTTGACAAAACTACCTTAGAATAGTATCATGACTCATGTATTTTCAAGATTTGCAAATGCACAACAGACCAACATTACCCTACACAGCGATAACTGGAAAAACAACAACAACAAAGGAAAAACCAACCCAAACACAAACCTATAAAAAGCTTTCTTATTTTACAATTAGCTTTTTGTTTCCAGCAGATTCTATGTGCCTGAAATGACTGTTTCTGCTTTAAAAACAAAATTGCCAAGGTATGCTGACAATGTTCCTTTCAGCCCTCTAAGGAAATTTTAGACAAACTATCCTGTTGCGAGAGCTATACATTACTTTAAGGTCAGTCACCTATTCACATTAAGAGCTCCACACATCTTGAAATCCTTTCCAATGTGGTGATAGGAATTTTCTTTTTTGCTACAGTCCATTTTCCACCCACTTTATATAATCGTTGTAAGGACATCGTTAGCTTCAGATTATAACTCAAGGCAGTTTTCCTATTAAGCTCTAAGAACTTTTTCTTACCATCCTGCATCTTTTCTGTTTGTGACACTTCTACAACTATGAACTTAAAGCTGCCCACTCTTTAGTCAGCTCAGCTCTTTTATTCAGACAGCCACCAGTCAAGAGAATCCAATCAACACATTAGAAGTAACAGCAGCAAAACACAGAATATAAACTACTCCCTTTGACAAATTTACATTTACCTGTTCAAGCTGCATCATATTTTTGCTACACCTGTTATCAGAGGCGAGCATACGTTATGTCTGTAATGACCTCACCATGCAGCAGATTACGGGACGCTGTGACCGAACGCTTCTGATGACTCCATGAACTTTCAATTGGCATATCAATCTCTCAGCGTCCTGTCAGTCATGCGAATCACATCTTCATGCTCGCAAGCCCCCTTGGATATAGTCTGACATTACAATCTTCAGTAAATTACCCTGTCACTGCCAATCTCACCGTTATCTCACAAACAATCAAGCAGACAATCAAACTGCTCTGAATTGCCAGTTCAGGACCTGGGAGGCTAGAAACATCTCCATTCAAGACCAGGGAGAAACCTGTGTATGATTCTTTTTATGTAGGAAGGTTTTTATGCACTTATGTGAATTCAGACTTGCATGCTTTCGGATGCTTACAAGAATATTTAGAAAAGACAGGCATATACCATAACATAAATATACATGATTTACTTGTTTGGAACATTATTACTTATAATATATGGCTATATTTCCCCATACTAATTTATTCCCAGATGGCAGGATTCGGGAGTTAGGATATTTTTACCTTATGCCAACTAGTTGATTCAGCTTGTTGCAACAGCAGAACTGAGGTATGGATCTGTTCAGCATACGCAGCCAGAACCTGGGCACTGCTGTTCGGTGTCAAAGGCTTGTACACCGCTATACCGTTTGCATTCATAGTTGCATTGCTGCTATTATTTACTTTGTTCCTCTGAAATCTGTGACTCTATGTATGAAAGAGCATTCATTACTGGCAGAATCTATTTGTTTCTAGTCCATGTTTGCCTAATTTGCTATCCAGACGTATTATCACAGAACGGCTGAGGTTGGCAGGGACCTCTGGAGGTCATCTGGTCCAACCCCCTGCTCAAGCAAGACTACCAAAAGCCGATTGCCCAGGACCATGCCCAGACAGCTTTTGAATATCTCCAAGGATGGAGACTCCACAACCTCTCTGGGCAACCTGTGCTCAGTACCCCTCACGATAAAGAAGTGTTTCCCAACATGTGTTGTGCCTGGGGTTGTCCCCCGCCAGGTGCAGGACCCTGCACTTCATGAGGTTCCTATCAGCCCATTTCTCCAGCCATATTGTACCATTACATATGAAGTGAAGTAAATTGTTACAGAATCATTTAGTTGCATTAGACTCAGTTGATTAAAACAAGGGCTAGAAAAAATGTACCTTCTGTAAGAGAAAACTCTGCCATAAGCATGAATTTTAATTAGAATGCAGTACTTTGTTTTTTAATATATATTTCAGAGCTTGTCGTCTTCCAGATTTCCTCAGGCACACTGAATTATTTATATGGTTAATTCAATGACAAAACCCTCACCATTAGCCCCACCAAGATATTGCTGCTTTTCATAGCATACACATCTGAGTTTAAAGTGGCCAGTTAGCAGCTCTGTGAAACTCTGTATGCTAAAGGGAAGAGACTGTAGAGGGAGTTAAGATGGTGCTGAACATCCTCCAACAATTTGAGACCAAAAGAAGTCCTGACTTGGCCTTAACTGAGAAGAAAGAAATAGGAAATGTTGATCTGATTTAAACTGGCAGCACAGTATTAGCTCTCCATCGCTGTTTGTGGTTCTTCTGAAATCCCAAATCTTTTCAGAAACAAAGCAAGTGACCTAGTATTCCTCTTGAAGACTTCACTTCTCCTAATGGATACACACATTTCTTGACTTTCCGTGAACTCTTCCACAAGCTTTTTGGCAGACTTAACTATACAGCAAAAAGAAAATTTTCAGGTATTACATGTAAGTAGAATAATCCACTCGTGCACACCATATTTTAAGATGGCCTTAGTATTGTGCTCATCTTGAACTTCATTACAACAAAAAGCTTTCAGTAGAAACAGTGATATATATTACTGCTAATGTATTTAGAACCTCTCATCATCAATTTTCAGGTGACTGGATGCCAGAATTGTGCTATACTTTTCCTTGGAAAGCTGATGCTTAAGCTATTGTGGTTTTGTTTTTTTTTTTAACTCCTACGTGTAAATCATCTTTAGTTTCCACTCTTCATCAAACACTTGCGGGCTGTGTTTCAGGTTCAATTTATGATGCACGTTAGAATGAGGCAACTTTGACCTGACATCCAGCTGCTTGAGAAAATGCTTTCTGTACCCAGCAGGGTCAATTTTGTTTCCAACCTCAAATTTCTGAGCACAAGCTCAGCAGAGGGCATCCTTACACTTCACTAGCTTCAGGAGCTCATGGCTTTCGGAGCCTAATTCCTGGAAATTTTTCTTTTTCCCATAAACATTTCAGACTGATGATTAAAATGGAGGCAGGGGCCGGCGGGGGGGACAGCAGCCACTACGAACCCTGAGGGCAAAAGGGCCTTTGATCACTCTAAGGGCAAATTAGTTAATTTATCATGATCCGATTTTAATTATGTGTAGTATTAATATACCCAAGGTGAAAGAATTAGAGATGCTCTCTCAGATTATCAAAAGAGTAGGCCTCCTCTCTGCCAACACAGAAATATTTTAATTGAGCTCCAGAACTGCAGAACTGTTTCTACAGACAGGCTATTCCACAGCCCAGTATATCTTATTACCATTAAGTTTTATCTAATTTTTAACCTAAATATTCATTTTTGTAGCTTGATCTAATTACTGTTAGCTATATTGGCATACATCATTCAAAACAGTTCCTCAGAAGTTCCTAGCGCTAACAAGAAAGGAAGTGCTTCTAATCCCGTTCCAGCCCTGTTCCTCAATTAGCCAAACTGGAAAGCCTCTCTGTAAACTGTCAGGACAGCCATTGTACCACTGGCTTTTACAACAAACCGCGAGCACGAGTATTTTCAGAACCATAAAGCTAAACCAAAGCTGTCTTTCAGGAAAAGCTGGCTTGTAAACCCCAAATCGTGGTAAAGTAGAACAAACCTGGCTTCTGCGTAAGCCGGCTGTGCCTCCGAGTGCCCCAAACCCTCCCTAACGAGGTTTTAAAGTACCCTGGAACATGACATTGGTAGAGCAACAGCCCCACTTCCCTGGTCCGCTCAGGTTCCCTGTGCCGCCCAGAGCTCCAGCAGTCGGGAAAACCCTCATCCCTAAGGGCACCAGCTGGAAGAAACCCCTGCAGGTGTAGCTGCAGCTACGCCCCGAGCTCTCGGTGGTCCTTCGGAACCTGTGAATACTGGTGATTATTGATGCTCCAACTTCAGACCACACATCGCTTAGAGCAGAGTTGACCTAGAGGGCTCCCGGATGAAAACAATCTTGAAAAAAATGTTTATTCAGTTTGAGTGTACATATGGATACCTGTGCAGCAAGTGGTGGCTTTTTAAACCGTGGAATTTGCAGGCACTAAATTTCTTGCTTTCGCTTCTCCATGGGTTGTAAGAGCATGTTATTGTAGTAACATCTCCCGTGAGGGACAGTGTTAGGATAAGCTGGCTAATGTGTGTAAAGGCGATTAGAGGCTGACATGAAGTTTTAACAAAATCACATACAAGCACACTCATTAGCTCTTGTCAAACTTACATAATGTCTAGTTTTGATACAGATTTTATACTTGAGCCTACATGACTCACTCTGGCCCCCATCCACAATAGATTTCAACTACTCATTACATTTAATGTTCTATAACTGACTATTGTACAGGCTCTGAGAAGGTATTTTCTGTGCCAAGAGTATTCTGGGTATTTATATTGAGAACTTCATAAAATCTTTTGTCTGTGCTGAATTAGAGACCCCTGCTGAGGCAATGCTTGTTGAGGCAAGCTAAATTACATGATTTGCTTTTGTGCTGTGAAATACTTGTATTATCTTAAATGTCACGAGCCTGATGCAGTATCAAACCACAGGATTTGTAATTTTCTAAAAGCAATTTTTTTCTAAATGTTTATTGCAGGAAGACACTTCTCTTTTCTTTCTATTTTCTTTCTGTCTAATTTCAGAGATGAGTTTTCTAAGACAACTCAAATAAACAGCCTTTCAATCAGTCAAGTGCACTGTCCTGACAGTGAACTTCTCTAGAAATGTATTTTTCTCGTGAACTGAAGAGAATTCATACCAGAGCAGATAGCTGGCTTTCTCTCATTCATTATCTTTAATGTATTGTGCCAAACAGAATTACCGCCAACTGTACTTCTTCGTGGGGTTACAGCTATATAGTAACAAACTGAAGGGCAAAATTTGCCTTCTGAGATATGCACAACTCTCTTTGGAAAGCTGAGTGGAAAGAAACTAAAATCTATTTTAAAAAGAATGTCCCACTTTAAATGACAAACAAGGAATTCCTCGTTCTATTTAGCTTAGTATTCTATACTGCTACGGGTTGCTTCCTTTCCTTCCCCACACAATTTTAGTCCAGATAATTACATTTTGAGGAGAAATATGACCTGTGAAGTGATATAAGCAGTGATTGCATTTGAGTTTGGTTGTTCGAGGTTTTTTTAATCTGCCTGCATCTGTCCTCTCCATCCTGATCAAATCTGAAACAAAACAATTTAGCAAAATTCTGGGTTTTTTCTGTTTTTCTATCTCTGACACTACATAATTTAACTGTATTGTCAATAAAAATTATAAACATGAGTTCAGTAATTTTGAACAGATGCAAAAGGTGAGAGAAGAGAGAAAAAAGGAAAAGAAAAGCCTAGAAAGAGCAACCCCAGTGGGCAACATGGGCTCCTGCCAGGGCTGCTTCTGCAGAGGCCAGAGTTTGTTCATAAATATCTCTCCCAAATTATCCCATCGAGTTCAGGACAAAGGCCCCTCAAACATGAGCTCCTGCATCCAACATCTAGTGAAACTATTATTTAGAAAAGAAATATGATTTTTGCTATTCATTACATAGTCCATTTTTCTTGGAGGCACTGTAAGGTCTAAGGTGAAATCTGGTTAAACATACACAATTTATGAAGACTGTTCCGATATACTAAAAGTATTTTTTCAATTTAGGAACAAGCAAATTATTATAAAATACTTATTGTAAAAAAATGGTTATAAATAGCCACTGTAGTGATTTCCTTATGCAATATGTCAAAAGAAATATGAACCTAAAAAGTAATGTAACTTCTCCCATTCCTCAAAATATCATTTCTACCCCCTTAATTTCCTAAAATAAATCCACAGTGAATTAAATGGGTTATATATGTCTATTGGGGGGATTATACATTGTAATCACAATTATAGGTCTTAAAATAAAGCTATTTCTAATCCCTCCAAAAGATGCTTAATAACTATTAGACTACTGAGGGACTGATTAAGGAAAGGGATTAGATTTAAAAGTGGCCACAGTGGGTAAATTACACAATCCAAACATGTTTTGGAAAACAGAAGCATCTTCCAATTTAAAAAAGATCTTAAAAGTGAGTCAATGCCAAAACCCCCTTATTTTTCAGTTAGGCTTCCTCTTTAGAGACAAATAAATAAACAAACAGATAAATAAAAGATTTTCAGGTCCTTTCAGTGAAGTAGCCTACGCACCATAGCAACCCTAAACAGGTTCATAATGACGACCCAGTTAGGCCCATATCTAGATTTGACAAGTGATGGTAAGGACAAATACAGGTGAATTTCCCAGTGCTACCTTAGATCATGCACAGCTCTACCTGAACAGCCCTAAGAGGAGAAAACAGCTTTGGACACTTTCTCCTCTCTCTGCTTTGGAATCCTGTTTTACATGAGTAATACACACTGACATCTCATTTAAGATGAAGATGTGTAAGTCTCAACAAGACAGGGACATATCTGCCTCTTCTAGGAATAAACCACCTAAAGGGCATTAATCTAAAATTGAAAGAAAATATTAAGTATAATCTTTCATTTTTCTCTTTTTCAACTATGGTATAGAGTTTGCATTGTGGCAGATAATAAGACAAACCAGGACAAATGGGAATCCCTTTGGAGTCAGTGGCAATGCTCTTCTTGACATCCATGAAATGAAGACTTGGCCCAAGGCCTTTGAATCTGATTGTGAGATACAATTGCAATAAGAATGGCTGAACAGCGAAAGAGCTCCAAAATATGTTAAATCTGTTGCCTCATGGGGCAGAATGGAAGACAGAAAATGATAGTTCTATTTCAGTGACACACTGAAGCAACTATATTTTAACAACATGAATAGATGGACAGAAAGGAAGGAGGTTCAGCTGTCCAGGTAAAGAACTCATTTAGGCAAAAAAGTTGTATTTTTAGCTACCCTACTGCCTTTTGAAAGAACAGCTTCCATCTTCAGTACTACTCCAGAACTACTTGGCTTATGTTAACAGAGCAATGTTGGTAATGGAGCAGCAAATGAGTTCAACATTTTGTTGCAAATAAACTCAGTTGAGTTTCAAATGAAACGAGGCGATTTCTTTAACTTCCAATAATCTTGCGCTTCATGTGAAACTTGGGGTTCTGGTAACTAGCTGAATCTTTGACATTGATTCCCATAGTACAGTTTTCATCTTCGTCTAATCAGAAAACTTAATTTTATCTGTTCCTTTATATACACAGTCACAACTACCTAAAGATGCAGCCTGAAGCACAGAGCACACATCCCTTCCTTCGGCTCCATTCCTGCACACTCCAGTGGTCTCCCCTGCGTTAGCATTAATAAACATACAGGTCACAGGGTGTGTTCCTGGCCAGATGTGTAGTGAACCAGACACACCAAGAGTAGGACAGCTTAAGGCAAAGGCAGAACTGCACTCTGAGATACTGAGTATTAAGTGATTAACATTATAATCAGTTTTGAGTTTTGTCGTAGCTCTTGTAACTGACAATTTGACAAACTGATGGGAATGACGACGACTCTGTCCTTACAGCTCGTATTGGAAAGGACCCCATACCATCTCAAAGAAATCTGGAACTCCAGATATAATCAAGCAAACCCAGCAGAAATCACCAAGGCATGACAGAGACCAGAGAGTGCTGCAGTGCCAGCCCGTGGGTAACTCTCAGCCTGCGCCGCGTACAGAACACAGCATGGCTGAATCAAAGGATTTGTCCGTTCGGTTTTTCAGGTGTACCTTGCAAGTATGTGCAGAAACAGCTAGCTGAACAGGTGTTGAACATCACCCAAGCTCCCTTACAGAAAAACTCTGCAGACACGTAGTAAGGATGAGACTATTGGAGAGCAGTAATGATGTCGCATTAAAGTACTGAGCTAAGGGTCAGAAGACAAGAGATCCATTTCTGCCTTTATCATAAAATCCCTATGTGAAAATGTGTGGGTCAAATGGACTTTTCAGGTTGTTTGGACCTTGGAAAAGGCATAGATTTTTAAACTCTCTACACTCCCACAAGAAGCAATAAGCAGTAACCTCTCTAGCATCTGGAAAAAAACGAGTTCAACCTGCAAGCGTTGAGAACTTCTGAAGAGTTCTCCCCTTCATCTTTCTAGCCTTCAGCTAGACCAAACACTTCTCGTTCAGGTGCAACTATGGTAAGCCAGAAACCATGCACCTTGTACGGTAATGCTGGTTAATATTATATGTCTATTGTATGGCTTCTTTATTCTGTGTATTCTTTGACTTCTATGAACTACTATTTGCCTTCCGTGAACTCAGTTTTAGAATTCTGCAATTTTAAATTGGGATGAACAGCTGAATGGTCTCACTGGTCATTTTTTCTCCTGTTTGCCTATCTGTTTTACAAGTGCAGAATATTATCTTGCATAGGTAAGTAAACATCTTATTCCAGTATTTCTAATAATGTTTTCCAAATTCATTCTTTGTTTTAAGGAAAATCTGATTATACATCCATTTTCAAATTTTCCTTTATAATCTTCAAAGCCTGTAAAAATTGCAAACCTAAGCTGTTCACCTTTTAGTTTCTTACACTGCATATTAACACAAATTTAGTGGATTTTGTTGTATAGTTAAATGCCAACTAATGTAATTTGGCAGCTAGATTTTGCTCTTTACAGTTCAGTAACAGCTATAAAGCAGGTTCCAGTTTTCTGAAATGGAATCAGCTCTAGCACTTTTAAAATATTTCTGTAAGCACTGATCACATCTGAAACCAAGGAACTAACAGAGGATTTACAGATTAAAATTAGCAGTTGATATTCAGATGTGGTTAATATCTTGTAATCAAAACCAAATATACCTGTTCCTCAGTTTGGGACTTACAAACAATTTCTGCACCCTGAAATCTTTTATAAAATTAAAGCACTCATTTCAATGACAATTCTACTCTAGAAGCAGCCGTTCAAATAAGCCAAATGTTTCTCTGCAGTTTTAGGAAATACTGTAAAACATTTATTAATTAGCAAAAAACAGATCTGCTTTAGATTAATTATTGGCCAAAGAAAAGCAAAGGAGTCTTAAGGAAGAAAGCTGTGGCTGATGTTTGATTTTTAACAAAGAGCAGAAGCACATGAAAAAGAATCTACGTGACGTACTAAAGACATTGTAATGAAAGGAATAAGAAAGCTACTTCAAATGAAGGAGATGGATTAAGCAATCTTGTTCAGATGGCACAACTCAGAACTGCTTTCAGCCCAGCATAGGCTAATGCACCATGGAAGGCTCTACAAAACGAGATAAACTAAAGCCATC
Source organism: Aviceda cuculoides (assembly GCA_035590195.1). Classification (NCBI taxonomy): domain Eukaryota; kingdom Metazoa; phylum Chordata; class Aves; order Accipitriformes; family Accipitridae; genus Aviceda; species Aviceda cuculoides. The sequence goes on from JAVJGG010000043.1 coordinate 4,950,810, forward strand.
TTTGAAGGTAAACACAAAACACAAATTCTATATTTCATATGGATATGCCTGATAAAAGAGCGGGAAAACCGAACAGGGATGTCAAAGCCTTACCATGTATGACTGTTCAGCGCACCTCACCCAGCCCTTTGAAATCTGCCACATGAACTGTGCAACATGACAGCAAGCTACAACCACTTACACAGGTTGTGGACGTGAGAACATGACCTGGGCCTCTAGCACAGAGCCAAAAAAATATTGCTAAATATCCTGCTCCGTCAGCTGCTACGCGTGTGCACGCAGGCACAGTAAGTTGTTTTGCAATCCACGTGCGCCAAGTGCCCACAGGAAAATGCTCTGGTGTGCTGGGCCACGCTCTCCACCGTGGGCTTCGGTGGGCTGTGGGGTGGGACCGAGCATGCCGCCCGCTCCCGACACAGGCGTGGGGGTCCCCGCGTCTCTCCCCAAGGCCGCGGCTCGCTCGGTCTCGCTCCTTTCAAAAGAGAAGCAACACCACCACTTGACAACAATGACAGCCGAAGCCTTCCCAAACTGAAGCGACTCATGAAGGCGGCGCGTACACCGCTCTGTTCTTTAGGGACTGGAACCGAAAGACTTGTGCTCACCTCCCTCGTTATCCTTGTTATCGGCACAGGCGGTTTCCATGGCAACGTTGCATCCAGGCCCCCTCCAGCCGGTCTGGCAGACACACTGCCAGCTGTTCTGACCCAGCGTGCATCTCCCATTGCCATTGCACAAGTCAGGGCAGCCATCTGGTTGAAGAAACGGAGAAGGTAAGTACAAGGCACGCTCGCTCGCGCAGCCGCTCAGACTCGTGACAATATTACTGTGCAGACAAAAAAAAAGCTCGTTTCTGCTGGTGGGACAAACGCTTTCCTGGCCCTGAGACACAGCGCTGGGCTGGAGAAGGAGGGTAAGGAAAGGGGATACCTCAGAGAAATGGGGATTTAACTCAGGCCAAAAGGCAGGAGGAGTCCTACCAACAGCCGTAACACATGTTTTAAGAACCCTGTAAAGGCTCAGACTTTGAGTTCATAGAAATTGCAGTCTGCTGACAGAAGATCACAGCCTCTTACTTCTCCCACCATACGTGTGTGTGCATACACATGTACGAGGGAGAATGTCTTCTTCAACAAGCATGTCAATGTTCAGAGTGCCTTTTATATTGTGCATTGCCTAATTCTCCAGAGCCTCTCTAAACACAAAGTTTAAATAAATAGTTGTGAAAATATTTTCCTTCTTTAACAGTCATTTTAAAAGATGTACTCATTTAATACTAAGTTTATTTATATTATAATGTAACATTTCATGCTTTCTGAAAGACACGTTAGAAGAGATCCTACAAAAGATGTATGTTTTGAAGTGACTATGGGTATGACGTGACTTATTGTATAGCAAGAGCTGAATTAGGAACAAAAATATTAATTAGCGAAGGAGCTTACGTGTTCTAATAAAACGTCCATAGGTAATAGAATACCTCGACTGCTTTTTCCTGAAACTGAATGAGTCTCAGGAGGCACTACTGTATCTTACTGAATATTCATTATGAAAAAGGGTAAGAAAACCCAATTTCAGCCTTGGTATATACAATCAAATCCATCAACACCCAATCCACACAAGCATGCGTATTTGTCCTTGGAGGTGATAGAAGATTTGAAAGTCCTGCAGCAGCAGACCTCTCGTAGCACCTTTTCATTAGTCTGAGCAGGAGGAGAAGGCTGGGTTGCCATACTGACAACAGATGTTGGATCTCAATCATTCACAAGCTCTCTCGTTTGGGTCGGAAATACAGTCTAATCCTGCCATCTCTACAACCAGCAGAGAACGTGGAATAATTAATTTTGTTGCTGTTGGTCTCGAGCAGAAAATTTCATCTCAAAACAGCTCACAAAGCTTCATGCTCTCTCATTTTCCCCTCCACCAGCAGCGATGGGTCACTGTCGGCATCAAGATCTGCAGGGACCTCCTGCAGCCTCTCGGGTCTCACCGACTAGCTGGGTTAGTCCTTTGCATTTGCCACCGTGACCCTAAGCTGTGATTATTAATTAATAGTACTCCACTCCTTTCCCCAGGCATTTTAAAAGCACCAAGGAACTAATGGGCACCCTACCAGGGTGTGGATACTCTTTTCACCAGCTGTGAGGGAGGGAGGCAGCAGTGGGTAATATCCTGAAAGCAAATAAATATGTTTTCTTTGAGCAGCACCACTCAGATGAGCAGCACTGGAGAAAGACTAAGATGACAGTCTGTCACCTTTGTGTCCCTTGGCCTCTGCAGGTTACTGGGAATAGGAGCAACTGCCAAACTAGTGCAGCTTTCCTGCTAGTGCTGAAAGGTTGAGTAGCCTTCCAGGAGTCACTAATTTACACCGCCTGTGTGTTTCTATAACCTGTTCAGAAAGCCACAGCTCTGAGTTCATGTCTGTTCCTTCTCCTCCCAGCTGCCTTTGCTGGAGCCAAGTGATGTTAGAGAGAAGTTCCTCTGGCCCCGTACTGGTTTTCTCACTGCTGCAGGAGTTTCTCATGCAGGAAAGTGGGCTGCCTTGTATCCCTGGTACTCACACAACTGGTATCACAATATGTAAGCATTCACTTTTACTTTTCCTCATTGGGCTGTTACCTGATACATTCATAGTCCTATTAAAATTTAATTAATCACTAAGTAGTCCACAGCCATGTTAATTTTCAGTGTAATTCCAAAAGTTTCCTTTACTATATTTTTTTTTAAACAAATGCTGGGCCTGTAGAAGGTGCTGGACTGAGACCTCTGAGACCTCAGCTGTCCCACAGAAAAGGTTCTTTATAGATAACAGCAACCAAAGTTGCTGTGCATTGTCCTACCGAGGTGCCTGAACCTGCATCATTTCTAGCAGTAGCACAACAGCTTGATCTCCACCAAAGCTCTGTGGAGTGAGACACCAGACCCCTGTGAACAGAGCCAAGACCATTCAGTTAATTTTACACAGAAAGCTATCAGCAGACAGAGACAAGTCCCAGAAGTTTTATTTCTATGCTGTTGTGTACTAAAAAATACAGTGCCCCTTTCTCTTAAATGTAAGGTTATTTTGGCATTACATATCTTAGCTATAAAAAAATTGCCCTTACTTTTACAGCACAGGTAATACATTTTCAAGGCATTTATTTTATCTTTTTCGTCAGGTTGTTTGAATGACTAAAATGATAATGTTTGAAGGAAGGCATCACACTGAAGGACAAATTATTTGTTTTAAATGAAAAACAAATAGTAATTGTGAATATATACACATGGTTGGCTTTATACTGAGGCACTGAAGAGAATTAAATCACTGAAGCAGTTTGCTTTGCAGCATATGAGCAAGATGAAAACACGAACAGTAGGGAGCTAGCAAAATCTCTGAAAAGTTTTATGTGCAGCTGGGGATTAATGGACATGACTTTGTGTTTAGCTTAAAGAGAGAAGCAAGCATCACTGGTATAGACGTGATGTTGCTAGGAAACACCTGTTGCTACCTCTATACAGTTTATTTATCTAACTGTGGCCTTCTAAAGACAGGCTTTGTGTTTCAATAACATAAATATCAGAAGGAAGGGAAAAAACCAGCAGTAGACTACAATAAGACCCAAGTACTTGGACAATAATGTCTTCCTTAAAAGATCTATTAAATTAATGATGTATTAATTTTCAAAACAGCTTTAAGTAACGGACAACTATTTAGATCTTTTGCATGGTTATGTGTGTTTCTGCACATGCGTGTGTGCATATATGCATTTCTGTTTATGTCTGTCTTCAAGCAAACATTTACATAGCATTATAGTCTGTTAGACCAAACTTTGTTCTAACAGCCTCTTGACCAGCTAGACAACAGAGCTCCATTGTGATCTATTAATAACAAGTTTTCTTCTAAATAGTTTATATTTAGGCAGTACACGGATTATCTCTTTTTAAATCTTCCTACACTGCATGTGCATAAGGATGAGTACCGATGAACATCCTCTGCGCACGGAGCATTGGCACGTGGCTAATGGGCCCTGGTGCCCTTCAACGGGTTTTAGTGGTGGACAAGGTCACAAAATGCCTAACTGAGGAGCCCTCAGAGTCTCAGCAAACGCTGCTCAGTGCTCACAGCTGGAGACACGATCTTTGCTGGAAATGCACACCGTGCAAAGCATATCCCAACACTAAGTGCTTTGTTAGAGCTTGCTTTCATTCCGCCGTCCTAGCACACACTGAGCAGTGTATTACCTCCTGGCTGTCTTTGGAATTCACTCACAGAGCAAGGCAGTCAAGGAGAGAGTAAGGTAGTCAACATCTAACCTTAAGAAGTAATCTGCCACGGTATGAAGCTCTCAGTCACAGCACAGAAGAGAGCCCTTCATGCTAAGCAGACAGGTTGCTATTCCTGGTGTGCAGAGAAATTCTACTCATCTTTTCTATTACAGTATGCTTAATGGAAAATGTCAAAAAGCTAGGTTAAAAAAGAAGAAAGTGCTTGTTTAAAGTGCTAGATTGACAACCTATTTATTTACAGAACAGGCAGAGTACAGGCAACAGCATTTCAAGCGTCTTACACTTTTCTAGCAATGCCTCTGCACAGGCTGCTGCTGCTAGAGGTGAAACACTAGTGCAGCCTCCCTTCTTTTTCAGTCTCCAACTTGCCTGTGGGACCGGTAACTGGGAGCTTTAATACAGCTACATATGCATTTACAACTAAAACAGCAAGAAAGATTTCAATACTTTTTGCAATGTGTGTCAGGAATCTGTGACTGGCATTGTGAGGGCTCATCAGAGTCAGAGAAGGTTTAAAAAACAAAATACTAAAATCATTCCTCTCTATACCACAGACACACAAAATGCCCAGCATTCATGTAAAGTGAAAGCTGGAAGGCAGTGGTAAAGAAAAAGGAGAAAATAAAAGTATTATATCTCTGGATCTAACAGCGAATGATGTAAACTGGTGTTTTGTATATATAAGATCCCAAAACACTTTTTAGCATTCTCACTGAACAGGACAATCTCTATAATCTTGCAGTTCTGGAACACTAGGGCTAGTGTTTAATTCCTGAGTTTATTTCCTCTCTTAGTTTTTTTTCCAACTACCCAACTAAATTGGAGTAACAGGACAAATTTCTTAAATGGATTTCATTGTGTTTCTTGCTTCCCTTTGTTCAAACAGGCTGTTACACTCTTAACTCACTCATAGTTTAAAAAGCCCACTTCTTGGCAAGTTAATATCATACCACATCTGCAGTGGTAAGTAGCATGAGAACGCGGACTCTCACGGATCACAACAAGGGCTTGAAGACAACCCTGAAACTCTACAATTTGGTATGCAAAGATTCAGCAAATTTGTCTGTTTCAGTGCACTGGGACACTTGCCCCCTATATACCTACATTGTTTCTCAGTACTTGAAAGCCCTTCACTTATATTTCCTCAGCTTATCCATTCCAATGCACAAATGATGACAGTACATTAAAATGAAAGGAACTCTGGTGATACATAGTACAAATGAATACTCAATAGCAACACGAGAAGACTGTGGCTTATGAAAAAAAAAAAGTGTGGTATATTTGCCATAAAATAGTTGAGTTCCTTCTTCTAGGAATGAATTAGATTTCTGTCTCTTGATGGTGCCTATTACCAAGAAGAAGAGGATCTACCATGGATGCTAAGTAAATAGCATAATCAGAAGAACAGGGCACTATTTAACAAAACACTATGAGAGATGAGAACATGTCAATATGATGAGGAGTATTTAGTCAACTACTGCTATATATATACAGCTATTACGTTCATCTTATTTCATGTTATTAATATTCATGGAGAAAAGGGATCATAAAGGTTTGAGACCTTTGGTTAGACACAAAAGAAAAAGCAAGTTCCTGTCTGAAAGCCCTTACAATCCAAAAGACAAAATGAGCTTAAAATAATAGATTTTGTTATTAGTTTGTAAAGGTCCACATTGCCACAGTCCATGATGAGGCCTAGGAGATGCTATAACAATACAAATTAAAGTGTTTTTCATAACGACAACAGAAAAATAAATAGTGAGTCTAAAAAACAACAAACATTGCTGTTACCGAGGTCATTGTGAGCAAAATTAAGTCTACTGCTTCCTCGAGGCCTATGTAAGCTTTATCTATTTCTGCAGCTTCATATTTTCAAAACTTACAAGAGATTTATGAAAAGCTGAATTTAACAAGAAAGTCTGCAGAAACATTATGAATAGTAAACGAAATCAATATGGACAGTGCTTGTTTCTAAGAAAGTGATAGTGCTGGATATATTTATGAGAGAATACTCACAGGCTTCATCTACAGTGAAATTATTCTGAGACTAAATTGTAATGATTAATTCATTTTTGAACTCAGCAAATTAATTTCCAGTGTCTAGGCAGTACATCAAAAATTCCAGTCCAATTTTGGGTAACTTCTGCACAGAGTTCCTTTTCATTCCACTGATACTCACAAACTTCAAGTGTACAAAGACACATGTACCCAGCTACCCAGGCATATATAGATTTTTCCTTTGCATAAACTACTTTAAAACTCCCAAGCAAACATTTTAAGTAAATCAGAATATAAAGACACACTGTCCAATTAATTTGTGGTTCCACTCTAGACCTTCATAATCATCAGAACTCCCACTTATGGTGGGGCCAATCATTCTGGAAAAGAAGGAAGGGAAAGGGCAGCCAGGGAAAGAGAAGTTAGAGAAATCTTGTTCTTTTTAAAGTTTTCAAACTTTGAAGGAATAGGTAGCCTCTTAGTATAATTAAAGGAAAAAGGGGAATAGGAGAGACGGCAGAAAAAAGTAAAATCTCCCTAGGTGATATCTCGTAACCACTTAGAGAAGCAGACAATGTTTTTAGCCTCTACTCAGTTTCTACATGGAAAACTAGATGTAAATTTAAAGGTTACATTTTCTGTGTCCTTCTGATCCAAAACTGTCTGTCAGCCATGTATCCTCCAAACTCCTCCAAACAATGTCTTCAAGCAGATAGAATGGCTTCCCAGCACCTCTCTCCATTTAGCACACATGTAGTGCAGCTATAGTCTGGAATATACTTTCTCCCGTTTATATTTCTGCCTAACCTCATTTTACACAGCCTTATCCAAAGCCCGCTGGCAGTCCATGGAGTCTTTTCTTTCACTTGAATTGACGTTGGACCAGGTGGTCCTATGGGTGAAGATGCCCTGCAGTAAAGAATATGTTGTACAGCACAGTGTTTTCTCGCTCACAGGATGCACATGTGTTTCAAGGGGAACATTTAAATTACACTTAAATCCTGCTCTTGTCATTACAGCTGTTAACTACAGAACTTTCATTTGTAGAAAATAAAAGTAGTCTGGGATATGATGGTACCTACAGAATATAGAAAAATGACATAAAAGCAGTAATGATAATAGCCTGTTTAATTTGGATTTTAGAGGATAATCACTGTTTTCATATTTTCTGTTCATCCCTTCAGTGAGTTGCTGGTATGCCTATGGCTATCTAGCAAATAATAAATGAGGTACATAGAATGAGGTACCTAGCAACATTGAAAATAAAATTATGCTTTTTATTTGCTATTGTTATTTTTTAATCCTTCAATTCCAAAGCCTGCAGGGCTTAGTTAAAGCCAAAGAAAGGGCATACAAATAGAAGTGACACATAGTATTACGGTAGGCACACACAAGTTATTTTCTACAGAGTAATATTTCAAGTAAAATAAACCCCAACCCCAAACATGTAACTAAATATATGTCAATGCAATACAGTGTTGGCTGAGCGAGAGGTAAGGCCCCTTGGAGTGAGTTTGGACAGTTCCAGAACAGGCTGGAGAGCCATGCAGAAGTACTAGCTCAGGTCTTCGAAGGAGGATAATCACACGGAGTGACAAATTGTTAAGAATTAACCCAGCCTTTCATTGTAATAGAAGGCTCAGTTCCACTGCTCATGTACCACAGCAGTGCTCCTTGCGTTTCCAGAGAGTGCTCACACAGAGCCGGAGCTTCTCCATGGCACTGAAGCATTTGTCACCAAGATGCTCTGACTGGCTTCCTTGCTTCTTTTTCTTTTTTCCTTTTTATTTTTTAGAGAAAATATTTCTTTTTAAATTACCCAATAGCCTAAATATTTCTTTAAGCTATATATGAAACAAAGGAATGTATGGAATAAATAACTGTTTGTAGATGGCTTGGGGGAGATGAACACATGCCCGAGTTAAAACTAAAGAATGGGCCAGCTGCAATTTTATGTATTGAACAGGCTGAAAAAAATGGAAAGGCCGAGAAGTAAGTTTGAAGAATCCTGAATCCTTCCACTCTAGTACCTTCTGTGCAGGCAGATAATTATGAATGTTAAGTAAGGTTCCTTAGATTGCCTGGGATATGTATGTCATAACAGAATTTCCTTCTAAATTCTATCTACGACGTATCTATGCAATTTCTGTCTTTCACTTGTAAAGGCAGGAATTCAGAGAACATCCGGCTTTCCAAACAAAATAGGAAAATGTGAGAAAAACATGTGTGACTGTTTAGAAGAAGAGAATTAAACCTCACACAAAGGGGAACTGCTGGTATTAAAAAGGAAGTCTCAAGAAAAGTCACTCATATATTTCTGAAAAAAACCCCTACAAAAAAGATACAGACACAAAACAAACAAACAAACAAAAACCCCACCCCCCGCCAAAACCAGAGGAAAGCTCGTGTTGCAATATAGGTCACAAAAATTTGAGACTGAAAAAAGCCCCATGGGTGTCAGAGCATCACGCCTTGTTAACAAAGGATTGTTCCCAGCAGTACAGTCCGTTTTATCCAAGTTCATTTTAAGCGCCTCAAGCAGATGGGCTCCCATTACCTTCATCGGGGGAGACACCCTCGAGGTCTCCCTCTTGTGCCCAGCCAACAGAGTTCTCTAACTGTCACCAGCTTTTGGTGTGCCCCCCCTTCAAGCTGCTAACAGCTGGGCAGGGAAAGGAGGGTGACAGTTTGTGCTACCCTGTCCTGAGACTTGAGGAAAGCAAACAGATCAATAATCACAAAATCCATGTCTGCTCAGAAGCTTGTGCAAACACAAAGAGCTTCAGCTGAGCCCACGAATTTGGGCTATTTATAGATAAAAATGACAGTTTCAAGAAGGAAGGGAGGCTGCACTGAGGGGAAGTTTTGTCGTGAGGCTGAGAAGCTTCTGCAATGCTAAGAGTGCTCTGCTGTAGGCAGGAGGCCAGATCCAGTCCTGCAAATGCGGGATGTCCGCAACACGCTGCCACGGCACAGCCCCCGCGTCACCCGCAGACTGCAGGCAGGGGTCAGGGGTGGTATGAGGTACACGCGCTGTCTGCACGCCCCGACCCTGCTACCCAGAAGGTGAAGATGCATCTCGTCCTGCGCAGAAACCAAATCTCTGCACGGTGGCTTTATCGGTGATCAGGTGACGACAGTTTGGGATGTGCGCCAGCATAAGCAAAGTGGTCATACAAAATATATGGACGTAAGTAAAGACACTGCTGCAGCCCAAAGGCTACAGCATAGCTACGTAGTTTCTTCTAAGAAACTTAAGCTAAGCAGGTTATTTGCTGAGATTTTGAGCAAGAGCTAAAATTTGACCCTAGCAGCACATTCAGGTTACACAATGTATTCTTTTCAAACAAGACTCATGTTCAACTCGTATTCATATACCGAATAAAAAAATAGGTAAAAGATGCGGTAAAATTTGTATTTTATCTTTAGCTGGTTCTTTCAAATTAATCTTACTATAACAAAATCCATTTAGAATATAATTCCGGGTGAAATTGCATTCATAAAACCAGTACCACAACCATAATCTTTTATTGTATTAATGTTTCTGATATCGGATACAAGGACTGGCATTATCCTTTGTAACATTTAATATAATTTCTGAGAAAGAAGCCTTCTCAAGTTGGATTTATCTCTAAAATAACGTCTATATAAATAGTTTAGTGGCAGTGTAATGATAAAGTGACCTATCAGACAGGATGTGTAAATTCAGTCAATTGAAGAGTAACAAGCAAAACATTGACCTCATATTTAAAAGAATATATAACCCAATTACAATGTAATAACTAAAATCCCTACATTAATCACAGCGTTATGGCAGGCAGTTTCAGTCATTCGTTCATAAAAATTAGGATTCACACAGTAATTGCTACTCAACCTCCTTGCACACAATGCAATTTGCTTTTTTATTATTTGAAATATGTGGCAGTCATAGCTTTTCAAAAACGTGCATGTGAACTTTTTTGAATAAATGTTTTGGTAAAGTACTGGTATACTTTTAGATGTACTTATTAACTACAAGGCTTCAAAAATCTCATGTACACTGATGCACAAAGTTGTGTCACATTTCCATACTCCTTACCCATTCTACCCTCTTCGTGTCATAGGGAGAGACAAAGGGGAAAAAATACGACATAATTCTTATGTTAAGTGATATCTGTATCTGGCAAAAGGATATTTGATATCACGCTGTTAAATCCCAGACATTAGAAGTCAAAAGCTCAGTTTCATTTGGCTAACTGAAATTTATAAAATTCAACATAAATGACCTAATTTTTCCTTGTTTCAGGCAGAAAACAATCCACAGCCCTAATTTTACTATTGTTAACAGCTAAGACAATGTATGAACTCAGAATCATACCCAACTTACTGAAGTACCTGGAGTATTCTATTCTAACTTTGGAGGAAAGCATGAAGTCATGTGGTTTTAAAGGTTTTTCTAGTTTCACGTTCCTTTATGCAATTTAGACACAGAGCCCAGAGAACAAAAGATGCTGCTACTCCATCCCACACTCCCAGGCAGACTACGCTTGCTGGTGGAGATGGCGTGGTGCCATGCTTATCCGAAGTTGAACCCAATTTAATGACGCTGTGAATGCAGCCTGCGTAAAATTAGAGGTAAGGCCCATCCTTCACCTGCTCAGATCTGAACTTCTAAAATCCCCGTATACATCAAGATGCCATAAAGGGAGACCTTAATTTCAAATATTTACGATCTAAGACCCTGCTGATATAAAAAGTACAAGATCAGTCTTGGAAAAAGGCAGAATCGCTTATTGCTACCAAGGCTTTGTCTGGCGGTACAGAGTACTCCCAGACCTCTCAGTTGATCAAAAACCCTCCAGTGAGGCAAATGTACTTTTTCTCTATGAATGCCCCAAGGGGTCAGCAGAGGAGAGTACATTGTCACTGCCTAGCTTTTCTTAAGACACGAATGCCACCCAGCATTTCGTCTACTTTAAATTTTAAAGGAAAATCACAATCACTAGCTTTACTGCTCAGAAAATATTTTTAAGCAATGTTATTTGTTGCAACGAAGTTTCAGCGCAGAGGCAGAGAAGGTAAACACCAAGCCAAGTTAAATCAGACATTTTCTGGTAAGCTCATTGCATAGGTACGTTAAATATAACCAGATTAGAGTAATTCTTTAGGATTCATGTAGACCTGTAACTATCCTACAAACAGGATATTTGTAATTAAGCGTGAAATATTGTCCTCTGCTGTGCTCACACATTTACATGTGAATCTAGGTTTCTAAATTAGATTTGGTAACAAAATCATTTCTGGCATTCTGCAAACAATGGCCTAACACACAATGACCGTAAGGCAAGCTTTCAAGCTCCGGCCTCTGGAGAAGCAGGACACAGACAGAAGGAGGGAGAGCCACAAAGCCACTGGCAGGTATGCTGTGCCGAACACAAACGCTGACGCTATAGACAAGGCCTTGGCATTAGCCCTGTTAAACATAAGGTATACTGCAAATATTGAAAAGTTTATCTGTGTGAGAATAACTGGCACACTGTAATGTAAAATTAACCGTTACATCTGAAGTGGCTAGTCTTCTTGGGATCACATCCTTCTTCACTGACCAGACTGACTCTTCATCCTTCTCAGTTGTATCAGCTGAGAGCCGGGACACAAGCTGGTCCACATTAGCAAAATTCAGCCAAATTCAACAGAATTACATGAATTTCAATCAGCTACTGTACAATCTCAAGGTTCATGGCAGTTTGCTGTACCTGGGCCCTTTATATAATAGTTAAACTTAACATAGTGGTTGGTCAGAAAAACATGTGTTTCTATGTGTTAACGGACTACCAAGCATGGCGAAACCCCCTGGTTTATAAACTGCTGCTGGCGGTTTTACAGCCCTTCCAGGCTCCTGAAAGGGTCATGGATCACTAACGCTTCTCCTATCTGAAAAGCGATCAATCACTTGGAAACGGAGAGTTCCTTCCATCAGACTGGCATGAGCCTAACCATTCCACAGAGAGGCAATCCTTGGATGTATCCATTCCAGCCAAATATCACTAGCATCAGGCTTTCCACTGCCAAACATTTTTATAAAGTCCTAGTAAAACTAAAACCTCATCACTCTCTACAACTACCTGAAAGGAGGTTGTAGTGAGGTGGGTGCTGGTCTCTTCTGTCGGGTGGCTGGAGATAGGACGAGAGGAAATGGCCTCAAGCTGGGGCAGGGGAGGTTTAGACTAATTTTTATTAGAAAAAATTTCTTTACTGAAAGGGTTGTCACACATTGGAACAGGCTGCCCAGGGAAGTGGTGGAGTCACCATCCCTGGAGGTATCCAAAAAGCGTGTAGATGGGGTACTCTGTAACATGGTTTAGTGGGCATGGATGATGGTTGTACTCGATCTTGAAGATCTTTTCCAACCTAAATGATTCTATGATCTGGGCATGGAGCCATTGACCACTACCCTCTGGATGTGACCAACCAGCCAATTACTTATCCCCTGAATAGTCCATCCATCAGATTCATCTCCCTCCAATTTAGAGAGAAGGATGTTGTGGAGGACCGCGTCAAAGGCCTTACAGAAGTCCAGATAGATGACATCCGTAGCCCTTCCCTTGTCCACGGATGTAGTCACTCCATCATAGAAGGCCACTAGGTTGGTCAGGCAAGACTTGCCCTTGGTGAAGCCATGATGGCTGTCTTGAATCACCTCCCTGTCCTCCATGTGCCTTAATAAAGCTTCTAGGAGGATCCGTTCCATGATCTTCCCAAGCACAGAGGTGAAGCTGACAGGCTGGTAGTTCCACAATGCTATACAAACAGAACAAAACTTTTTCATGGAGGGCTAGGTTTGCAAATGGTTGGTAGACTTTCACTGCTTGGACCAGTGCTGTAGAAAAGGTTGGCAGACTGAGCTGCACTTTCTGTAGTTCATAAAGAGATTTTTATTTATATGTGTGTGTGTGTGTATATACACACACACACAGACATCCATATATATATATACACATCCATATATATGTATGGATACATATGTTTAGGCATGCGTGAGTGTGCATATAAACAGATGGCCGTGTGTATGCATATGTGCTGGATGGAAATGTAGTACTTTCCTATCCATACTTGGTTTTTTTTTTTTTTCTTTAATGGTTCCAGGACTGAAGCATCTCCGACTTTTGTTTTTCTCACTTTTATTTTTCTTAAAAAAACCCAAAAAACAAACAAGTTTAATACTTGCTGCTTCAGGGTTTGATACTGACGATTCCCATTTGAGTGAGATCTGCTCTATATCCAGAGTGACTTCTGAGTGCACTCTGGAGTATCCCCAGGACAGTGAGCTCAGAAGTCATGAGCACTTTAAGAACTCACTGGAACTTTCCTAAGTTGGTTCAAATCTGACATAGGACAGCCCTGCTGTGTTTAGCTATCCCATTTCCAGTTAAAAGCAGAAAATTATAGGTATTAGGAATTGAAATATCCTATTTTTATATCCTTGTACACCTATAGAAAAATACACTGTCCTTTAAAAATCTTTCTGAATATCAGTAGAAGCCTAAACACAGGTGGAAGATTTTGGCTGGCTTCTTGTTTTGTTGAAATGGTTTGCTCGTATCTAATTGTCCTGTCAGTCTGATGCGATAAAATGGGCAATGTGCTGAAACACAGCACAGTAAATGTGAGGTTATGCAGCCTGAAGTCTACGCTGAAAACCATGCAAGTCTAGACCTTGAATGCCTGAACCAGTTCAGAGAGCAAGCATTTAGCCTGATTTTTTTTTTTCCAAGTTTCTAGTTATTTTTGGATTTAGATAAAGATTTCATGCAGCTCTTATCAGTGAGAGGCTGGCAGTCATAGATAGCACACCGTGCTCTTCAAGAGCACAAATATTGTTTTTTGGCAAAACATTTTTGTATTGCTTGTATTGTATTGTAACACTTCAAATTAGAGCTGCTTCTCTTGATATAAGGAAACAGATCGTAGCCACCTTTCCTCCTTTTCTAAAACTTCTTCAGTGAAAACCTACAAAAGAAACTTGACTGCACATTGTGGTAAAATTCAGATACTTAGTTTACTTCTGCTTGCTGTCTGAAGGCCATATCAAGCTGTAAATTTAAACTTTATTGCTGAAGGCAATAGTTTCTTTAGGCTATTTGCACTGCCTGAGAAACAAGCTTTTAAGCTCATGTTGACCTGTTTAGATGTCTTCATGTCTTGGCACACTAAACTGTTGAAGTAATATAAAAAGATGCTTAGCCAGTCTCCTTTGTAAGGTGAAAGGAGAGATGCGAATTTTGCTTGGGTAGAAAGATATTTGATCAATGAAAGCTCACTTGCCTAATGACCCCAAGTAATTTTGTTTTTCACTTGGTCTGAGCCAGCATATTGACCACAGTACCATCAGTTCTCTAACATCTTCTCACTCCTGTTGGTGCTGAAGTTACAGTTGTTTGCAGAAACCTTGGGTGTCTCAACCTGTGATAGTGCCAGTACTGCTTTGGTGTGTAAGCAGTTACGTGCAGTTTTCACTGGTAATACTTGAGGGGTTTCTTCCCTTCTTATAGTAAATCTTCCAGTAGCTTCCCATAAAAAGACAGCTGCAATCATTGTGCAGCCTCTGCCTACCACAAAGCAGATATTTCATACAATGATTGCTGTAGTAAGTCTAATAACTTGTAATGCATGCTTTAGGAAGATGGTGAGGCTGATTTAAAGGCCCCAGTGATAGTGTGTGTATTACTGCCTTTGGTAAGCTATTCTAACAGTTGATTACTCTAAAAATCTTAGACTGTAAAGTAATATGGTTGTGGCTACATCTTGCAATCTAATTATAGGAAGAGCACTTATAGCTCTTCAAAGTCCTTCTCAAATAAGACTTCTTTGCTG
>JAVJGG010000043.1:4965936-4982883 GCA_035590195.1 Aviceda cuculoides
CTACATCTCACATTCTAATTATAGGAAGGAGCATTTATAGCTCTTCAAAGTGCCTCTCAAATAAGATTTCTTTGCTGTTTGAAGTATTGATTTTTTTTTTTCTTTTTAAATCATTGAGATTTTAAATTGCAATTGACTTCAGATTAAATGACCTGCTTTGTGGCAGACCTTACATAAAACTAACACTGACCACTTTCCACCAACAAATACTTTAATTTCATCAATACATCCCAGCTCTGTTACAGGAGCCATTCTGCATGTATAAATGCTGCCACTGCAGTATTCAGGCTACCTACCGATATGCCAAATGTGTGTCAGCATGGAGAAGAGAAGCAAAAATCCTAATTTAATACTTGAAAAGAAGCCAATAATTTAATTGCTACAGAAACCATAACTACAAATCATTAACTGTTAATAATGTGTTTAGAAGACTCAGAGCATTACTGATGGTGAACTATCATCCACCCGATTAATTTACATGCTAGACAAGCTGTAAGGATTTATGCAAGAAGATTCAAGGTGACAGCAGAAAAACTAAGAAAATAATTTTCTAATCCTGCATTTCCTTTCATTTTACTGCAGTCGTTACCACTAGCTTTTTAGTTGGAAAGATTCCTTTTCCAAAATTCAAGTGCTTTAATTCTGAAGACCAAAGTAACAGAGCAAGCCTTCATTAAAGAATATTTGCAACCTCTTTATTAATACTTGTGCTTCTTTCTGCATAGTTTTACTGATGCATCTCCACTGCAACCAATAGGTTAAATCTTGAGCTACTGCAATAGGAACAACTACCTGTATCATGGAAGCATTTAGGAGTTAGTGTTGGACCTTCTATGAATTTTTAACAAAAGTTATTTTAGTAAACCATGCTCCCTTAACTGCAGAAGCCTTTGCCGGGGAGAGCTGGAAGGAGATGTAATCATTATCCTGAATAGAGAGTTAGATAACTGAGCCTAGACTGCCAACGTAGAACATAAAAGCACCTCACTGCAATGGGGTAGATGAATTTCTACACCTGAACTTAGTGTAGACAACAGACACCTCTTCTTTGCTCACACTAAACACAAAGAGTACAAATTTCAAATTCACACATAAAAGTAGGATTGCAAATATACTGTTCTGCCTGTGATTGGAAGTACTCTGAGCATCTGGGCCTGGTCTGTTTGGAGGAAATACAGCCTAGGACTGTACTTCTCAGTCGCAGCTGGGAAACAGTTGAAGGCAGGTATAAATACCAGACACAGTGACCATGAATGCTGGAAAAATGATGGGAGGTGTGTAGCAGCAGTCTTCAGGTGCCAGTGGCAAATATGGCCACCTACACACATTACTTAAACAGGAAATAATTTTGCATTCCTGCTCATTTCAAGCCAAAAGAGCACTAGATTTAGTAGCCTACCTATCTAACTCAAGTTTTAGTCAGAATAGCTTCATAACAATAAAGTCAAAAGAATAATAAAATAATGTAAGTCACTGGGGTTGGCTGCATGTTTCTCCAGTTCTTCTCTTTACAAGATGATAACCGATGTAGTAACTGTTTCTTCTGTGTTATTGGCTGCTCTCCTGATTGGAAGCACTGTTGTAATGCCCTAATATCTCAAGGCTGTACATACATATTTTCAAAGTAGACTTGTCTGCTTGTATTAGCTTTCCATAGAATTAAGAGTTGTTGCTAAATGTGTTAATATTCATGAAATAGTTGAGCAGATGCTTTGGGGTTTTTCCTACTTCTTACTGTCATTGCTTCTTTCATATACTTTTTTTCTTCCACAGAAAGTGAGCATAAATATCCTTCTATCCAAGTAGATGATGATATAGGGGGAAGAAGAGATTGAGTATTTAAACCTGGCTATCCTACTTGGAAAAGAAAGGTTGTGACTTGTCCTGCCTATCAAGTCAACAAAATGTCTGAATGTGCCAAATTGTTAGTCACATAGGAAGCAACTGCTGGTATGAGGAATCACAGAACTCCCAGGAAATGTGTTGCTTATTGATGACAAAGCAGTTTGTTTAAAAAAAGGTTGTTACTTTAACAAGCTTAACCTGGTGACATGTTCAACAGGTTTAAACCTCTCCTCTCGGTGTATAAGCATTCTGTTTATGTGAATCTTAGGAAAGCTTCAAAAATGCCATCTAAAAATGTCAAGCAAAATAAATATATTTAGCTTTTGTGACAACTGTCATGAAAAATAGACTAAAAGAAAGTATAAACCAAAAGTTATAGCTTATATGATGATCAAAAAAGTCCACCTGAATGACTTAATATCTACAGTGCCTCTTCCCATGAAGAAAACACATCAAAATTGCACAAAGCAAAGTAAATATGGCATGCCCTTTTTGCAAGAGAAACAAAACGATTGAAGTCATGACTTTTTTGGTAGGATCTTCAACTGAAACTCTAAATCCTTGCTAGAAATAAGGAGTTGAGGACTGAGAAAGATGCAATTCAAAATGTATAAGACCAAGGGTGAAGGAAACTAGCAACAAAGCACCAAAACTAAGTATAGAAATTAACACAAGATCATAACAACCTGCTGTATCTGGAAAGAATGATGCAGAGTGAGCCAATCCTTAAATTAAATCCATCAGTATCTAACATGGACATCCTACATAATGTGCGTGTATGAATAACATGAGGCTTTTGAGATTATTGGCAGTTTCTCAGAACAAAAACCTCATGCAGACATGTGGTCTATCCAAACCGTAAAAGCAAGCAGGCCTACTGTTGACCAAGAGGTGAATTCACTTGTACATATATGTTTTACCCAAGCTGTGTCTCTGACCTGGGAACAGCTTTTGACGGATCAGTTGTTGCATTAAGTATCCAGTGGCTGTGGAGAAAATGATATACTAAACATTCCCTAGCTATAGTTCAGAGAAGTGCTGAAGTAAAGTTTTATTTCTGGAAATGCATAATCTTCTTATATTAGCCTTCTGCCTTTGCGGAAAGGATTACTTGCGCAGAGTGGCTGGGTCTGTGACAGGTTTGCAAGAAGTGAGTGGCAAGGGTGGTGTGTGCTCCCAAATTGCCTCCCCAGTTGCTAAGTAACAGATGTTCAGTTCTCAAGTGACTGGAAGCAGCTTGATCGTCTGGCTGAAGG
This sequence comes from Aviceda cuculoides, assembly GCA_035590195.1. Taxonomy (NCBI): domain Eukaryota; kingdom Metazoa; phylum Chordata; class Aves; order Accipitriformes; family Accipitridae; genus Aviceda; species Aviceda cuculoides. The sequence continues at coordinate 4,969,038 of JAVJGG010000043.1, forward strand.
GAACTGCTGACTTCTGTACAGCGTCCTTGGACAGCCTTTCTAGAGGGCTAGTGAGGAAATAGCGAGGAAAGCCCAAACCTATTGCTCTGAAGAGAAAATGGTTTATATATACATCAATATAATGTGTTCCGAGTGTGGTGTTTAAGATATAACACATTGCTTAGTTTCAACCTGAGCAACCGTACCAGTAAAACATGGTGCTTCCTTGCATGGGAGGGAAGCAATTCTCCTGCCAGGGAGGCTGGTGGTTGTGCACTATGTTCTCTGTAGACAAGTTTTAGATGCCAGGCAGAGCTGGCAGCGCTACCTCTGTGAAGGCTGGGAACGTGAACCCTTTGCCTTGCTAGCACTTTAGCTTTTGAACCCTGGCTCTGAGTCATGCAAAGTGTGAGAGTTCTTACTCGCTATGTTGATGGGTAGTTAAGCTGTTCAAATTTATTAAGAAAAACTTGTATTGGGCCATAATTAAACAATGGTCACTTCTTCAGAACTCTCCTATGATGAGTAAATCTAGAAATCGCATTCTTTGGATGTCCTTGATGCTTGATGCTCTTGATTAGCTTAGATTAACTATCATTTGTAACATCTTTGGCCATATGAAAATATGCCCACATTTCTCTTCCCGTCATCCACAGCATATGATCGTATGGCATCTTCCCACATCAGTGTGATTCAGCTGGTATCTCCCCATCTTTGTAGCACACCTCTGCAATTGCTAGTCTTGTCAAGTATCTACTGAAGGTCGCAGGTATTAAGTGACTTCAGTGGGCACCAGGTCAGCTCTTTCTGAGGGTCCCCATTTACAAAAAGTAATGAGAGTCTGTGGGTTTTAGCAGAAAACTTTCCAACTGACAAAAATTCTTGGGTTTGTGGTATAGGAATGAAGAACTATAACTTCTGAAGCTATTCCAGTAGGTAGCCACCTTACCAAAAACCAACATAATTTAGATCCCAAGTAGAACAGTAGCTCGCTACCCAAGGTGATAAAAGCTTCTACTCTTGCACTGACTTTGCAGCAAAAGAGAATTAAAGACTATGGGGGTTTGTGAAAAGGAGTGAGATTCATCTAATCCTTTTATCTCAGATTGAAATCTCATCCTACAACACCACTCAGATGATTGAATCAGACACAGATGAAAAAAGAGGGAATGTTAGGAACTTTAACTCTGTGCTGGGTAAAAAGAAACTCTAAGAGGTTTTCAAGGACGTGCCATGAGTCCATCCCTAAGTGTATGTACACCAAGTCATCAGCCGCTGATGATTCCAGAAGAAAAACTGAACTGAGCTTTGCAGACCTGTTGTCCTACTGCAAGTACCATAAAAACAAATACTCAGTATAAATACCATGTACACACACTTTTTGCAGTGCAGAGTTGGCTGTTTATTCCAGTTAAGTGAAACACTTCAGCCAGCATCTCATCAGGTTTGAGGTGTGTATGTGAGATAAAGGGCTTTGTGCTAGACTAGAAGAAAAGCTAACATATATACTACTGTAGTAAATTGATCCACATTTAGAAATGAATGTGTGGTAGACTAAGATGCTATGGATACACCCTTCTTGCCTCACCCATAAGTCATACTGATGAATGTGCTTTGATTCTCAAGGCCTAATGTAAAGTACGTTGAAACCAGTGTGAGAGAAGGATTTTCTCTGGGCTTTGGTCATGCAAGTATACAATCGAACTGCTCCAAAGACAGCATGCTGTTAGCTACCTGAGAGTGAAGAGATGGAAAAAAAAAGTTTTTTAAATTAATCCATAAGAGAGCATTGTGAAGGGTGGACATAAGTAACTTGAGCAAGATGATTGCTCTACTTCCATGTTCCAGAATAAACATAGAGCATTCATTAATGCATGACCTGAACAGGAAAACAATTTCTAATAAAGCTGTCATTCATTCTGGCTTGCATTAGTTACAAAGGATATATATTTACCTATGACAAAAGGTATGCTCCCCATTGTTATCCCCTTGCCCTTCAAAAACCAGTACTGACTGTGTTTAGTTGCATCTTTTGTTTAATGGCTAAGCAGGAGTAGCTGTCCCTATAGTGTTACTCAAAACCCTGATATGCCCATTCAGGCATTAGGCATGGAAGTGAACATTACCTGTAAGCTGTAATTTGATGCATCTTTTGCTCCAAGGATGCTGTAGTCTATTCTCTAGCATACAATTGCCTTTTCTCTTTTCTCTAGACATCTACTGAGAAATTGCTTCCAGATCTTGGGTATGAAAAGGAAAGGAAGGGACTCCAACCACACTGAATAAACAAGTCTTTTGTGAGAACACTAGTGAATAAATTATTTGATAGCAACAAAAAGTTCTGATCTAACACACACGTTGTGCAAGATGAAACATTTTGTGGCCATTTTTGTGTCAGGAAAATAAGGACCAACATTATTTCACAGTATCTCCAGCTGAGCAAAACACTTGAGTATGTTCTTAATTTTAAGCACATGAATTGATCCATAGCCCTTCAATTACTGTTCTTTATTATTATGTAAAATCTTGAGCTTCTTTCTCAGAGCTTTCACTTCTTATTTCTTCTAATCAGGCAAAACTCTCAATAATTCCATAACACACTTGAGGCGTTATGCAAGCTATTTATAGATGCTTTCAACAGAAATAACTTGGACAAATCTATCGTGCAGAGACTTCGAACAGTAGCAGCAGGGTCCAAATTTCCCTCTGCGACTTTTCAGTGAATCCGCACTAGAAACTGGAGGGGCAAGTCAGGCAACTTAAAACCTCTTAAGTATCTTGTGTGCAGCTGACAGTAGCATGCTGATGAATACGAGTCAGGTTGGCTGGTCTCTGCCTGAATTGCAAATTGTATTGCAAAATACAGCCTGGTTTGGAATGAAAAGAGAAGGTTCACCCACATATAATATCTTCAGAAGATGATGGATGTATTTAGCTAGAACAACCTACTATAAAAATAGATTTCTAGTTCTTTTATTTTGGCACAGAAACAATGAGCTGTACGAAGAGGAGAAAGAGCCTCACAGACTCTGCATCAACTGCTCCCAGCTGAGCTCAGAGGCAAGCCTGCGAAGTTGTATCCTCCCAAGTTCTCTAGCCAGGGGTTTATCTAAAAATGTTTGAGAACTTATTTATCTTCATCTTAGGTTCCTAAGGAAATGCATCTTACATGGTTTTATCACTCATTTTCTCATCACGCCCTCAGTACTTTGTACTCAGTAAAGTTCAAGCAGATATGATAGAGGAACAAAGGGCTTAAGACATTAGATTCCTATAAGGTTCATGAAAATAAGTAGCCAAGGAGAGAACAGCCAACCTATTAAAGATGCTATATTTATAGAATTTAATCTATTTTCTAACGACAGAGTGAAAAGCTACAGTGTCATGTTTTGACATAAGGAAACCAACACGGAAGAAAGGTATTAACTCTTGAATCCTTTTGTGGCATCAAAGAAGCCAACCCTGAAACAAACTCTTTGGAAATCACATCTCTAGGATTGCTATCACCTTTGCAATAGATCATTTGATGTTAATTTACCACCAGTTTTGATCCACACAATAGTATTAGTAGGAGAATGGGGATATCTGTTCCTCTGAATAACCTTTCCTTCTTATTCTTTACATAAATAAATCACTTCAAGGAGGGAAGCTTTCTAACATGTCCAGTTCTAATACACAAGGGGTACATAAAAATGTGGACTGGGCAACAAATGGTCTAGTTTCGTTCAAATTATTTTACACTTTTTCAAATTCCATTTCATTAATGCAGTTGTATCTAGAAATGAAATATGACTGGTTTTGCATTTTAAAGCATTTTGGTTTTTCCCTAGCAAGCTCTTTGGGTAGTAGCCAACTGAGGCTTTAGGTTGGTTGCTAGATTTATAGTGTCAGTCAGTGTGAACTGCATGCTCAGAGCAAATTTAGACAACCAAGTCAGGCAAAGTTCACACATGAAGTTATAAAAGGTGAAGAATGTCTAAAGTTGATATAAAGCACAGTTCAAATTTGAATTAAAACCCATTTGAATATTAGAGTTGCTTTAATACTCCTCTGTCATAACTAACAGAAGGTGATGGTACCCTTCTCTTCCACTGTTTGTAATGCTGGTGCTTGTTCATTTGATTGCAAAAACTAGTAATGTTTTAGAAAAAGATGGAAAGACAGAAAATGTTTGCAAGACATATAAAAAACAATGTTCTTGTTAGGCTGATTTCACTAAAAATAAAGAGGCAGAGAAGGACTAGGTTGCTAACTTCAAAGCAAAACTTGAGCTCCTCCATAGTGAAGGGATCTCTGTTCATCTGCCTCACTCTGAAGACTACTGTTTATGATATTACATTCTGCACAGACGGTCATCCGAAATGTGTTGAAAATTTCTGATATCATTCAGCTACTGGTTGTGCATTCAAACCAGCTGTCTGCATCACTGTAGGGTTGTCCATACTGGAGCAGAACAGTAATTTATCTAATTTAGTATCTTTCTGCTTGGGGCAAAGCAAAGTATAGGAAATTCCACAATAGACACCTACTGATGAGGATAGTAGAAAGCATTAATTATGAAATGAAAAGGATAATAACTAGTTTTCTCTCATCATTAGCCTTTGCTCGTATGAATTGGGAATAATTACAAAAAAGGATGGGAACAAGAACATAGACGAGCTATGAATAAGGGCAAGCCCTGGTCCCCAGAACTGATCGTCAGTATTACGTGCTTGGTAGTTTCCTCCTGGGATTCCACCTGCTACAAACTCAGTGCTGCTATTCAAAAGGAGACCTAGGCACAGACCATAAGAGTGTTCTTTCCAGAAACTACTCCAGTAGTCTGGACGCAGTCCATACCCTGCTTGGAGTGCTTCATCCCAAACAATCTGATATCCAGAAGTCATTAGGCCACGTGGCACCTGTGTCACACAGTATGCCCGCAGTGCTGGTCTGTCAAACAGCATTTTTCCAGGCAGCAGCACTGCAGTCACCATTATTTCAGTCCCTGTGAACTGAAAAGGAAAATAAAAAAAGGACTAAGCCATTTTAGTTACTTTGCTGAGATGTGTTCCAAGAGAATGTGGCCTGAGTAAGCGTGAGAAGGGAAGCTTGGTATGCGAGAAGGATGTTATTGTTTTCTCAAGAAAGAATGAAATGTGAACTACTATTCACACAGCCGTACAGCAAGTGAACAGGAGTGATGGGCCGAGGGCCCAGATCATCTGCTGTCTGATCCAAGGATCTATGCAGTGGAGTTCTAGCAGTCACACATCTAAAGACCATCATAATGTGTTGGGGTAGATGCAGGCACAAGCTTAGGATACCTTGCAAAGTCTATCATATCACTATAATATCAGGATTACCACAGCAGGTAGGATCACATACTTTCTGTCCGTTATGTAAGCAAGGCGCCTCGATGTGTCCTGTTTGTGCCAGATTTCCACCTAAATGTGGTGCACGTGCCCAAGTTCTTGCTCTGCTAGACTTGTATGACTTGGTGGTGTGTATGTCCTAAGTCCAGCACATTGCATCTGCTACTCCAGCTGCGAGAGACTTGTTGGGCTTGCTGCTTGTGTGTTGCACACTTGATTTGCACGTATGCAGTGGCTATCTGTTAAAGGACTTGGGCAGCCCACTCACAGGGTCTGCACTGATGACATTTCTAAGGAAAAAAAAGAATAATTGTTAAGGGAGAGAGCACCAGGTGCTTTTAAATCTAACCCAGTACCCAGAAAATCCGCAACTGTGTGTTCACTTTGTGCGGAAGTAGACACTCTGTGAATGAAAGCAGGCGCTGGTCTCATTTGTGTTTGGATGTAGAGGACTGACATGTGAGGAGTCCAAACTGCCGCCTTTTCACCCAGGTCCTGCTCTGGCAAACTTGGTTTCTCTATTAGTTTCACTTCAGTTCCACACTTCCACGAGCAATGCGCTAAATTGGAAATCCTACTTTAAAAAAAAGGCGGCACCTGAAATCAGGCCGCTTTAACCAGCAAACACTCGGTGCCACTGCAAGTCTGAGTTTTGCGCTGCAGTGTGTTCCTTCAGACCCGAGTCTGCATCCCCTGCCTCCAGGGCAGTGGAGGCTGAGCATTACTTGTAGCATTCTCTGACCTGACAACAGCTGACCCTGCAGTGATGTTCACAAGCTCCTGCTAACCATGAGCAGAAAGGGATGGTGACAGGCTGTGGCACTGATCCTGCAGCCCTCATTGCTTCACTAGGAAGGCAGAGTCAGGCCCTGAGTTTTGCATTACTATGCATCTCGAAAGCCTTAAAGACCTGGTGGAATCTCAGAGCAGCTTTTCTCTCTCATCTCCGTATGCAGACTCTCTCTTCTGTGTGCTCTCTACAAATTATGTGCATTTAAATATGAAATGTACTCGGTGCATTAAAAGAAAATTCTTTAAAAACTATGAAACAATTCATATATGCATGCATTTGTAGAAGCACATACACATGCCCAATCACATGAATACACTAAGAGCTCATTTTACTTTCCAAATAATTTTTTAAACACAAAATCAGGCTTATATTTAAGTCTCCACTGTAATTATAATCAACATCTTCTTCTAGGAAGATAAAAAGAGAAAAGTGGGAATCAGGAAAAGGGAAATGTTACAAGCCTTTTCATTAGGGTTTTATGTATTTAAAGAATTTACATTTTTAACCAGTAGCAAATTTATTTCATACTACATAAGCTCTGAGGATCCTTTGGGATAAACAGCATGAAAGCTGTCATTTTAGAACAACCATCTATTTTCTGTTTATTGAAAGTTTGCGCTTTCTTGCCACGGTGTTTTGCGTGTGGCTGGAAATATTTGTTCAAAATGATAATTGTCAAACTGCTTGTTCTGTTTGGAATTGATTTGTTAGAGAGCTGCTTCTGTTATGAAAATAGAGGGAACAGTGCCAGCTGATTTCTTTGGGCTGCAGGTTGCAACCTGGGAGATTGCGTGCCCTCTCTAAAGCTAGGTGTAAGGTTCCATAACAGTGTGCCTACCAGCCATGCACAAAGGCAGAAGGAAAACCTGCCACGATTTTGAGAATTTGAGCAGAAGGAGCCTGAAATCCGTGTGTGGAGAGCTGTGGAGATCACGACTTCAGTGTCTGTAATTCAGGTTTAAGGTCATGGATGGCCAGTCATTTTCCATGGGAACTAATTGATTCCCGTGTGGAATTGTGGATGGCCTCATTCCACTTCCCATCAAATGAAACTTACAGCACTGCTACTGCAAAGCCAATATGGACTGGATCTTTGGGGCTTTTTGGTTTGTAATACTCCTCAAATTATACAACCTGACATCAGCTTGTAGAGGGGCATGTTGGCAATTTTCCATCCCTAGCCTTAGTCTTGGGTTGGGAGCACGGCAGCCACCCAGGAACTGCATTTGACATGGGAGCACAAAGTAGTGCAAACAGAACTTTTAGCTTTGGGCCATTGTGCTGAAGCTCTAGCAAGAGTCATTTTATCATTGCGACTCTTCTCAGTTCCTATGCCCAGCTCTCGGGCCCTCTCTGTGCATGTATTTCGGTACCTGCTGTCAGTTACAGGGGCTTAAATTTCCTACATGATGAGAGAGATGGGCATCAGCAGATTCTAATGTTCTGAAAAAAAGGAGCCTCCTGACTTCTGAAATGAGACCGCCTCTTATATGAACAGTCACTAGAAGATGCAGAAGTATGGATGTCCTAAAACTTTGCTCAAGCACAAATTAAGACACAGTGCTAGGATCTACTTCACACCTTGCTTGTTATTTGCAGATATGTAACTTATCTGTCTCTAAGTCTCATTGATTCTTATCGTGTTGGCCATAGGAGATGAGAGCCCCAGGATTTTTGTCCATGTTTTGCATTTTAATATTAATAGCAGAAAAATATTTATTGTCTCAACAACTATGACTTTTCAGTCCATCAAAACCAAAGAGGAATAACGTCCCCTGCTCAATTCAGTGATGGCTTTTCAATAGGGTATTAGTATCTTTGAGATGGCACTGCATTAGGGCTGGGGCAGGATGGAACATGAATTGTCGGCTTCTTAGCACAAGAATAATATTCTGCTTTCTTTTAAGATGCAAAATATTTCTGCCCTTGCCTTCAGGCTAGAATTAAGGTAAATCCATTTGTATGTAAATATGCAATTCCTGGGCCTTTTACTCATTGTAAAACTGTTGTTACTGTGGAGCAGTATTGATAAAAAACATTACCACTGAATTTAGGTGTCCTTGGAGCAACCCCCTTAACCTCAAACACTTACTAATGTGTAGTCCTTCCTCCTCCAAATAAGTGTATTGTTTGCTATCCAATTAGTTCGACTTCTTGTTTGTTCGATTTTGGATACTGTGAGTTGTGATAATTCTTTCTTCAACAGTTTTCTGTTTAACTAGTAAAAGTAGAACACAACTATTATGCGTAGTGGCTGTTGATAGAGACTTTCCAAGAGTCACCAGCAGAGATTGCATGTAATTGTTCTTGTTTTGTGAAATCAGAAGTCACACCCAGCAATAATTCCATTGCAAACAGTGACTTTTGTATAGATTTAAGAAGATCATTAAGGTCTCCAGATGCTGTTTGTTTGAAACCTGTGGTTCTTTTGATAAGCCCATTGCTATGCTCCCAAATGCCCTAAGAGAGCTGACAAAATAGACATTTTGGAAAGCAGTGAGTTTCACACCAGTAAAATCATTAATTAAATTCTCAGCTATGAAAACAGGGTTAATAGTGTCTTTCACTATTACAGAGCATCCTTGGGAACCAAAATATCAATGCAAAAATCAGTAGCAGGATGATCCCAGCAGGCTTAGTGCTGTTGCTAGGTAACCCTTCGCATTAGCTTTAAGGCACTTGTACTGTGATATGATTGGGATAGAAATCAGAGTTGCTGCTTTCTTTAGAAAAAATAATAATGAACACGTTTGTTGGTGTTTTGTGGGAGAGGGGTAAGGAGACTGATCTAATATGTACAGCAGCTAAATACAAGGCTTGAAGAGAAACATAACTATCTCTATGTTCAGATAGAATTATTTTACAGAGGAGTTGGTGTGTAGCCCTTGACGTGTCCTCATCTGAATAGTATTGAAAACAAGACCACTTTGCTGCTTTCAAAAATAAATTTTTCAAAAGTTATTTACAGGGAGGAAAATTATTAGTCACTATGCTCTTCTTACCAACAGACTGATGTACAAATAGAAACTGTAGATGCTGTATACTTGTAGCTAGGTATGTTCTTCATAGAGAAGATTATTCCAAACAGTCATTGCTAGGTGACAGAAAAACTGTGATTTAGCTCTGGACTGTAGCACCTTGTATTAGTCTCATGAAGTGTATACTGTAGGCAATGTAATGACTGCAGCCTACCTTCCACTTACACGAGGGTAACATGCTGCTCTCAGCATTTAATTGAATTATGGAAAAGTGAAGTTGAAGCTGCATTAATTAACAGCCCTTTTCCTTCATCTTTTTTAATATCTCATATTTTCTTTTGTCACACCTCATTTATGGTGCACGTTTAACTGATTTTTACAGGTGGGGGGTGTATTTTATTGCAAATGTTAATCCCATAAAAATGTCATCCCCAGCTAGTTAGAAAAGCTCTATGAACTGCTGTCTTGGAACAGTAATAAAATAGGTTTCCTGCTGCAATATATAGAAAAGATTTTTATGTCAGCCTTTGGGTACCAGACAAGCCAGAAAATTCGAGTCACAGGTGACAACTAACAGCACGTGTGAATACTTAAGATATTCTATTCTTCCTTTTAACCCCAGGTCTTTAAATTCAACACTATTTGCTACATAGACAGGCTTTTACTGGAAAACATGAAGGGTTTTGCAATTGAGATGATTGAAAAATCATTGCTTCAGCGAATAGGCCTTAGCTACTTGTGCACTCTCTTCCTCTGCAGATGCAGTACCTTCCACATTGGCTTCTTCTGTTGCTGGAATAATGAACATTTTGTTCCCTACCTGGTGATCCATGAATTGAAAATGATCACAGGAGGCAGTTATAGTATCAGATGTTTCCTCTCAAATGAAATAGGACAATACATGTCACCAATCTAAGAAACAACTTGGAAGCTATTTCTGACTTAATTTTTTACTTTTTTTTAAGGAAAGCATGATCAAAGGAGCATCTATTTTTCTTTTTGCATTATGGATGGTGTTGTGGAATTAGGGCTGATGAGTCTTTGGAATTGCTTTGCCAAGAAGCTGTGACATGGGTTTGTAGCCAGCTTGCTCCTAGGGGTCTTTAATGAGATTGCCACCATGCTATTTGCTGCAATGATCTTTACATGTGAACAGAGGATTGGTCCTAACTGAAGCAGATCTGTCTGTTGAATACTGGAGATCTTTTGCTGTAGTGAGCTTTTGGTTACTGGAAACATGTTAGAATTGCAGGTCTAAGTTTGTTACAAAGCCTGCAGTCATTCCATCATCTGTAACCTTAAGAAAGTCTTCAGTGCATTTCCTTTAATAAAAGAATAAATAAGAATCCTTCCAAGGGCCATAAAACTGGATCAAACCACAGAAACGCAGGAGTGTTGGACTGCTAATGGAGCAAATCTAGCTCTATGTCCATGTCATGCACCTGATTCCTCTTACACAGCTAAACTTCTGTGATTTCTGCTCTTGCTTTGTCACCTATAAAGAAAGAATCCATTTGTCAATGGATTCCTGTTAGCTGATTTATGCTGCTCTTCCCAACACAGCACATTTCAAAACAGAGCATAGCTGTAAAGCTTCATAAGGATAGCCATGAAATATTTCTTTACAAGATAGGAACATTGTTAGGTAGCAAGATTTAATGTTCATTTCCTGGCCTTCATCACTTTTCTTCCTGGCTTTAATTGCACCAGATAAAATCCCCTAGTAGCACATGGAGGCTCAGCTATGCCCTTGGCATTCCCCGTACGTGGCTCAGCTAGTAACGGGGGGGTGACACTGCTTTTGACAGCTTTGCCCTGTAGGGTTTTTTTTGTGGACTATATTTGTGCACTGTAGACTGTAAGCCATGAGAAGTATTTGCAACATGAAATTCTCCTTGAATTTCTCATGTAACAGAAAAATAGCAAAAGTCTCAGTTCAATAATTTGAAATAAAGACCGAGTATCCTACGCCATGCTTTAATAAGAGTCAAGCAGGCAGACACTCAAACAACAAACTGTCTGTCTCAGGCATGCGTGCTGCATTGTATTTTGTATTTTTATAGACAGCACAGCATGGCATCCTATCATGAGAGATGAGTAGCGTTGGCTCAAGCAATCCTGTAGGCCAGTGTGATGTACTGTAAAATGCCATGGCAAATGCTAGTGACACTCTTGTCAAAGAAAAAGGTTCAGTGATACTATGCTTTTCAAATGGGACACCATATTCTGGATATCGCATTTTGAATGAGGTGGGATATGGGGATTGCTGTGTGTGAAATGAAAACAAAGACTCCCAAGTATCCTCACGTAACTGAAGGTATCAGTATAGAAGTAACCTTAAGTAAAACACAACAGGCATATACTAAAAACCTTGCTGTATTTTCATATGAGTAAACATGTTGGTCAGAGCAAATTGTAGCTTTTAAGTTGGAAGTAGCTCTTTGAGCATCCCTGCTGACTGAAAGGGATGTGACCAGGAATAGGTGTGCACTCACGTATTGCCAGCATTAAGATAACATGAGATAGCTGGAGCTGCCGAAATCCACACTGCTGGGCTGCCCAGAGACCTTCTTCCATTTCTTCAGCATAGCCAAGTACAGTATAATGGCATATCCAGAGATGTAATCTCCTCTCCAGATTTTATGAAGACTGGTTATGAAAAGATTTTGACATAGCGGTCACATGGACAGGAGCTGAACTCATAGGAGCCATGCAGCTAGAACACATAACTTTAGTTTTTTCCCGGTGCTTGATACTACTCTGGAGCAGCAGCAGGATAACTGATATTGTCTCTCACTGATTGATTTCAGTCAAAGTTTTATCATAATATGAACAGAGTAAAAATCGAATAAATAGAATTTGTCTCAATGTATGACTAGGGGCAGATGAGTTTAATGGGATGGAATTTATTCTTAAGCTACCTTCATACACCACATGGACAATTTTCTCTTCTCACACCTACATAGTATTTCTGATTTGTTCCTACCAAATTGTGAAATCTCTTCTGCACCCTCACCCATGTCCTATGCTAAAGTGCAGGCAGAACCTACTGTATACTTTCATCTGGACTATAAAACTGCTGAGTAGAGCCCCTTTCTCTTTTCTGTAAGCAGCTGAGCCAGTACCTCCTGTCCTCCAAAAGAAGCCATACACACCAGTGTGCCTTATCATTTCAGAGTTTCCCACACAGAAATAATTAAGCTTAGGTGAAAATACAAAGATGGTAGGCACACGCATGGGAAATTGGTGTACAATGATTTGCCAGGCACGCAGAGCACTTTTCCAAAAGACTCCTAGCAACGGGATTGCTTCTGGAAGTAGGGTGAACAGGCCAAGCTGGAGACAATAAACTGAGGAATTAGAGTGACGAAGTAAGAGGAAAGGAATATATTAAAGGAAAAGCTTATTTGTTTAACATTGGACTGAAGATTCAATCTTATCCTATTATCTATACAATATATGCAATGTATGGAATTTACCATGCCAGAGCTTGAGGTCTGGTCTCTAACTTTACTCCAGCAAACTGAGAGAGGGCCAGACTTCTGCATTAATTACTAAGCATAATATATGCAGCACCTTATATATAGCAAAAGAGAACTCCTTCCACTTATCAGGTAGTAAGTGAAAATGTTCCTGTACCTCCAAGTATTTCCCTCAGATATTAAAAAGAAAAATAATCCATGAAGAATAAAGGCTTTCCCTGCTTTGCTTGTTACTGTCCAGAGGTAGCTTATATCAGTTCAGCTCTGTCCTATTTTACTCTCTGAAGTGCAAAAGAGTGGTAACATTGCCATCAACATTTGCCAGCCCCTACGCTTAGTTGACCAGCGATTAAAAGAAGATCAAGACAAGCTTCTTTACACTGCAACAAAATCCACAGTGCATTAGCATTCTGCTGCAAAATTTAAGAGAAAAGGTTAATATGAAACTCACGGCTGAGATAGCAAAGAATATTAGAGGTGACATGCTGGCCATGAGCTCTGCTTTGGGCTCTGGGGGGAAAAAAATAGAACAAGGTTAGTTCTAACCTTGAAATTAACCTTTTTCTATTTTTTTCTTCAGCCAGAAGAAGACCTACAGGCCAAGATGTCACGTCTAATTCTTTGCATGTATTTCAAACATATACTTTGACCCCATTTTTATGGTTTAGTCTTTGGAGTTATCCAATACAAAGTGGCTGCTGTGCTGATTAGTCTGTTTTACTGGGACTAGAGGAAAGATTAAATATTATTTGTGGGCTGTTTTAGAATTCTTGCTTTGTCTCAGCTGAACCTAATTCAGTTGTCTAGTATTCACCATGCTGTTTTTTTCTGGGGCCCTACTATTTTTTTTTTTCCTGGCTATTTGTTCCTTGTCATTTGCAGTAATCTGATTTCATTTGTTCAGCTCTTGGCATAGTATCCTAATGTAGTCAGCTGCTGCAATGAACATGTGGAATTTCTGCAATCTGACTAAATATCAATAGACTATTGAACTTTTATATTATGCATACTTGTAATCAAGTCAACTGCTTGAGAATTTGCACATCTATGCATTTAGATGTGGAAAAAATAGTCTGTGTTCATGTAATTAAAGTCTATATCATAATACTTATGCACAAAAGGGCCAAATTAAGGTTTTGCAGGCAAGTTTAATTCCAGCACTTCCTCTTTGTTTAGTGCTTGACTTTGCAACCTGAAAGCAATTTGTAATGTCTTTTTTTTTTTTTTTTTTTTTTTTTAATTCATAATAGCCATATAAAA
>JAVJGG010000043.1:4982983-5036196 GCA_035590195.1 Aviceda cuculoides
CTGATGACTCACATCATCAGGACTTGGTAATTTTGGTTCTTGCTGGAAAAATGCTTAGAAAATATTGTCAGCAAAATGCTTCCATTTTCTTTGTGTAAGCATATTTTAAACCTGAAAATAGCAATGCTAACAACTGTGCCATCACCAAATATAGCTGTTCCCTACTTTGGGTAGGATCCTGAAGGTATTTTCAACTAGAGAACTGGTTTTGGCTGCAACTAAAAAATCAAAAAATTCAAAGCATTTAAAACCTTCACAGACTGACTTTGTTGTGTCAACAGCACCACACAAGATTCTGATTAAAAGGAGTTGATTATCGTGTTCTTTCTCACCCAGTTTCCTAAAAGCAGAGTTTACACTGTATACAAAGTATTGTCCTGCATCTGGTCCTCATACACCAATACTCTTCCCTGAAACCGCTGCCACACCTGAGATTCTGAACAAACTGAGTCAACCCATAAATACTTGCAGAGTAGCAAAATGAAAAGGCAACCAAAATGGATTAATTAAGAACAAATAATTACATATCGACCTGATTAATTTCACATAAAAACTGACTTTATTAGTAAATATTAAGCAGCAGAATCAAAGCAACTTGACTTCAGAAAAAAACTGATGCTACCTACATATTATCCAAGGGAACTTGTAAACACAGAAGAAAGTGTTACTATACAGAGAGTTAGAAACTGTAATTGATAACAATGACGCACTATAAAAATAGATATTTTAAGAGTCCCACAGAGATATATTATGCTCAGTTTTGTTTAGGTTAATATATTCAGCCAAGGTGAGAGAACAGGAACCACATTTATAACAATTTACTATGACATCAAGCTGAAGGATGCTCAAACATTTGAAAAGAATACAATAGTCTTGATCAATTAGAGGAAGCCCAAAACCAACACAATTAAATTAAACAGATAAGTGTAAAAATGCAGACTTAGGGAATCAGGTGTTCAAATAAAGGCGAATAACTTTCTCAAGAATGGTAACTTAGAAAAAAATCTGTAAATTTAAAAGGGTCACAAACTAAACTGGTAGCAGGTGTTCAACTCATTCTCACAGACACTGCCATATACAAATAAGTGAAAAAATAAGATGTTAATAACAGTTTTAGAAACCATGATCAATGTGAAAAGGTTGAAGGAACTGGATTAATCGCTATAAAGTGAATGGTGATCAACCCTTCCTTAGTCTTGCGGTGAGAGACAAAAAGAAATCAGAAGCAATGGAGGCGTAAGAAGGTATTTTAAACAATTCAGTATTCCATGGCTAGGTTGCAACTATGCCATGTATGAGAATAGGACTTGCCAGCTTGGATGTTCTGGGCCTTTTAGGTCTGCAAACCTATCTACATAGCTTCTAAAGCCTGATTGTGTCTTGAGATATTTACTTATTTTTTTAAACAATTAGAAAGTTGATGAAATACATCCTCCACATTCAACCTATTTTCACATTATGTCCAGAGTCACTAACACTGATCAGTCCTACTCTCTCTACAGTCTTGTACTACCAAAAAAGTCAAGTTATCACAGCCATCATTTCCCTGGAGAAACAGGGAAGTAACTATCAGAAAAGAAAATAAGTTCTACTGATATTGCCCAACAATCTCCTTCACTAGAGTTCGGAGCACATGAGACAGGTGGCTGTCAGGAAGGCTTTGGTAGTACAGAATCCTGCCTCAGCGACCCAGACTGGAACAAGTGGATTCTTTCAGTTCCCTCCCAGTCCTATACCTCTTGTGTTCAGTGACTAACAAGTAACAATTCCTGATAAAGGTAAGGGATTTGGTACATAATCAACTTTTCACAAGATAAGGTAGGATGGAAACCTTGCAGCGACTCAACTACTCCGAGGGATGTGCTCAGATGCACACATTTATTCCTCAGTTGTTTATACTATCCCTGAATGAAAAGGGAATTAACAACTTCCTATTTAGTATGGGAAAAAGCATGTATACATGCAAGTATAACAGGGTGTCTAAGGCAGCACAAGTTCACATCCTAGTTTAACTATGGGGAATCTGTTTGCATGCCCAAAACCTAGCAATAATTGGTACCAGAAAGTATCATGAGTCTTGATATCTCTAGATTTCAGTGAAAGGTTTTATTTATAAATAAATAGGCCTTACTCAGCAAAACACTTAAGTATATGCACAACTATTTGTATCTCATTCCCAGCAAAGTCAAAGCTAATATCCTGCTCAAAAACTGAAATCATCCAGATAATCTGCTCAGTCTGTTCTTGATGTGTAAAGTACATATAAAGAGTTTCCAGCTCCTGTTACTGAATTTGGTAAGTGATGCAAAAATCATTTTTAATTTGCAATTACAACAAAAAAGTCAAATAAGAATAGGAATTGCTTCCACAATTTTTGCTTTCCTGTTGAGGGTAATATTTTTTACTTCAGTCAAGTTTTAAAGCACCTGAATATTGACTCTGCAAAAAAAAAAAGGGTGGGGAAAAACTAAAAAAAAGTGCACATCCTAATCATAAAAATATACTGAACAGTGGATTTTTTTTTTTTTTTTTTTTTTTTTTTTACATTACACATTACTAAAAGAGAAAACTCAAAAACTCAATAAAAAGTTACTTAGTAGGATTTGTCCTGCTTCAGTAACAGATAGCAGCTGAACTGTCAGTTTAACTAGCTAGTTAAGGCATGTTTACAGCTGCCTTTTTTTTTTTACAGTCTGATGGCAGAAAGGGGTAGAGGACTCAAATAATGGACTTCACTACAGAGTGGTGCTCTTCTGGTTCAGATAAATTTTAAAACTCATGCAGAAAAAAAAAAGTGTGTTTCATCTTTGATAAAGGACTATCCCTTGTAAATTTTAACAAAGTAGCATAGATTTCTGAAAACTGATAGCTTTGCAGATTAATTACTTTCTAGCCTTACAACTCTTAAGTAGAATTGAATTTAGTTCATCTTACTTTGGCTTATAAATCAAGTGGATTACTTCAAAATAGAGCTCCTGACCAAGACTTAGAAGATGTGACTCCAATTCTTAATCCAAGACTGATCATACCAAGCCCCAAGAAGATGCCAAGACAATCATACAGATCCCTCTACCAACAGTCCCGAAAGACCAGAACCGAGACATATTGACATGCTGAAAGAAAAGGCTGTACCAACTTATCATTAACTCTTTGAGAAAAAATACTTGGCCTTTCCATTTGGCAAAAAATAAAGACCACTTATACATGTTGTTGCATGAATGATAAGCAAGTATATCAGAAAAACTTCAGTAATTTAAATTGTAACTACTGTACTATGCGTAAAAACTAAACTGCAGAGTTTTAAAGTATGCCGATACTTACTCATTCCTTCAGTCCAAAAAACACTTCTTACTTTTTTTGAAGTTTAAAACTCTCTGCAATAATTTTTTCTCCAGCTTTGGCTGTAATAGGTGGACTAATTTTTTTAATTTCTCAGCTGCATGAATGATATCTATGTTCTTGCTATAAGCACTAAAGTATTCCCAATGTCTTTGTTTTCATCTACAACAAGAAAGAAGTGAGTCTTTCACCAATCACAAAAACAAACACATTAATATTACCTCTCGTAGTATCAAACAGCTGCAGCTGTTCTTCATGCTTTTATCACCACACATTTACAACAAAAGACTACCAAAATAGCAATCACAGCTATCATCAGCTGGAGAAGATGTTAGTTTTTCAGTTCAGCGCACGTGAATTGTTAGCAATACTAGCTACTAACACTCATCTTTAATAGTAGATGCTTATGCAAGAAACGTAGCACACATGGAATGCCACATGGCAAGCTTACATGTGGCAAATAATGATACAAAAAAAATCTAATTCCTATTTTATTTGTATTCAGTAAGACGACTATCTTCACTTGTGTGTGAATGGAAGAAATAGTGTTGCCAACAGAAAAAAAAAAAAAAATCAGACATCCTTACAGATATCAAAACACATTTCACTATATCATATACATCAATCAGACTAGAGAAAGCTTTATTAAAACGGATAAGAAAAAAAGTCTCCATTAAAACTAAATGGTGTCCAGGAGTTTCTGCCCAGGGCCTCAGTTTACAGCTGATAAAATAGCGTTAGGACTTCCCTGTTTCAAAAGGATCATAATGATAAATCAATTAATATCTTTCCCTCAAACCCTATGTTGCTACATAGAAAAGTCTTCTTAAGAAAGAAATTAAATGCCCCATAAACAGTTCCTCAGTCCATGTTTAAATAAGCAATTTTCAAAGTTTTGGTCTATTCTTCTGGATTAATCTAAACATTACAAAAAAAAAAAAAGAGCTGGTGGTTTGGGCTTTTGATTTTTATCTGTCTTAAGAATTCAAAGATAAATATTGCCATCTTAACCCTGGCTCCAGAAATATACTTGACTTTGATCACTCAAACACTGCAGCACTTTTTCAAAAACAGTTTTACAATTCATTAGAAAGAATGCCTAGAGAGTCACCTCTCCTTCTATAAATTGATCACTTATCTTTTCAGTCATCTGAACCATAGCAGGACCCAACAGATACTGAGTTGTCACTTTAAAGTCAGCACTGGGCACATAACTAAAGCAGTATGTGAAGGGTCCTACCTGGGCAGGCAGAGCCGAAGATCCTGCCAGGGCAAACTCACAAGCAGAGATTATTTTAATACATTTCTTTCCAAAAGAGAGTCTTATTCTTGAAGGAGTAAAACTGGCATTTAATAGAGAAACAGAAAATACAGGTTTGCCAACTAGCTACAGAGCCTTTCTCTTGCAAGTCACCAGATATGCATCTAGCCCTGTTTAACATGTATTAAATTTGGTTCAGTTTAGTAGATTTTCAGTGTTCACTACATAGGACTACTTTACTTGCCATTTCAGTTCAGTAGGCATAAACGGACCTAGAAGTGCCTAGTCCAGGATCAATAACATTTCTGTAACACTCATAATACATCCCAGAGACAGTCAGCATTTATACCTCCATGTTTTTTGAAGTTAATTTGCATAGAGCTAAATTTAATTACATTATTTGTATTGCATATTTCAGTTATGTAAAATTTGATTTCCACAACTGATCTGTCCACTATCAAAAGCAAAATTGGAATTACTGGGACATCAGCAGAGACTTAGGAAGTTAAACAGATAAGAACAATATTTTCGTGCATTAAGAACAAAGCAAAAGACTACCATGACCATCTTCAAAAAGTTTACATTCCCTCCTATTAGGTAATGTAGATAAAACTGGTTTCTCTTACATCAAAGCTTGTAATATGAAATCATGCTCAATTCTACAGTTCTCAGTCATACAATCTTTACAAAGACAATGTATTAAAGTCTTAGTCAATAATCACTGCCTTATATCTACACACCACAACTAACATGTTTTTTCTTCTCTAAACTCTGCAAACACACACAAACATACATAACAACAAAACAAACAAGAAAAAAACACCAACAAAAAATATTACATTAATTTTTTTATACTACCCAGTATACTGCAGTGAAGTACTCATCACTGAGACTATAAATCAAGAGACAAAGTTATTCGGCAGCCTTCACTGCTATTGATGAACTGCCTTATCAAATTATTAGATGAAATGTAACTGTAGAAGAGAGATCCGGCTGTAAGGAATCTGCCAACTACACATGTTTAAACTAATTTAAAGTTAGAGAGGAACAAAACACTAACTTCTTCAGGTAGCTTTTTTTGAGGGGTGGAGGGATGTTAAGAAAATGCACTCCTGCAGATGAACCTCTTCCTGCATGCTAACATTTTTATCCCCAAGGTTCTTCCTGGATAGCTAGACAAATAGAATAATATTAACTGGAAGTCAGAAAAATGTTATGGTTGTATACAAGCCTATATATACATATGCTATATACATATGCATAAAAAGAAATAGAATTTGATTAAAACATGAATACTTCACACCCCACCCCACCCCCAAAAAAAAAAGAGCGAGGAATAGAATGGTATTTTTTACACCCTTTCCGATACTTTATCAAGTCTCCAGGTTCACTCAAACTCCTTAAAAAAAAAATCCTTCATAGCAACCTTCGGCACTATAACAGCCATATAAAATAAACTCCAGTTTTAACAGTAACACAAAGTGTTTTATCATAACCAAGAAGCAGGTCTGTAAAATAGTAATTAGTGATTTCTTCTGCAAATTCTCCAAAATTTAGAAACAGATAATGGAGAAGGTTTGGGTTGGGGCAAGGTGTAAACTTTAAATCATGTTTTTTCAGGGAAATAAACAGAATTACTCTGATGTCCACATTTTTGAAATATAGATTTGCAGTAGCTTTGCAGTCTAGCAGAAAAAGCAGTCATAGGTATGGAGTCACATGTTAAACCACATTGATACATACCTTCCATAAAGACTACATATTTTCTTCTCGTAACTTGGCTAGTGAAAGGGACTTTCCAGAAAATCAAAATTAAATATTATTTAGTAATTTTAGATGCTGCTTAATATTAAGGCCTAGTCTACATTTAAAAGTTTTTCCAGAGTAATTACACTAGCATACTATATTGGAAAAAGCAGTTTACTACTGTAGGCTATAGCAGTTAAACAAAGTAGACTATAAAATCAAAACATATTTTTCTCATATAGTTGTGGAGCAACCTGATCTAAGGTCTGAAGCAGGTAGGTTGGACCAAATGACCTCCAGAAGTCCCTTCCAACCTAAATTTTTCTATGATTCCATTCTACAGTATTATTATTTAACTGGTGCAGAAATACTGCCAAACTGTTGAGAATCAGTGTGTGTGCATGCACGTGATATTTGCCTAAGATTTACAAAAATTGTTGGGAAAATGAAATGCAGTATCTGAGAAAATCAGTGAGTGTTGATTTTATTTTCAGAAAGAGGAGAGATTTCTTTTTCTTATAAGAGTTATTAAAAACCTTGCACTACTCCAAAAACTCTCATAATGTTAGCAATTGCAAGTAACAAGTCCTCTTAATGAGGTATAAAATACTTCTGATTATCTTGCTCACCATACATGCGATAAATAATGTCCCAGGTCATAATTTCCATTTTTTAAAGTCTTCCCACAGACATATTCCTTAGCCAGCTGTTCTCTGGACCCAATGTAAATGGGTGTTTGCACAATGCCCTACCTGTTGGGAAGAGGCAGACAGCTATCCTTGGCTTCATAGCACTGTGCTTGCCTCCCAAAAGAGGCATTTTTCAAGGAATTAATGGCTGAGAAGAATCACAGGAAAAACTGTAAGATCATTAATAATACAGAGAAAGTGAGTGGAAAATGGATATTTACTATTCCTCATCATACAAGATATGCATGCAAATCAGCGTTGTTATGAGGCACCTGACTAAAATGAGCAGAAGAAAATATAAAACAAGAATATTTTGAAGCTCCCTATTCAGATAGCACCAAGACCCAAAGTATAAATTGATCTAAAATGGAAGGAGAGGAATTAATGGAAAACAATGTCCAACAGTACTCGTAAAAACAATGATTCACATGTAGCCTCTGATCTGAGATGTCCCAAAACTACTTCCCAGAAGCAAGAAAGATATACCAAAGGCAGATTTTTCTAGGTTTTTACTGTCACAAGCAGGATGCTGAGGCAGGAAAACTTTTAGTCAAATCCAGTATGCCAGTTCTTATGTTGGTGTTGGTGTTGTTTTGTCTTCTTTTGTTTTGGGTCTTTTTTCAACATTCTGTATTTCAAAATGAAATACATTGATCTAGAAATACTTGGTTAAAATAAAACTTCACTATCACTCCACTGCCTCTGAAAAAAATCCACCTCTATCCTGGGAGTTAAAGTTTTTTACTGTACAAATACAAAACTACCAATTAACCAGCAGAACCACTTTATTTAACCTATTTTTGAGCAACTTTACAAATAGAATTTAGCTGATGTCTTCCCTTTGCAAACATAACACCAATGAGCTATTAACTTAGTCACACAGGACCACATTAACTACATCTTCTGCACCTGAATTCACATCTGAATCCAATTCAGAACTACATTACTATTTCCAGACCTTCTCTACCTCTTGTTGCTTCCTCTTAAATTTTGACTGCATCTGCCTAGTTCTTCTTTAATGCACCATCTTTGTCCTTTCTTATCATACTCTGAACCCTTTCCACATTCAAGAATTTGTCTTTTGTTTACCCTGAATATCTTGAAATCATCCATTTCCCACCTCCTCATTTATGCTTTCAGCCTACTGTTCCTCTGCTTTAAAGAAATTTGGTCACTGAACACCTCAGTCTACTGAGGATAAGAAGCGCAAAGAATATTAATTCAGCAGAAAGTATCATCATATAAATCTAGTTGTCATTTGATAAAAAAAACCTGAAAAAAAAAGAGCTGAAAATACCTTATTTTTTTAGTGATACACAAATGAATCTAAAGGATACCTACTGTAATTTATGAATTTGAATTTTTCAGTCTACAGTCAGGAATTATTTCTGAAGAATACAACTTTTTAAATTACCTTGTAAAAATTACTGTATATGTGCATTACTAAGTGATATTAAAATGACAACAATCTTTTTAAAACAAAGGTCATCTTTAGTTTCTCGCCCACCACTAAATATGCATTTTGCTTCATGTATGGAGCCATAAGAAAAACTATGTGTTCCCATTAGCTTCAGATGCTGATAGATTAGTACTATCAAAACAAGGAATAAAGATGTTAGTGTTGCTAGACAACCACTTCTCTTTTTAACTCTACTGATGACTCGAGCTGTAAGAGTAAAGAGGAAAATTTACTGCCACGCTTTAAGAACCTCTTCAGTTATATTTATGGTGAGATGATTTTTCTAGTTTTTTAAATAAAAAAATAAAGACTCATGGTCATCTTGAGTCACACACCTGATTTGGTACTTACTGGTAGGAAAGTTACACGTAAGGTTTCTGTGCTATAACAATTTTATTACTGTATTAAATTGATGCAATTTCAATTAAAAAGTATTGGGCTTAGAAGTAAGTTTAAATATATTTTTATTAAAGTATATGTATGGGACATGTTTATTCTATATCTACCTATATTATTTCCGATTAACTAGTTGATAGTGAACTACCGTTTCTTTCCTAGTAGCTTCTTGTTAGTAGATAAGGAAGCATGATGAATTCATAGATAAACCAAAATCCTGATGCTCTCCTAGGTCATCACATCTATCCTTAGCTTCCCTAACAAAAACCCTGTTAATTGAGAAACCAAGTACTCAGGAGCTGAGATATCTGAAAATTCAATTATAATAACTATCTTAACCCCACTTGGGCAAAATTGCTACTGGTACTATATATTGTATAATCATTTAAACAGTGGTAAATAGATCAAGCAAACACATGGTCATCTCAGGAAGAAAATCTTATACATGATACATTATCACAAAAGATGTAAATGCAGATATTTTGATCTGTACTGTGACACAATGAGAACTTGTATTTACACCCTCAATGCTTAAAGCTTATTTAGTGTGTGTAAACAAGTGGAAAATCTTTATCATTAAAACTTCTCTTGATGTGATTCCTCATTTTTCTATAGTATTCATCCAGATAGGAATCTAAAAGAAAATCATTTATATATTTATAACAGAGCTGTAAAAATCTTCAGCTCTTTATACATTGCTGAAAATTGTCTAGAATTATCTTCTTCGCTCCAGTCTTTATCAGAACAGACATATCCGAAAAGGGTGCTCTAGGTCTTTTGAACAATTTGTTTCCCTCCCTCTCTTCCAGATTTACATGTATCAATAAGTATAGATATTGAAAAAATGCACTAACGCTCCCTCTCTCCCACATGGATGCACAATGAAAATAATTATTTAGGTAACTCAAATGGTAATGTAGCCCAAGCACATTTTAAAAAAATAGATTATGCAACGGGTTCAAAAATCAAGTAACGCAGCCTCACTCAACCAAGCCCATGATGAAGTGAAAAGGCAGAATGCATTTACAAAGTTTCCAGTGAAGTATCTTTCTCACTGGAGAGGATTCCCCTCTCTTAAAAAAAATGTGGTTTGGAACTAACATGTTAATTTAACAACTCAATATGTTAATAGCATAGTTTTTTCTATTGAATGTGTGCATTCAAATTTTTGACATAAAAAGCAAGAAAAGCTATATGAACTATCAGAGACGGGACTTCCTTCAACCAGCTTTTAGAAAAATCAATCCACAACAGAGAGAAACTTTCCATTTGCTCTTTGGATTCTTTCTACTCTTTCAGTCAGAGACTGACTAGAAAATGGATCAGCATGGATGCAGCAAATGTTTCACCAGGTTTTACAAATTCTGTATTTCAGACATTTATTATGGCAATAGAAAACGTTTCACACCTTTGAATAAATGGGAAGGCAGAAAGTATTGCAAAAAATGTGTTGAAAGTTTGTGTAAACACATGCTCTGGATCAATGCTAGACAATCTTTACAGCCTTTACAATACATCTTTACATTTAGATTGGATATTAGGAAAAATTTCTCTACTGAAAGGGCTGTCAGACATTGGAACAGGCTGCCCAGGGAAGTGGTTGAGTCACCATCCCTGGAGGTGTTCAAAAAGCACGTAGACAGGGTACTCCATAACATGGTTTAGTGGGCATGGATGACGGTTGGACTCGAAGATCTTGAAGGTCCTTTCCAACCTAAATGATTCTATGATTCTATGATTCTAAACTAACATTCTAGACCTAATGCAACTTGGGATTTTCGGGGAAGACACTCATAGTTCTCAGTTCAATCATTAACTTCAGAATACTTTTATTCACTTCACAAATCCTCCACATAGGGCATACAGGAGGAACGAATTCCTTCACTCCATAAATAAGAACTCTCACACACACACACATATATATAAAGGGAATCACATATTATCCACTTTTGCTCCAAATACAAATTGCATTTCTTTGACCCTAACGCCTTTAATATACAAAGAGCTTTACAAAGCAGAGGAGTTTAAGTCGACCAAACTGCTCCAGTAAGCTAAGCCAGCATTTACAGAGACCAAACAGAACTGGTTCCCTTATGCCAGTACTACTTAACAGTAGTTTGCACCAGTACTTCTAACCCTGTTTGAATTCAGGGATGGGAGGGAACAGGATGTGCGTGCACACACATGCATACACAAGCAGGGCACTGCAGTGAGAACAAACAAATATTATATACTACTTACGTTGCTCAATAGGCCATAGAAGATGCTTGGCTAGGGCACCGAGTGGTGAGCAGCAGCCTATCCCATACACAGTAAGGAGGGCTGTAGGAAGTCTGCCTGAAAAGCTATGGGCCCCAGTCTAATATCTGACCTCAGATCTAACCCCGCTTTGAGGAAGAGGTTGGACTAGATGACCTCCTGACATTCCTTCCAAACTGAATTATCTATGATCCCTGCAGTTTTAGAGCTTTATAATTCATAATTCTCAGGGCAGGGAATCCCAGTTTTCTCAGGCATTATTAAAATATAATTACTTGCTATTCATCAGATATTAATGCCTGCATAGAATTTATAATTTAGCAATTAACTTTCAGCTATGCAAATGCAGATCCTGTGTAAGTGTGCAGGGTTATCTCTAGCAGAAGAATAAATATGAGCCTTAACATAAGCACACATTTTCCTCCATTACTGTGTAACAGATTAGTATGCTCTAAGAGCATCTATCCCTTAAATTTGGCACAGAACTTTGGAATCCCTTCAGGATGAAAAGTACTATATGGACAGATAAAATATTTTGCAGCTGGTCTTCTTAAAGGATTAATTACATGTATTCCAATAAATGGCTGCAGACTGTATGGTTACAGACTACAGAGTCCAAACATTTCAGCTGTCCCAAAGGAAAATCAAAAGAAAGCACTGAAGAAAAAGAAGAAGCTTTTAAGAATAATTGTGGGATAGTTTGGAATGAAAAAAGCCTTGATAACATACACTAAATGCTTCTTGTACCCCTTCTGGCTTGCAGTGATCCTAAATCTTCATGACAGTAAAATATGATTAGAAGTGACAAAAAAAAAGGATATTTGAATATTAAAATAAATACATCTCGTGTTTGTTAAAGCGAGAATTTATGGAGTTTAAATATGTGCAGATGTAAAGAATGAAATAATGCCCACGACATAGGAGCAGTATCCTGCCACAGAGGCAATGTATGTAAAACAAATTAAAATACATAAACAATGCGTTCTGAGTTATGTGAGTATTTGTGTACTCTGAGCTGTTTGGCAGATGTAGGATAGAAGATGAATATGTCACTACATAAAATATATTTTAGAAACATGTCTTTAATTCTAAAGTGCTAGGCATCCATTCTGCATTCCTTTTCAGTATACATAAGCCTCATGAATATCATGCTATTTTCCAATATTTATATCTACCAACTGCACAAATAACTAATAAAACCTACAGAAATAAAAATATTGTTTTCACAAATAAACAGTTTAATCCTGCACGCACAGACAAAGCATAGGATAGCTCTCTTTTTGTTCCTTCTTTATCTGCCTAAGTGGCGAAGGAAAAAACTTCATAATTCTTCAAGTGCAGCCAGTTGCCTTGATGTTTAAATACTAAATAAATCTGGGGAACTGATTTTGATCTACTAGGGAGGTCATCTTCACCATTTCACCCCTGAAAAAGCCAAGAGTATTTAATCTGCACTTGGAAGAAACTTGAAAGAGGAAGGACTCTTTAAGCTCTGCTTGCTTTACATTAAAAATATTTACTATCAGGCAACTGATAGCTCTGCTCCTCCCCTAGCCTCACTAGAAGTGACCTTAAGTCTCTGGAACAAATACTTAAGTCTTTCTTCTTATAGACAGTACTTCTTTTCCATTTCTCTGTTGAAGCCTTCAGAAGCACCAACTAGGCTTTTAACTTGTTTGCCTTGCAGCTGTATTTGACAGTTTTTAAGCCATGCTGGGACAAGCAGGATGTTCTTAGTTATAATGGGACTGTTTGCTAGGAGCACTTCCCTTGGGAAGAGAAACACAGTATCTAAGTGAGTTGGAGAGGCAGCCAAGAAATCTAGAGATCGCTCTAGATCTAGGGCTGCAATAGGATTGTATGATCAATATATCGGATTAATACCCTTTATTCACTGATTTATGTCAGGCGAAAAGTTGCACAACTATGTATTGTCATATTTGCTTTAGTTTAAAAAAAAACCAGGGAAAAGCAGACTTTAAATGATTAGAAACAAAGACCAGTCAAAAGGAATTTCTTATAACAAAACAAACAAACAAACAAAAAACCAAAAAGAAAGAAAAAACACTAAGATCTGTGCATGGGACATCTAAAGGACAATTTGCTACAGTTCTGTGCAATTTGCTCTTTCTTTGCAACACTGAAAATACAGCATGAGTAGCTAATAGCATCTCTAAACATACCAAACAGACGTCAAAGAAATTTGACTTTTCTGTTTTCTATCCAGGTTATTAATTATCGTAGAAAAATTCAAGGGAAAATTACCAGAACATGAGATTGCTCTGAAGACTAGCATTATTTACCCTCAGTGTTCAAATAAAATTCTAACTTAGGTTACCGTACTCTGCCTGTTTCCCATAATTTCAATGCAGTGTAGCATCATTTTTCATTTCTTATATGTAGCTGAACTGTTACCACATTCTAAGGAACATGTTAGAAACACATATTAATTAGGCTTTCCTTTAGACAATACCGATTTGTTCAAAGCTGTGAAACCAAGCAGTAGATACCAGCCTTTTCCCACTGCATAGCAATATTTCATCAGTTCAGAGCAGAAAGTGAGACGTACTGCCCGAACTCAAACTGCCAACGACTTCCATAATGCTCCACTCTATATTCCATGGCAGATAACAAAAGAACGCCTTGCAACATCAAAATGTTAGTTGAAGGTCTCTCACCTGAGGATTGATGCAGTTTAACTCTATTGAGTTTATGAGATCTCCAAGGCTCTTAATCAAGCAAAGTGAACTTTGGAATGGCTTTAGGTTTCAGAGTGAATACGTATGTGGGAATACGTTTAATCAGGCATAGTGTATATCCAATTTACTGTAATAACTTCTGTAAGTGGTTAGGAAGTTTTTGCAAAAATTCTTTTTAACTGGGTATCACTCACTGGGAAAATTACCCTGCAGTTTAATGACACCGCCTTTCTCCTCAAAGTGCAAATCGATAAACAGAAGACCTCTCAGTGCATTTTCCAGCACACATATCTGTTTCTCATGCTGAATGAAACAACTTACTAATTTTAATTATTTCTTAAGCTGGAATGAAGTTACCTAATTCAAGTAAGGGATCGGTAGCAGCAGCCCTGTGAATGTTTATCTTTAATAAACCTGTAATTTTTAGTCATAGGACAAAGTAGTAGAAGCAGTGCTGAAAAGAACAGACATCTTCCTTTTCACTTCACTGTCATTTGTTCACATTCAAATGACACCTCTCCTCACATTTTATGGCATCTTTATCTCAAGCAATAAAATACAGAAAATAAAATAAATAATTAAGATCCAGGGCCATATTCTGCAAATAACTTTTAAGAAAGCTCCCATTTAATATCAACAGGAACATTCACCTTAAGAAATAAGACACATTATATACACCTTGCTAGAAGTTTTTAAAAATACAGTGTTTTATCTCAGAAATGCTGACAAAACCCCTTAGTATAGTAGGGGAAACTGTAACTATAAAGATTGAATAAAAAGATACAGTCTTAAGTGGAAGCCAAATATGTTAAATTACCCCAATTCTGCTGAATAAATATTTCCCTTTACAAAGCATCTCATACTTAAACTTTCCATGCAGTAACACTTTTAAAGTAGGTAATAAGCATTTTAGGAATTTCACGGTAACTAGAAATACAAATACTGGTCAAAGAAGACAGACTTTACTTATCAAATTCTCTATGTATGGAAGATTGAAAGATCAAAAGGAATGGGGAAATCATTAGGTTTTAATAAGCACTGTCTGAATTTTATTTTAATAACATTTCATATGGTATGAAAATATTAACTATTTCAGGAGACACTTCACTGTATCCACAAATTTTGCTATCTGAGTGATATTTCATATGTAATTAAGTCTTTTGATAAAGTATATGAACTACTGTTTGAAATTAAGGGAGAGCCTGACCAATTTTGATTCACTTTTTTCTTCAGCATATAAGCAATCAAAGTTGTTATAGAATATATAAGAAAAGATTCCAACGAACAATCATAAAACTGATAACTCTACAGGCCCCTGTGGATATGAATTAAGGAAAGGTGCAACTGCAAGCTAATGCGTAGACATCTATATAGATTTTTTTAATTTCTCCTTCAGCCTTCTAGCTACAAATGCAGGAGTAACACAGTATATACATTGTTATAGGGTTCTGGTTCATAACCATCTCCATAGAGGAATAATGCAGAAACAATGAGTGCAGACCTGTTTGCACAAGCGTAACATTTTCTATAGTGTAACACTCACCTAGTATTTCCTTCAAGCAACTGTCGCCCTCTCAGCCTTCACAAACAAAGTGACCTTGACTCTAATAACCCGTTCTCTAAATATGGAATGCTTTCTCCATTCCAAATCAATGTTTCTGACTTATTTTGGAAAAAAAGAAAAAAGGTTCAAACATTCACAGGACACAATGAAGATATATATGGATTGGCTTCATGATAAAGAATCAATTGATAACGATCCAAGGGAGGCAGTAACAAAAAGCAATTTTACCCCTAGTTTCCAAAGAATACAACAAAAAGATGAATTTGATCTAAAAAGTGGTGTCACTATACCCCCCCTCCCCCCACACTCCCACCCCCAATTCAACTATTTATTAACAATGCAGCCATGGTGAGCAATGTCAACCTTCATTTCACATTCCTAACAAACTCCTATGCAGTGATTTTCCATGTTAAGTCTAAAACATCTTTTCAATTTTTTTTTTTTGAAACAAGAAAAGGCACATTGCCATTACTTTTCCTGTACTGTTATCAAATTACTCGGGGGGGGGGGGGGGGGGGGGAAGTAAGGAGTAGAATTAATCAGAATCTGTTAATATTTTAACAAATTCATATTGTACTTTCACTTTTCAGCAGTAAATAATCATCCATGGCTTCCTGCTTTCAGTAATACTTTTCTTGTTCAAATGCAAGTGATTCTGCAATTTAAAAATAAAAGAAAATAGGGAAGAGGGAGAGAGACACCCAACTTCTTTTTCTATAATCACTTAATTCTGGGCACACTATCATCCATTGTAAAACTGTATGCCATATTGCTAATTCCTCTGTTAATTTCAGAGAGAAGTGATCTGTAACCCAGCATATACACATTTTGCCTTGCTTTATTAAATGGAAAGCCAAGAAGTCAGATCAGTTTATATTTAAAATGCGCTGAAAAGTGGATGGTAACATGCTACGTTAGGAACCGAGTTCTACTCTCTGGTATTCCCAGTGGTTAAAACAAAAAGTCAGTTCTCTCATCTGTGCTAATGTATCTCTGGTTTTAGGAGAATCAGTGTCTTCTGGGACATTGAGGGGTTTGTGTTTGTGCATGCTGAATTTACAAAAATAACTGCAGTGCTATTCTTGAGGAACTCATTCCACAAGAAGCTCAGCAATCCCTCTTGATTCCTAACAATTGGAAAATCACAGTATTTGAAGCAGTACTACTTTGAAGATCAATAAACCACCATGTTCTAGGTAAACATGTTATTTCTAAACTGATCTTTTCTTTTGTTAATTTGTTCTTTTGGATAATTGTCCTCTTAGTATCTTTACTAGCCTAAAATGACAAACCAGTAATATTTTTCACTACCACGTGATTTAGTTTTTAATTAAAAAGGATGGGGTTTAATCATGAGTATACCATTATATTTATTTCTTAAATAACAAAGCTCTTATCACTACTATTTCTCTTCAGAACAGGGACTGCGTCTTGATGCACTGTGGTTCTTTAGCTCAGTTGTTCAGTGCTCTGAAAAACTGGCTATTTGAAGGCAAATTAAAACATATGTGGTCTAGATGCATTATGAATCTTACTCATTTGTCACACTCATGAATAACTTTACTCTTTCAACATCTACCTAAAAAAATTTCATCTGCAATTTTACAATTAACTGGAATGAATACAGAAGAGATTCATCTTTACTTTACATGGGTTTCTGTAAAAATATACTAAAATGTTAAAAGTGTATATACTTTTTCATTATATGAACGATTAACTATGAGCTCATGTAGTTCTGTCTACCCTAATCACTCCAGAACATTTAAGAAGAAATACTTAAACCTTTCCTTGCAGCTATTTTGTATGGTATCTTATTTTACAGCATTTTAAAAGCAGGCCACAGTCCATTGATGCTGCATCGATCAACTTGGTCTGCGCTGGACTGTTAAAAACTGTGAATAGAAACTGAAAATACAATGGGATTAGGAAAAAGCACTAAACCCTGACATTGATTGGCAGTTTGTCAAAATTATGGCTCCCTATTTACAGAACGCAGGAAACTCACAGCCTTTTAAAAGCCATTGTACAACAGAGAAAATACAAATGAGTTGGGTAGGACTTAGGTGCCATTATGCAAACCATGTTTGAGAGAATGCAGAAATTGTTTTACACTTGAACATCTGGGACTCACTGCATGGCTCCCAATAACCAGTGAGACAGCACAAGAAAAGGCAACGAATCCCAGATGTTAGACATCGGTCATGGGCCATAGAACCGGCAGATTACAGTAAGGCTGGAGTAAAAGTATCTTTTAAGTTTAGTAGAATGAAAGGGAGAAAAGCTTTACATGGATAAGCAGACAGCTGTGTCTCCTCTGCCTAAATTTTCATGAGGGATAATATTAAGATCCATGTCATGCTGAAGTCTTTGTGAAAGCAAAAGTTACTACTTTTCCTTGAAAATTGTTTAACTGTTTAAGAGAAGTACTTGTTTGGAGTGAAATATTTAAGTTAGGTGTGTAGCACCCAGTGCTAAAGGTCAGCTCTCAGATTTGAAAATCTTCAAGGAACAGCTGGACCATGGATATTTTCTGCTCTAATCCTGTTATTGAATGAAGAGAGAATGAGGATAAATACAGCAACCTTAATTTCTCATGTCCCACTTTTCCTTTGGCTTTTAGTACTATGACTGTAAATTGCTGCTAGACTAATGAGACACCAGTATTGCTTTGTCTCTATCTATCCCAGCATGCATGTGTTTTGAATACAACGGACAGAACGTGATGGACAGTTACGTGTCAGTCAATACTGTATCACTGAAAACACTACAGTAGTATGTACTGAAAATTGTAGAAATCTACACAGTAACAATTTTCATGGCAGCTATAAATCAGGTAATAATTATCCCAATATTACTCCAACTATCTGCACATTCAACATACAGAGATGAACATGGACCATAACCTCACACCCAAACACCTTCAAGAACACTCAAGTTTGTATTTAGTTCTTACATTTCAGTTATCCAAATGATGTTTGTAATTTCTTTGGTCAAACAAAATATACTACATTATATGATGATTTCCGCTGTACAGAAGACTTTGGTTCTTTTTATATACACAGACAAACTATATCAAAAATGAAATAGACTGAGGCTACCTACAGGAATAATCTCCAGAAGCGAGGTTATCCTAATAAGCATTTCATAAGCAGGTCAGAATAGGGATGGAAAGAAAGAACAAGAGAAAGGAGCTGAATAACATAAATTTTGTAAAAACTTTGTTCAATAAGAATGGCTCATGGTACCTCATAACTGCTACCCTGAACAAGTCCCCATATTAAATCCTTAAGATCTTTTAAAAAAATTGTCTAAGTAAGGGCTTTTAGTGAAAGGAGGATGTATCAATATTCAACATCAGTGTGTATTTCATCCTTGGTGAGTATTACTGCATAAGAGATAACTGACAGTTTAAAGAGAAAGCTTTCAATAGTTTCATTTTTCCCCCAAAGCTCTAAATAGATCACACAGCAAAATCCTGAACTGACACTTCAGAAATGCTATGGAGACCATTTTTTTTTCCTTTTTCTTTCTGACATTAATATTTTTAATACAACATTAAACTAAGAAAATATTAAGTAGAGAATTTCAAAAGCATCAAATATCTTAGGAAGACAAGCCTCTAACTTCTAATGCATCCTACTGTTAAT
This sequence comes from Aviceda cuculoides, assembly GCA_035590195.1. NCBI lineage: Eukaryota > Metazoa > Chordata > Aves > Accipitriformes > Accipitridae > Aviceda > Aviceda cuculoides. Next base: position 5,002,043 of record JAVJGG010000043.1, read on the forward strand.
TTGATAACTAAATTGACAAGAAGCTGAAAAGGTAAAGCCTTGTGTCTGAATTGTTATTCCATAGAGTTTGCTGCAGTCAGGCAAAACACATTTGGCTTTATTTGCATCTTCAAGCATGAAAGAGTATGTGAAACTGATGTTGAAGATACAAGAATTATACCTTGAGAATGTATGAGCAAGAATGCAAGTGATTAAGGAAAATATATCTTTAACAAGAACACTAACAGGAGGCCTGAAAAGGATGGGCAGATATTGCTCTTTTTTGCATTTGTTTCTTAGTAAGTATTATATATATATAAATATATACACACACACACATACCTATGTTTCTCAACACCTGGTACTACCTTCCTATCTCTATACAATCTATGTCACTGACCTCTCACAAGCATTCCCATGTCTTTGTTGTTTTGTATCCAGCAACACCATGTAATTCACTCACTTGCTGAAGCTGTGCTTGACACCACAGGGTACAAAATAACACAGAAAACATTATCTGTCCAAGAAGAGAAGATTGCCTGATGCTGGGAATACTCCTATGAACAGCAAAATCAGCTTTACCCTTTCAAAAGTTAGATCAGCTGCCTGATTGATTGCCCTCCCCCTCTTTTTGTGGTCTTTCAAGAGTTCAAGTATTGGTCAGAAAATCAATATAACTCATGTAGAAGACCCTCCAAAAGGAGAAAAAAGAAATGTGATTTCAGTTTGGGAAACTATTCACCAGTATCTGCTGGGTGCATCTTTGAAGTACCAGACAAAATGCAGGAAGCTTTGCTGAAAACACGCTCATTAATTTTTTGGGGATAGAAAGGGAAGAAGTAAGGTCATGTTCTGCAAATATCCTATATAAAGAGAAAGAAAAAAGCCACTCAAGTGTTCTGACACTGTGCTGTGACATATTTCAATCATTTACAGGAAGCCCACAGCAAAGAATGCAAACAGGAAAGTTCTTCCTCATGAATAAGCTTGCCTTTTAGCCAAAAAAGATCCCCAGCTGCCCTGTGTAAATTCTGCAGATGAAATGGAATTCTGTTTCTAAACTCCCTGAAAGTCAAACCACTCTCACTGTATACAGATCTCTACAAAGAATATTCCCTTCCAGATATATATAATCAGCTATCTTGCTCAGTTCTGATAAAGTAAGAGGATGCATATGGTAGTTCTGGATTCCTTAATGCTACAGAAATTGTTTAGAAAGTTTACTCATCCCTGATACACAAAAGCAGCGAAGTATATTTTAGTTATTGAGATAGGAATTTAGAAAGTTACAAATCAGAAACAAAAATCCCAAACGAGCTATTTACACAGCATGTAATCTGGGCAGTCTACAGCCAAGAGATTTTATTCAGAAGTTTTGAAGGTGAAATAAAAGATGACATGTTTACAAAACCAACAAAGCATCCAATAGCAGATGTAGCTGGAAAAGATAAAAAGCATCATCTCTCCAGGAAGAAATTTCTAATTGCTTATTTACCGGGAGCTTGCATCTTTACTGAAGCACAGTCATGTTGGACTAGATGACCACTTGTCTAATTGACTAGTACATTTCCTTGGGTTTGGTTACAAAATGTAACATGATATAATGTGACATACATGACCGAAACATCACTTTATAAGGAAAGCTACCTTATGAGTCTGTTTATGTTTGCATGATAGAAATGAAAATACGAATTATGGGCAAAGAATGACAGAAATCATTGAGAATCTTTCAGATTACTTCCTGAGGTATCTGCTACTCTTCTGTTTTGCTGAAGAGACGTGTGGAGGGGAAAACACCCTGTCACACTCCAGATAAAAGCTTGACAACATGTACCTAAAAGACTGCATCATAGATGTGCTTATCAAGAGATGTGCCACCAGGTGTAAAGACAATAGGATGGCTGTATTATACAGATGATGAACCTGAATCTGCAGATACAGAAACAGACAATGTCTCTAACATTTTTTGTCACGCCATCATATATATTCCCAACATATTTCTGTATCATCAGTAATGAGAAGTGGTCATGACCCAAATATTCTATGCATTTTTCAAATAAAATGAAAAAAATGTGTTCCTCCCTCTACAGAGCCAACATAGGCCATTATAAAATAAAGTACTTAGAAGGTTTTTTTTATGCCGTGATAGGTTATAAACTGTTACAGATTAATTTTAAGTTAGAGTGCATCAGAGAAGTCTAATATATCTAGCTCCTTCTAAATTGCTCCTTGTCAGATACGATGGCTTTCCACTGTCTCCTCCCACACACTTTCCATCTCTCCTGAAAATTGCCTCATCTTTGAATCATTACTGTTGTAATTACAACAAGAAAAATCAGTAGTAGAAGAAAAAAATCTTTGACACAAAGAGCATTATCATGGGACAAAAATATCCTGCTGTATCCAAAGATAACACAATGCTGCATTATTAACGTTTGTATTGAATATTGACTTCATGATAAGGTAAAAATCATAATCTTTACACTTTATATGTGGTATTCCTTCCAGTTGACAAAAAATATATCTAAAAGCTGGGAAGGGCATGGTCATCCCAAAACAATTGGGGAAAAAAAATTTTAGTAAACTTTTTTTTTTTAGTAAAAACAGAGATGGAATACTATTCATCTAATGTTCAATTGGGTGAGTCTTGGTGCTTTAAAGGGAGAGGATTTGAAGTATTTACCTACTGGGTGTAATATTTGCTCTTTGTTTGGATGTTTCAGAGTGGCTCAATATACACGTTGACAACCTGTTGTTCTGCAAATACAGAACACACAGATTAGTGTCCTTGGTTGGATAAATGATCAATTCTACTTCTAAGAGCAGCAGTAGATTCTTAAAGGGGATGACAGTACAAATCTTAACATAGGGCATTATAAATTAAAGTACTTAGAAGGAATGCTTCCTTTTAAGTTCATTTAAAATCAGACTTGAAGAGAGCTCATATGGTTCAATGACTTTCTAGTCAGCTTGCTGCCCCATGGCAGGATGAATTGCCTCTCTGCTGTTCCTGACAGACGTTTGTCTAAATTGTTGTTAAAAGCTCCACTGATGAGGTCTCCACAACTTGCTTAGACAACCTACTTCAGTTTTTCACGTACTGTTACAAGGTTTTTCCTAACACCTAACCCAAATCTCCCATACTGTAACTGAAACTTATCTTAATCATCCTGGACACAGAGAGTCCTCCCTTTTCCTGCACATTTTTATGTATCGGAAAATTTTACGTTATCTCCCACCCTGTAGGTGACAGGATCCTGATTCTTACAGATCTTTCTTCTTTATTCAAGGCCCTGAAAACATAGAAGATAAGGCATACGGCTAATACAGATTTCCAAATCCCTTATTTACTAAAGAACATGTCCTGCCATTTGACAGTTTCAGTATAGAGGCCAAGGACTCAGTGGGGGAAAGAGAGTGGCAGATTCCGAAAAGCAGTACCAAGGCCAGGAAGCAGTGTAGGTTAACGGTTGGACTCGATGATCTTAAGGGTCTTTTCCAACCTAAATGATTCTAAGCAGAGTCTGCAGAGACGCACACATCACCCTGTTTGTGTTTTGCCTAGCAGGTAGATAGTTGGAGGTTCAGCTTCTATGGCTGTCAAAGCAGGTATAGCTCATTTGCATTGAGAAATAAAAAAAAAGGAACACAAAAGAATTGTCTTGATCGTAATCTGCAGCAGAGTATCCATATTATCAAATAGCCTCGACTACAATCTTTTGCCACTTTCTATCTGAAAGCAGAAGTACTTAACCTACATCTAATGCAGAATGTGAGCAGATAAAAGCAAGGCTTTGGCAGTATGACAGGTGGACACAAAGAAAACCTCATATACTGTCTTCTGGTGAGAGCTCACCTTACAAGATACGTTTGCAGACTTTTAAATTTTACTTGTAAATATTTAGGATTAAATCCTGGTTTCACTGGTCTCACAGTGAGATTTTTACCTATGACTTAATAACAGTCATATTCCATGCCACAGGATATGAATTACAGACAGAATTACACTTTTAAAATGGTGTTTTGACTGTTTCTTAAGATCTCCGTATATATCACACTGTCCTTAGTATGCTATCCTGACAGTTTATATGGAGAACACCCTCCACAACAGTTTAAAAACAACAGTTTTAAACATCCAAATATTTTCAGGGAAAGTAACAGATCTGTTTTGTAACAGCATGCTTTAACAACACTCAGATCATTCAAGGAAAAGCTAAATCCTCCATCTTAAAATTCTGGCATGAAATTGGTTCAAGATTTAGCAACTGCGATATCTTAGTGTTTTGCTTTGTTATTAGTTTTCCAATATTTTTTTTTCATCTAGATTACCCTCTATTATTTAGTTATAACTTCCTCCATAATTGCAATCAATGAATAGTAATCACTTAATAAACATATCCTGGCAGGTCTATTTTTGCACTGGGAAAAGATTAATTTTCTTTATCATCACTCCAGTAAGCAATTTTTCTTCTTACCTGAAGTAACAAAGTGAAATGTAGTGCCCAATGTGAAGTTCTGCTGTGCTACGTACAGCATTTGAGCAAGACCAGACACCACTCCTTTAATTTTTCTATTATTTGGATATAGATTCATCAAAATCTGTGTAACCTGGACTTTGCATTCACTGATTTTTATACGTAATTCTATTGCTGCACATAGGTAAAAGCTCCTTTGCACAAAGAGCTTGTTAACACAGAGCTAATAGTGGCATTCTGGGAGACTTTTTGGAGTGCTTTTCTTAAAATGGAGGTAATGCAAGAGAAACTGTATTGTTGTTAAATTTTTTGAGCTTAGATACTCAACATCAAAATGCCAAAGGGTGTGCATTCTGTCAAATATCTATAAAGGCCTAATTTGATATTAAATAGAATAAAATACGCTGAATGAACTTGGATACCTGCAGGTTGCTATAATGATTACTTTTTCCACAGCCATGTGAATCTAGCACATGAAATTGGTAAAGAAACACAAACAAAAGAAAATGTATTTTGGTTTGTATATAGAAACCTGTTTCTTTTCTCATGAATTAGATCAATTTGTTCTAAGTGGGCTTGGCCTAAAGTCACTGGAATCAAAGCAAGTTTTTCTACTGACTTCAAGAGATTTCAGACTAGGTGTATCAATAAGTGGAAATTCAGAGTAAATAAACTCTCCTATGGGATTCACATTTTTCTGCTTGAAGTCCACATGCAGAAATTCTCAAATGTCTTGTGAGGTAAGCCTGGCCATTCATTGCACCTGAAGACCTAACATGGGTATTCAAAAATTCAAACTATGTAGAGGGAAGGGAGAGATTCAACCTCTGCTCATATGCTATTTTACTCTAGTCTGGCCTGGCTTTGCCTTAGGACAAACAGACTGCGCAGTTTTCCAGGTACCTTTCAAACAGGACTAAAACAATGGCTTTGGATTAAAAAAATAAAATATTTTTTTAAAAAAATTACAAAATCAAGGTTTGAGTACATCAAATTTGCATTCCTGAATATTATCTTTTTAGGTGGACACTCCTCAGCGAGTAATTCTGACATTAAATGGTCTGTCAACCTTTCAGTTTAAAGTGAAACCATAAAGGGAGTACTCTAAATTAAAATTTGTTTCTGTAAAATTTAAGTACACTTTAGTTCTTCACACCAACGTTTAAAACATCTTGAGGAACTCATCCTTGTTCCAAAGCATCAATTCACTCTAAGGACAAATTGTCCAGTGGTAACTTCTAGCATTTTTTGTACCAATACTGACAAAAATTAGTTTTACCATCCTTATCCTCTAAACTCTCTCTCTGTTTCAGCGCCATGTAACATGAACCAGTGGGATCAAGCTGACTGTCCTCTGAATTGAATTCCATTTCTGGCATCATGCTTTGTGCTTTTGTAAATGGCCTCAATATCAGGCCTCATGATATAAGCATATGAAAATTCTTACTAATACAGGTCTGTCACAAAAATATATATCTGCCTACATACAACAAGCAACTTATGACTGCACAAATTTAATATAGGATAACTAGAAGGGCAAACCTAAATTTTTTGCCCTAGTCTCATCTTTGCCACAGGCAGACACATATTAAGATTCAAGGAAATCTTTCTAATACATACCAAATAAAAAAAGCTTACTGATATTTTAATCACTTTAGCAGCATCACCCTTCTTCTGAAAAGAAGAATTGATTATATACATCAATAATAAGGAAAATATTTATTTCACAGCTTTGAAAATTAGACTAAAAATGTCACTTCAGAATTCACTAGTTTAGCTTGTAATTTTCAGAATTCTTTTACGATATCAGTACAAGGCAGCTTTTTGTGTGCACAGTAACGAAGACTTTAAATACATTAATTACCTGTAAACATACGCATATTGCTAAAAGATTATAAAGCAAAACAAATTTTGGGCAAAGCAACAACTTTTAAATTAAGCAATTATTACACAATTTAATGCAAAAAATTATATACTAGGCATTTTGAAAAGATCTGGGAAGTATTTAATATGAAAACAAAATGCCTGGATTAATCTAGCAGAGATATGTTGATATGATGGAAGTCAGAAAGCAATTGTGAAAAAACACTCTGCATCTATGCTGGTCACAAAGTGTTCAGTCATAAAAGCTTTGATTTAAATCATATTAGCATAGTGTGGTGGAAGCATGCAGCACCACAACATTAAAGGATATGCCCCCCAAACACATATTTCTTTTTCTTTTTTTTTTTTTTTCTTCTCTCCAATAAGAGTATAATTCTGGTTTCCAACTCATGTGTGTATCAGAAATGGTTTGTATATCCAGGAAGAAATCAGAGGGGAATGAAAAAGAAAACCAGCTTGCAGGATGCAAGAATCTCGCCGTACTTTTAAGTAAAGAAACAGCAATTCACTTGTAATAGGGCTGTCCCATTAGGGTCCCTGATTGCCATAGAAATCTCAATTGACCTAGTCCTTTTCTTTGTTAAATTTACCACTTTAAGATAATTAAAACAATATGACCTTGGATTTGGACTCACTAGGTTTCTTTTAAGCTATACCTCACAGTCCTCCAAAAAATCTTTGGAGAAAAGGATGCTTGCCTGAATCTCACATTGCCTGAGAAGTTGGATACTCTTGTTCCAGATAATTTTGCTCAGACTTTTCAGAAAAGATGCAATCACTCAGAACTTCCCATTTTTGATTACAGCTTAGGGAAAATAACAATTTTTCCCTTTGTTTTCAGTCACTTTACAAAATAATCCAAATACACTACCTGACTGCTTGTAAATAAAGAACTTTATTTAGGAGCAATTAATTCCTCTTAGAATAAACGTTCAAGCACGGTAATTGAGAGGATAGAGCATCATTGCTTTGTGTAAGTATAACCTTTTTGAACTTCCCAGGCTGACACACCACAGCTGAGCTGCAATCGTGTTAGTCACAGCACTCTGCGTGGTGCCAATGCTGTACTGAGCAGCACGCTATTAGGAAAGGGTACAGCAGCATGCTGCACTACCGGCAGGGCCCTCCCATGCTGGGATTGCCTATATGCAAACACCATGCCCACTGTCACAGCACAAGGCAGGAGAATGCGAGGGAGCTATTTCTGTAACACCAGGACCACTTATTCCTCCACAACTTGACCCCTGCTTTGTGTGGCGATGGTGGTGATGTGTTTCAGATGTGATGTATAATAGCAGGAGAGCACTGATGCATCAGACCAGGAAATTAAAAAAGATGCCATTCACACAAAGGAATGTTTAGTTAAGTTTGAAAATCTTGGCTCAGATGATACCGTGATGGACCATTTGTTACATCTTTACTTACTAATGTTCATTTGCTGTGGAATTCGTTGTTGTTTTTTTTTTTTTCCCCTCTACAAATCAGTTTGTTACTGATTTTAAATGATTCCAAGAGCACATCTGCATTTCGCCCAACACACTTTGAGTCAGAGATAATATTGAAAGCACTAGGGTCCTTAAAGGAACAGCCTATTACAATACACAACAGTAACTATGTTTCTACGATTTATGAAAAGAAAGCAATATGTGCCTGTTTCGGTGCCTGTCGTTTGCCTACCAATGGTGCAGTGCTCCCCATTCCAGCCCTCTCTGCATTCACATTTCCCATCTTTACAAGTTCCGTGCTCCGTACAACGGGGATGACACACACGCTGGTCACATGCCACTCCTGTCCACCCTTCTTCGCAGCGACATGCTCCGCCAATGCACACCCCGTGAGTGCCGCAGTCGACGGAGCACACTTCTAGGGGAAGAAAAGAAGAAAGATTATAGCTAGCTTATGGCAGCGGCGATGGGGCAGAAGCAGCAACCTAGTCATGAAGGGAAAGGTGAGTAGAGCAGGTATGCTTTTGCTGAAAAGCATATGCTATCAAAAGCTTGCCTGTTCATAGTCTGACCAAAACCGGCATTGAACTTGTGGTTAAAACCAAACTAAACTATATCAAAAAGTTGTTTTAAAAAAATCTGCTAGTTTATGCTGGACAGACTGCTGTAGAGCTGCATCCTCTGTTGAGATACAAACAAATGTCAGAGGTAGCTTCCTCAACACCTGTCAGCAGCGAAGAAGGGGAGCATGTGGCTCTGTTTACTCAAACCTGGACCTCTGGTGATTTTGATACAGACATTGATTTGCTAAGAATGAGACTGAAACTCGCCTAAAACTCATTCAGCAGACAATAGTGACAATTCAGGGTCACTTACACTCTGGGATTGATGGGTAAAAGACACTTTCAGGGGAGACATTTTGGAATCCTGTTAGTAACATGGTCAGTTATCCGATGCCTCACTCCAAAAATTCTTCTGCTCTCTGCCAGCTGAAGTTGTAGAAAAGCAGAGGGGTCTTTTGCCTCATGCATCATCAAAGAAATTGAGAGTGAAAATCTCATTCATAAATTTTTCTGGCTGATGATGCATGAAGCAGAAAAAACACATCTTGATACTCATTTCACTGGTGGGGTATTCTAAGACATTAATCTCAAGAAATAACTGAATAAGTGTGAAAAGTGTAAATTTTATTCTGAGAGAGTTGCTTATGGACAACAGCTCGGTCTCAAGGTTCGGCTAACAACATAAATGCAAAATTTCCCCACAAATAGAACATTTGCTGTCTTGTCAACACTGTTTTTTTCTCTTTAGCTCATTCTGTTAGGATAATCAAGTTTTACAACCGTAGCTTTGGAGAGGATGAAATTTTTTAGCCTACACTTTTGTGCCTGCAATTTAGTGTCTCTTGCTCTAAATTTATTTTTTTTTTAATATTCCATGTACAACTGAAAAGGGAAAAATACCCTTCATTTGAAAAGAGATTTTTCTGTTTTGTTGATGATGTTTTTCATTATTAAGTAGCATTTTGATGCACAGTAAAGCAAACCTCCAAAATGTACTTAACTGTAGTGTTTTCCATTCCTCAAATGTTATAAACATATTCATAAATTATGGAAGTTTTCATGTACAGTTGGGAAACAGGTGTGAAGCACTGAAGTAACTTTTTCGGTCAAAATGAGGGTCAACATTAGAACAAAATACAAACTCCTAACCTGCATCCCCCTTGCCCCCCAGCTGACAGTCCCAAATTAAGAACACCACAAAAAATAGTGTCTAAGGTATATGCACACTTCTTCCCAACATAAGTAAAGAGGACCAAACGTGTTCCAAAGACAATTTTCTAAATTATTTGCATTTCAAACTTGTCATAGATGCTAAAATTTTAACAAGATAGGAACATTAGTGCAAAATCAGGAAAAAATATTTTTCTTACCAACGGAGCAGTCAGGACCCATCCAATTGGGATCACAGCTACAAAGACCTGTGTCCGACAGGTAGGTACCGTGCCCACTACACTGGTCTGGACACTGGGCTCTGGGAAGCTCACAATTTATTCCACCCCACCCTGGGCTGCAGAGACATTCTCCATTCACACAGACTCCGTGGTTGGAGCACGTTGGATCTAAGCAATCAACTACAGAAGAAAACAAAAACAATGTAGAGAAAGGTCAGTTCACTCCATGGGAAACATGGAGATGTGTGCTCTGAAAAGTTGATATCATGGTCATAAATAAAGCACATTGATGTAGATCTTCAAGTCATATTAATACCCAGTCTGAGAATGGGAAAGTGCAAAGTAATTTGTGTTTTATATTGGCTCCAAATAAAACAGTATGTGACTGAACAATGAAAGTTTACTGCAGGAATGCTGTAGTGAAGAAGCACAAAGACTAAAAAATAACACCTAAATTTATATAATAAGACTTCCACACATAAGCCTTCGCCTAGGGACATTTCTTCTGAAATACGTTGAAGTTCCAATGACTCATGTACTATATTTAAATAACAAAATAAAAAAAAACCTGAATAAATTGCACTTTTAAAAGGATATTTTTCTTTGGAGTATCTTCATCAATACTGCTATTATTACTATTGAAATGCTAGAGGATTTTGTGAATCACATTATGATATCCACTTTAAATACCTAGAAGTCAAAATATCAGTGGCTTTCAGCCTCATTTAGACTCCTAAATTATTCAGGCACTTCTGAACATTTGATTCATGGTCCATTAGTAGCTGAGCTGTGAAATTGAGAGTCTTAGTTACTTCAACCCATATTCTAACCAGCAGATAATTCCTCTTAAAGAAATAAAGGAAAACAGATACAGATACGGATTTCATCTTTTCTCAATCCAGAAACAACAGTATAAGAAAGTGAAAATACTTATGATGGAAAATCATCCAATGAAATTTCAGTTGCTGTTTCAATCCTGATAAATAAAGGAATGTTATGAGCTGTCTTTCAAATAAACTCTATCAGTTACATGATGGGTTTCCAAATTTTTATCTTATATCATGAATTTATACAAGTATACTATGCACTACTGCAAATACCAACATAGAGGCTTTACCAACTGCCTTTTGCTGTGGAATTGAGGGCCAAGGTCAAATTCATGTCCTAAATAAAATGAATTCTTCTCATGACTGGTATATATTAGCTCACAACAGAAGGACCAAGAATGATTGGCATTCTCTCTTGCAGCTCCAGGAAGATCTGAGTTTATAATGAAAGTGATTTATCTCTCATCTTTTCCAAATTGATCCTTCTAAATTAAGGCAGAGACATTTTCACTCTGCCTTATATGAACAATACTCGATCTTTCAAATCTCAACTTTTCTATAAACATAGAGTCTTGTCAAATTATTTTATGTAGTTGCAGAACATTTAAAGTAAGTATATAGATTAGATACAACACAGAGGATTGAGGCAGGCACATTTAGAGATGCAATAACATGAGTTATCAGAATAGTTTTGATTTTAATTCAGATTACAGTTATACAGAAATAAATTACTATAAAATTTCTTATAGGATTTTCATTTTAGTAACAACACTGGCTATAGTTCCCCCCTCCCCTTTTTTTTAAGATTAAATGCTTACTTAATTGGACATGAAAATACTATAATGCAATTCTGTATTTATAGGTAAACAAAGATTGTTTTGTGGTTCAGCTCAGATAAGATTTGATAAATCCATAAATTGTTTTAAAATTATCCAGAATGTTTGTCCTGTACTATTATTCCTTCTTGGTGCTTAATAAAATTAGACACTGTCCAAAGTTTAGAATGTGTCTTTCATACCATTTCTGTTGAACTTGGAAGACACAGAGCTGTGATAAAATAATCTGATTGAATAAAGAAATATAGAACACAAAGATTTAGGTCAATTTAATTTTAGGATGAAGGTTACTTCCTCCCCCTAAATTTAGTCTATTCTATTTTTTTTAGATGATGATATTTTAATGGAAAATTTAAAAGGGTAATATGCATATAACATTGTATGTGGCAGGACAGCTAACTTTAGGAGATATTGATGGTCCTAACGTACTCTCCATGTCAGAAAGGTATCATCTTCCTTCTCAAGTTAAAGTACTAATGAAAGCGATGTGGAGCATGTGAAAAACACCACCTTCTGCTACATAAATTAAATGTCTTTCCTCTCTCCTGAATTACAGTATTTGTGCAGCTAAGACTAATTTCCACAGAATAAGCCTATCAATACCCATAAGCCCCCAACCTCCCTTGGTTTATAGAATAACACACTAACTACCTTTGTCTTTTGTTCTAGACAAATATACTTTATAGCTGTTTTGTTATATCATATGGGTAAGTAATAGCTTTCAAAGTTTAAATTGAAGAGAGTTTTTACTTTGAACTCAAATCTTGTTCTATTTTAACACATGTTCTTAGAGTTATCATCTTGGGCCAGATCCTCAGCTGCTAAAATAGCATAATGTGATTACCTGCAATAGAACTACACTGACTTATGCTGCAAAAGTTCTGGCCCCAAGTCTTTAGAAGGGTTTACAATGGCATTTAATAAGGATTTATAAGTGGAGCTTCTTTGGTGTTTAAACAAAGGAGAATGCGCCTCAGCAAGTAAGTACATTAGACTTAAAACTCATAGCCCCTTGGCAGCTCAGATCATTAGAGCTCATTTAGTATTGGGCCCTCTGTAGATTTGGCAAAAAGGGTACTGAAAGCAATTTATATCCCTAAGGACAAAAAAGGAGGTCAAGGAGTTTTCTGAACAATATGTACCATAAAGCCCCCAAAGAGCCATGAATTACACTTGCGAAGTTAAATGTCATTGAAAAATGACTCGACCAGGAAACTGACAAGAAAACCACCCTGAACTTAACCTAATTTGGCAATTTCACTTGTCTCCCCCCAAACCAGATTGAATGAAACCTGACAAATATGCCACTTTATCTTGTGTGCAAATTTGTTAATAGGACAACAGTGTTTATGCTGCAAAAAGTGTGCATCACAAATATTGATTTTGGTGCCACTTTCATTTCAGGTAAATTGTTTGAACAATATGACTGTGATGAGTATCAGAAAGAAAAAGCTAACAGGAAGACAAAAATGCTGACCCACTTGTTCTAATTCAATATCCTACTTGGAAAACGGTGAATGAATCAACCTGTGCCATTCCTCTTGGAAGCCAAAAATCAATAGAGGAGATTTCATATATTCATATATAAATGAAGATATATTTATTTGTATCATTAGAATCTACCATTAGAATCGTAGGATTTTAATTCATGCAAAAACTTTAAATAAGGTCAGATTATTACCTGCAACTGGAGATTCATATAACCACTTCATATTATGCCCTTTTTCCCATAGCTCTTGAATGAGAAATATGTACAGAAGAAATGGAATTTTAGAGTAGAAACATGATGCTTGCTTTTATCTATTTGTAAATTAATTTATTGACTTATTTATTGCCCAATGATGTATGCAAAAGGTTTTTTTAACCTTTCTTGTCATGTTATTGGCCCCTTCCAATTTTGCAGTCAATATCTCCTGCCTTTGTAATCCATTTATCTTTTTAAGAAAAAACTTAACCTTTCAAGCACTGTGTTGATTAAATAATGTATATCCTTTCACCTCCCCCAAAACTTTGTTGACCAACAATGTTTTGTAGTGTTTCCAACTTTGAATGGTGTTGACATGAACACCTTTACAAAAAGATATGCACTAGTTTGTTCTATAAACTTCTCTGGAGTTGGTGATGTGTTTGTTTCACCCATTTCAAACATTCACCTTAGGATAAGCTGAAATAAGCACTACAAGAGCCTATTTCTCTTATAGGAGTGCTAGGTCTAGCCCAGATATACCACAGCCACTCTAGACAACGGAAAGTAGAGAGAGAATTCCATGCAAGTAGCTGGAAATTACTATCAAGATGAGGGAGGAACTGCTTACAAGGTAAAACTTACAGAATGAAATGAAAGAACGATAATTTTAGGCCATCTACCATAGTCTCTCTAATAATGCAAGCATTTATATGACAACACAAAATGTGACAAAATTTATATAACCTGATTAGACTAAGCAAACAATTGCAGTTAGTACCAGAAAGAGAGCTTCTGCATTCCTGGGGTATAGACTGGATGATGTAGAGCATGCTAAAGACAGTCTTCTCCATCTTTGATTTCGATGAGAATGCTAGCTATAGCAAGGCATTTCAGATAATTTTTGAATAGTTCCTATAATCACACACTCAGGGTGAACGGACAACTATCAATCCTAGCAGACAAAAAGGACATTACAGAATTTTCCAGATATAGCTTAAAATGCAACCCATTAAAAACAATAGAAAAACTCTACTGACTTCAACTGAGTTCTGGGTTAGAGCTCTAATAACCAGTGTTGTGAAGCTTTCCTGGAAGGAGATGACAGGAACGAATTGAACAAACAGTTGCAGTGTTGGCAGTCCTACTAGGGAGGTTCCTTGCTTTTTTTTTTGCTTTTAGCAAAATATTATGTTCACTCAGACTAATGCAAGAACTTGTCTTAAAGGTGATGACTGCAGTCCACTACCAAAGAATAAAACCCATAGTGGGTTAGGTCCCTCTAGTTTTCTTCCCTTTGTTTTCTGGTGGGAGTAACAGCTGTTTACTATAGGGTAAGAAAAAAATCAATACACATGGTGGACAGCTCTGCATTCCACTCAGAATACTCTATAGAGACTCTTTAGTCCTAAACCCATGCAAGTTCCAGTCCTACCACTTCAGTCCTCAGACTGCTCCTCCTTTTGGAAGATTAATAAGCTCTGGAATGTCATCATAAAGCAGCTTGAACTACTACTGCTCTGAGGATGTGCTAAGGTATGCTAAACTGCCTAATTAGCAATTGTCTGGTGAGTTAAATTCCCTTTTAAAATCATACTAATATATTTTAAAAAGAAAAGCAGTCCAATTTATGTTGTGCATTCTAACAGAAAACACTGTGAATAAAACTAATATCGAGCTTAATCTATGACCACATTTTGCACGGGTTATTCTGTTAAATTTGCTCATTCTATGTACACAAGGAATTGGACACTTTCAACATGAAGAGTTTTTCTGTATTTAAAGGACAGTTATCATTTGTGTGCGCCATCCACCTTTCTTTCATCCCACATGACTGCAGATAACAGGAGTAATTTGCCCTACATTAAGTCTGTAAGTAACATGGATACCTGTCTTTCAAATTTGTTTCATCAGCTTCTGTCTTAATAGTGACTGATATGTTTGCTTTGTGTGGAGCTGCAGCTATACAATTTTGTCTACCGCTGCTCCTTTTTTCTCTGCATTTCACATCTAAATTGTTCAATAAATATAATCCATAAGAAAAGATTAATCTTCACTCTTCAACAAAGGAATTATTCAGGTTTACTTGTGGCAGACATACTAAATACTGCAAAACAATGTTTACAGAAGGCCAGAAGTTTTGTCTGAACTTTGATACATCAATAAAATTGCGAGGGACTACATTTTTACGCCTCTTTTACAACAACCTGCTACATTAGTTTTACATTTAAATTTTTATTCTGCTCTTTCCTTTTTTTCTACCCATTAAATAACTCCAAAACCCAGAAAACAAACTCACAACATAGAAAGAAAATGTCTTACCTTCTTCACAGTTTTCGCCTTTATAGCCAACAGAACAGACACAGTTCCCTTCGATGCAGGAACCATGACCTCCACATGAAGGATCAATACACTGGCTGATGGGTACATCACATTCTGGACCTTTCCAGCCACTGTAGCATAAGCAGGTGCCTTTAGAGTACTGACCATTGCCACTGCACAGAACCGGGCAGGCAGCTGGAAAATTGAATGAAAGAAAAACAGCATACAGGGTCATACATGTAGTCATGTAAAAGTGCACTAAAAATCCACTACCAAATACTTATACATATATTCAAAGATGTTAATTTTCTCAGGAAAAAAGCCCTAAGATAATTTGTAATAGTTCAGTTCTTCATTTCCAAAGAAATTATTTGATTACTATTTAATAAAGCACGCATGTGTTGCGCATTCTGAGAATACAGCTACTATTCTTTACAGACTGTTGATAATGTTTGGGATAACTAATGAGGTAATCTGAATAGATTTGAGTCTGACATTACTCTGCTTTGTTCCACTAGGTAACATCCAATTTTCACAGATAGCAGAACACAAAACATTCAGTCCCCAGAACATTTTATTATACAGCATCTTTCTTATTCATAACACTTTTTTAACGTAATGTCCCAAAAATATTTTAGACCCTTTGACTTGTTTTTTTCAGTGTAAGAATCTCGAACACAGGAATAACACAAGCTTTCACCTACAACAAATGCACCTTGCCACCAATATCCCTGCTGAACCTTGTTTTCCCAAATCCCAGAGTGACTGCTTTTACCCTGTGTGTATTGACAAGAAAGTAGCATTAACCCTTATCCCTCCCTCTTGTATTATTAAGGGGCAAGACACATTCTGAGCAAATATTCATTTATGCAAATGAAGTGAAGCCTCTGAATAATAAAGGTAGTCAGCAGGTCTTGGATGCCAGGAATCAGATGTTGTACATATGCAGAGCAATGGAAAGAAACAAGCATTTTATTAAAAGCCAGTTGCACATAAATGTTGCACTAAGGCATACTCATACTCCTACATGGCCACATCTCCCCTTTGAACATGGCGATCTGTGAACTCACATGCCCACCAAAGACTGAATGTATGGTCACCAGCCAGAGAAATGGAAAAAATAAGAGAGGAATAACAGAAAATGGGAGTAATGAAGTGAATCTTTGAGAAAAGGTACCCTTTTGTGCTCTTCTCTCTGACGCGGTTTGATAAAGACAGAAAAGTATTTCCCTGTCTTTTCAGCCTTCAGAGTAATTAGAAACTAACAGCTAGTTTTACAGTGCCAAAAATATACTCAGAAGCTACTATTAATCATTAAAAGGTTCTAATGCTTTCTTGCTTCTATTGTTCCTTTAACCTGAATGATCAAGAAGAACCCAAGTAATTGATCTTCTACAAAGAAATGTGTAAGTGTCCAGTTATACAACTTCTCCACTGTTCAGTCCTGTAACTCTTATTAATCTTAGCTGTCCAACTGATCTGCTGCAAAAACACATTCCAGGATAGATTTTTTCAAGCATTTTCTTATTTGAACTGGGAAAAAATTGATCAGAAAAAAAATTTCAGATTTTTTAACCTGAGATGTTAGCTAAAATTTAGAGTGCTGAGAATTATTTCAATTAAGACTACAGGTTGATGGGCCACATGTCACATGTATAATCTTTTTTAGCCTATGCTTTCTACAGTAGAATAAGAACAAAATCAGTATGCTGAAGTTTGGGGGTTTTTTTGCTACCCCTCCTCTGCCTTAGGGCCGTATCACACATCCTTTGGTAGCAATAGGACTTCATTCTACTTCATTCCTGGTGTTCTCTCTTCCTACAAGTCCTGTTCAATTTTTTTCTTCCTCACTCCAAAACCGAATACAAATCTGAATAAAACATAATTTCCAGCAGCAACTTTCTGACTTCAGATGTGACATATGTTCACAAGTGCTTTACTGAGTTCAGCAAAAAAGTTTATGCTAAAGTTCTACTGGTTTTGCTTTTTGCAGCTGGTTTCAGGATTAAATTTACTGAACCAGCTGGATTGAATTACAATATAGACAAATACCCATTATGTCCATACTGCACTCTAGGACAGCCTATTTTATGTCTTCCTGCATGTCATCCTCAAACACCCTTCCATGATCTACAACACACTGAACTAGTAGCAACTTCAGCGCCGTATGACTAACGATTCCTTCTGTGTGCATGCATTACATCATGGAGTCTCTCTCAGTTCCTCAGCATGCACTGCCTTTCACTGCCCAGATACACTAACTGCTGCTACTGCAAGTCATATAGGTGAGCCACAAAGGAAGGGATCAAACAAGGACCACTTTCACTCTTCAGGTACGAAGACCTGGGGTGACAAACAATTCCTTTTTCCATAACTCTCCATTTCACTGCAATTTAGTCTTGTTTGGGCTGACACTGATACATTTTCCCAAATCACTGTAAAAAAGGGAATAACTTCAGTCCTGCTCTCTTTACTTGCCATGGTGTAGAGGCTCTGGAAGTGAGTGATCAGAAGGCAGCTTGTCCTGAAGACCGGGAGTAATCATGAGTGGCAAGTTTCTTGGTACCACCTTCTACACCCTGACGCATTGTAGAGATGCTGTCCCTTTATTTGGCCCTCATCTTAACACAAAAATATCTCTCTCTAGAACAAGGTGCCTCTCAGCTCCTGTATGTGGTAGTTAAGCTTGCAGTCCCTTTGTTCAGGTCCATCACAGAAGGAAGTAATATTGTTAGATGCAAATTCCCTACATGCTTACGAGCCACTGCAGAGACTCAATGTTATCATTATTAATAGTTGCTCAGTGTGGATTCTCCAGCTGCACTGGGACATGCCAGCATATGGCTTGCTTTTGCCCATCAATCTCCTCACCATGCTGTGATAAAGCTGCATAGAAAGAAAAGGTCCCAGCAAAGCTAAATGAATCAGTAGGCAGTAGACCGTTTCTTCAGACAAACCACATTAGTTCAAGCAGTTATAAAGACAAAAAGTTAGACCTGACTTACAAGCTGGATAGCTTTTTCTGTTTTGTTGTTTTATAGGCCAACATGGCACTGTTGTTTCAGGCACACCTGAAAGCACTTCTGTTCTGCAAATCTCTCCTCTGGAGTCAAAACTCAAATAAAGGCAATAACTCTATTTGAACAGCACAGACTCCTGCAAGAGGGACTGAGCAGAAGTAAATCCATTATTAAAATGAATAAAAAAACAAAACCAAAAAACCACAAGCAACTTAGATGTCACCACTCTAGACCTAGCTAGATAATACTGTGCCAGCCACCTGCTGTAGGATTGCTTCTCTCCTTGCCTTGCCCCTAAGTCTCATTAAGCAATGGGCAACTGTGGTCCAGCTAAAAGAGATTTATGTCTGCTATTTAGAACTTGTCTATGGGAAGGCCATTCTTAGCTCCAACTTTTGATCTGAATTTGCAGGGTTCAGCTTCTGGGACACCAGAGACTGGCACAGCAGAAGAAAGATTACTAGATGGTGCTGGGTCTTGGGCTCAAGAGCTCCTACAGTAGTTTTTCAGTGTTCCCTTATTCTGCTACGGTGCTTCAGGAATGTAAGTAAAGCTGAAAGCCATGTCACAGCTTTTCATTCCTCTCATCATGCTTCTACCAGGTCAGAGGTCTTGCTATGGTTCATAAATCTATTCAGTCCTTGTGAAGCTTATATAAAGTTGAACAGTAATCTGCTTTCAGCGGTCTGCCACTGCAGTATGCATTGCCAAGATGTTAGTGACACCAGAACTGACTTTGGACAAATGAGGGAATCTGTCATTTAACCTTAGGGATGAAATGAATACAGTTAAGATTAAGACACTTGTAACCTAAAGCCACAAAGTTTAATCTATAACCCTCTGCTGGGGTTATTCTACAAACTCTATAACAGGAGCATCACTCTGAGAATAAGAAAAGTGACAGAGGTTCTTGGTCAGATTTTGGCACTTTCAAGACTGCCATGTCACTCAGACATGTAAGCAAGAATGCAAGCAAGTGTAGGTTATAAGAAGCTGGCTTGTCACTGCTGTAATAAATAGCTCTTCATTAATGTTTCTGCTATGGGTTTATGGGCTGTCCTAAATGAGGAATAGAGAGAAAATCAACCTGCTCTTCCATGGAAAACAGAAGCAAGCGGTCTAGAAAGAGGTCTGCTATGCTTATTTGCTAGACCATATTGCTGCAGGGTGAGACCAAAACAGTCCACTCTAATTTTACATCCAGGTGGCTTCAATTAATGTGAGAACAACTCGAGTCATCTGGAGTTCTTGTTATCTAGGACTGCTTATTTTCCCTGTGTGAAGTGGACGGCCCCTATTCCAGGATAGAATTGATGGTTCAAAGTCTGTTGAAGGAGTGTGAAGAAAGGTTGGTTTATGTAATCAACAATCAAGTTCCATCTCATTTCTGTGGACAGATAGGTTGCATAAAGACAACTGCGTATCACACACTAGCACTGTCAAAAAGTGGATAGAGGTCTTCAGGAGCAGTCATGGCAATACTCAAGTACGTTAAGCACAAGGGTATATCTCCTGAGTCAAGTTTGAATAAGCAGAACAGGTATTAACCCTAAATGTGTTTTTGATGATGTGATTCTGCCCTTTACAAGCATTCAAACAAAGACAGACAAAGTTCGTAACATGGGTCTCAGTCGATCAATGGATACTATGCACCCTTGAGTCCTGTAGGCTGCACACATTTAAGAGCATGAATTGAGCAGGAAAGACCAGCCAAACATCCCTCAAAGTTCTCTCCCTAAAGGTTATCTTTGCATAGGTATTCTGGAGTAATGTTAACATTCCCTGATGCATGAGGAAAGGTGATTTGATAACAGCCTGTTACACATGGACTAGGAGGGGAGATGGTAAGGGGTAATGCCCAAATGGTCTGGCATCAAAAGCCACCATTTTGTCCAGTGACACTTAACACACAGGTATGCCAGCTGCAGTCTGTGCACACACTCCTTTCACCCACCCTTATGGTATTCACACGTATATACTCACCAGAGGTGTTCTTCTAGAGCATGGCAAGAAACCAGTAAAGGATATCTGAGGAGTCAAACTCTTGGAGGCTGTTGCAGACCTTGGTTTAGTTACACAGCTGCTTGGTTGAGAGGCCTTCCCCTGCTACTTGAAGTTCCAAACAGGATTTGAAGGCAGAGTTCTGGCTTGGTTCCTCTTGCTGTAGAGCAAACATTACCCTAGTGCAGAGAGAGTCCTGTACCACTAGGATCTAGGCTGTCAGTTCTCTACTGCAGACTTTTTTCATTTCCTCCTCATAAAAGAGACAAATTGGTATACTTCTCTTGAAAGTTATTTGAGTTTCTGGACACAAAAATATGCAGACTTGAAAGGTTTTTGAACTTGCATCTGCAATGCTTCCCTGTCCTGGACCAGGTCACAAGCAGTGCCCTTATATTGCTCTTATTTTGCAAGCAGCTCAGTTTTACATCCAAATGTAAATTTTCAAACAGAGCATAAGAAGGTTAGCTTCCTTTGTGCCACCTACAGGCTTATTCAGAGCCTGGACAAGTTGTCAGGAGTCACCCCATATCAAGTCAAATTTTTTCCACATATGTACCACAGAATTTTGTGGTGAGATGCTCGTGGCAGGTTGGTGAGGGGAGTCACTGGTCTGGATGGACAAAATTGCATCAAGCCTGTTAGGGTACTGTTTGAGTAAGGACCAGAATGGTTGTATCCATAACGCTTGTAAGCCCTAATCTTGCGTATAAACCAGATTCTTCTCATCACAAGCTGGTGCGCATAAAAGATGAGCTTGACTGCCTATTCACAATGAAAGCTGTAAGGAAAATTAGGACTGACTGTTGAAGTGTAAGTTTAAGGCTGCACTAACAGAGCACTTAGACACCATCTAAAGTGCCCTTACATCCTAAGTACTGCTAACTGTTCCATCAACCAATTTTAACAAGATTATCTGAAAAGTTAAAACTCATGGAAGAATGTTCCTTGACTGAACACATAATTAGACAAATTTGTGGAATGAAAATCTACAAGGCTACTATACACAAAGAGACATCATCTACTGTAGGAAGTCCTAACACAAGTTATCTCTAGAACCAAAAGAATTTACTGGAGAAGCATCAAAGACAGGTACATTTTTTACTCTTCCTCAACTATCTGCTGTATGCCACCATCAGAGCTGAAATCCTGGGTAAAATGGAATTTTCATCTGAGCCATTACAGCTTTACTTCTGTAATATAACCTCTATACAAACACATACATTCAGAAAAAAACATTCTGAAGGGAGACTATTTATACTCCTATAAGAGTAAGATATGTTCACCCTTGTTGAACTGTACAGAACTTTGGCAGACCTAAGAGAAATAAAGATTATTTTTAACTGTAGATGTTCCTGTTTAGGAGGAGGAAGTGAGTTTCAGTCATGAAACTTTTGCTAAAGAACACAGATCAAAAGAAATGTGCCTGACAGCATACGCACTTACAAAACTGCATAATGATCACCTTTTCTGTATATGTGGTCACATACTTGTACATCTTATTGATCTACAGTAACTAGTATGGTTCAACAGTGGAGGGTATACACCAATATTAACATGCAGAGCACTTGTTGAGGTTTACACAAAGTTCGCTTGGGGTCAGACAAAAACTTGGTTCTACTTCCAAACATACGGACACATTTTGAATCTTCTCATCAAGAAGATTTTCTGAATTTTTTGAGTCTGATTTTGACCAAACAATTCTTCCCTATACTCATTAGTGCAAACCAGCGCAGTGTCCCTAAGCTTGGGGAAGTCATTATGTATCACAAAACAGAGTAAATGTTTTTCAAGTCTTTAATACAACCATATTAACATTCTATAGCTGTCTCAAAAATAATCTGAATGCACAGACTGGGCAGTTTTGATACACTCTTTGGACAGAATTGCACAAATTCCTAGTTATATAAAAAACCAAAATACACGCTAGCACAATAGAAATCAAGTTGTTCTTTGTTTTACTGACCACCAGAAATTGTACTGAAGGCAGATATAGGTCAAATTTTTTGCCGATGAACCTTACCAGTGAATCTTCTGGGTGCAGTTCCTCTAGGGGATAATTAATTCAGACTCTGTAATAGCTCACACTTGGACTTCCTTTTAGTAGAGATTAAGCTGCTACTGCTGAGAGATTATGCATGATTTTGCCAGTATTAAAGATGACAGATTACTGTTTATGACAATCTAATCTGAAACCAATAAATGTATTTCATGACAGCTCCAAACTGGAGTAGAAATACAGGAAAGATCCAAACCCATTGTCATTTACAACTGCCCGGTTCCAAATACCCCAAAATTATGAATAGGGCCACATTGTACTGGCATTTTTTCTCTTTTTGGTCTTTATCTTGGTGATGCATATCTAGCATTTAGTTTACAAATGTTAATTTCTCTTCAATGGACAAATAGATTAAGATCTAAGCAGGTGAAGATGTATTTTACTGATGCTAGAGCTGAATCCTACTGCAATTGTATACCAAAGCCCTGAATAATTTTAGATTCACTCCAAAAGCTACAACCAAGCTCTTGCCTACAGTCAACCTCCTGAAGTGAAGTTATACCTATTTAGATATAAACAATCTTAATTCCTAAACAGCTTAAAATCCACAAAACCACTAAAACCAAAGGAATTGCAAATGTTTGCATTTTAGAAAATCAGCCCAGTTATTTAAGAAGTTAACTTCTGACAACCTGATTCAAATTGTTGGCTGTAGACTTTACAACATTATTCTTTTAAACAAAACAGTACTGAAACAACAAATTATCACATCTCTTGTTACACCAAGTGTTTTCCCATAAGATATTTCTGAAAATTAGGAGACATTAAATATATGACTATTTTTATTTGTAGCTTCAAAATTCAATTGTTTTGTTTGACAACACTTTCCTTCATATTTTATGTTTAAACCTATTTTAATCAGTTGTGTGCACATTTCACTACTTGTCTGCATGCTTATTAGTTTTAACTGGAGTTCATTTAGGGATATGAAAATTTGAAATAACTTCTAAGACCACTCCATGGTTTACACTGTTTCACTTTCCCTAGTTTATACTATTTTTATGCTGCTTTTCTGGTAAGAAGCTTCCCCACCCCTAGCAAACTTAGCCCTAAGAAAATCATTCTGGAATGGGAGATTGAATGAACCCAGGACCATTTTCTCTCATGTTCTTTGTGCCTCACAAACCTCATATTTGCATGGTCGGGAAGAATGGTGTTTGACTAGAGGTCACTAACTTCCGTCAGGCTGAAATGTTCTTAAGAACAGTGACAATTACGAAGATCTAGAACATCTTTTAGGTTGCTCTAAGACCTTGTGCTCTTCCAAGCAGAAGAATGAACAACTATGAATAACTGTTACTGACATTATATGCTTTATTAGTTAACTCATAAAACTGTTTACTTTGACAACAGAACACACAAATAATTTAAATTATTTAATAGTAGTGTTAGTCTATGCTTGCAGGCATCAGGTCAGCCTTAAGAAGAAATGTACAGCCTTCATAGTAGTCATGCTCTACAATTCTTACTTCAGTTGCCCAAACCCAAGCTTTACCAAGCTCCCTTGTCTAGCTCTGAGAAACTGCACATTAGTAAGCAAGAAAGAGATTCGCAGAAGAATTTCTAGAAGGACAAAAAACCCATCAGGTGTGTCAAATCTCTGACATTCAGAAACCATTTGGGGAAAGCAGCACACGCTGACTTAAGCACTAAAGTATGGATGTTTTAATTAATCCGGGGTGAATTTAATTGCTTTAGTTAAGTGGAAATTGGGTTAAAAATGATGCAGAGCATGCTGGGGTGTGTTAAAAACATGACATATGAGTTGGATGAATCGATAAATTAAAAGCACACAGATGTTTTAATTAAACCCAGGAAAGTTAACGAAGATCACCAGAGACTTTTAAGCCTATGATTAATTCAATTCATTTAAAATACCTGTAGAGATATGGGGATGCCTCCATTTGGGGAGTTATAGAAGTTCTCAATCAATAAGTACTTAAGCTGTTCTACAAAAAAAATGGCAGGATTTTTATAGAAGTGACTGAACAGCATTAATTGCACAATGAATATTTACATTCTTCTGAACACTCAGCAAACTTTTGCTTTGGCCAAAATTTATCAAAAAGGTCATAGTTTTTCTCATTGCCTTCAGTGTGACCTTACCTGTCAAAAAGACAACACTTGCTGTTCCCTGCTCTACCGTTCTACAAAGTATCTATTTCCATTAGATAACTGCTTTGGTTACAACTATTACAAAAAAAATCTATGTAAGAAATATGAATATGTCTTCCCACATTATCTAGCAGCAATTTCCAGAACCACAGCAAATTTTTAAAATTATCTCTTTGGGGTTAGTCACTTTGTACAAGAAAACTTTGCTTCATGAATAGACCCTTATAATATTCTTGATAACAATAACAATGCAGTCTGTAAGAATAGGGAAAATAAAAATTAAGCAGATGTCAGATATATTGGAACTAATTTAGTGGCGGATTGAAAGGGCTAAAGTCCCATTACTGCTAGTATAAAGATGAGCTAAGACAATCTAGCTAACCAACAACAAAGATCTAAGTCTTAGTTCTCTAAAGATATTGGAGTCCTGAGGGTGGACAGGAAAAGGCCATTGTACTGTCTCATTGGAAAAGCCACAGCTGAACATAAAAAAGATTTGCAAGTGGTATAAAACAAATTAGAGATAGAAAAGAGGACATTTGAGTTCAGCTAGACACCTGAAAAATGAGCTAGCTGTGCCAGGGTTCAAATGTCATGAGGACTTTCTCTTGCCAGTACATTCTGGATTCAACGCTTTGTCAGCCTGTTTATTCCCCCTCCACTATTGAAGAAGCTCTGCAACTCACACTACCTATATTAAAGATTGCAGTTCTCCATGCAGTACAGTAAGATGATTTGCAAAATGGTAGATTGATTTGCAGCCAATCCAGTTAGGGTCCTCCCTATCTACTACATTGTTAAAGAGCAGCACGGTCCAATTTCTTTTTCATATGCATCAGCGCATTCAAGGAAATGGAAGTTACCCTGCACTGGTTCTGTTTTACCACAGTAGAATGTGACTGATCAGTTTGCCATATATTTTGTGCCTTTGAAAATAAAGGGGGGGAAAAAAGAGGGAAGAATTCTTTTCAACTCTCTGCATGATACATAGGATTGGAGGAAAATGTAGATGGTGGATACTCATGTCCTGAGAACACTGCCTTGCAATCTAAAACTCTTTTTCTGTGGGAACTAGTTACACAGAATCAGAGCTGTGAAATTCCTGCTTTAGATATAAGCAGTGAAGTTGATACAACTACAAGAACATGCAGAGAAATAAATTTTACTTTCTACCAACAGATGGGAATAAACAGATGTTGAAATAGACTACTGTCACAGACACATATGTAGATCTTCATTTGTATGTCTTAATAATTTGATCACTAGAAAAAACTGAGGAAGAAGGGAAAACTAAACTATTTCAGAGGTTTCAGTAGCTATCTTGGTGGAAAGAGCCAGTGAGGAAGCAAAGAGATGGTGCTTCAAGCTCACAAAAAGCAGCAGTAAGGACAAACACCAAATACCAGAATTATCCTTCCAAACATCTGTGTTGTGATTCATAACAGCGAAGCACTAACAGCATGAAGTCATTTATGCATCTAGAAAAAGAAATAAAAAAAAGAAATATTTCTTCAAATATTTTTGGTAAGATTTTACACCATTCCCAATGAATGGTGTAAAAACTATTACTTCTCTGGTAATGGTTTAGCTCTGGCTAAATAGCAGTACAGCAGATGTAGGATTGCATCCATAGGCTGCAGTATTCAGGGTATTTAAAACCCAGACTGCTTTGGTCTCATTTTAGTTACTACTCTTTGCCTTATTAAATTTACTAGAAAAGATTTAAATCATAACATGATTAATTGCACAGTTCCACATTAGCTGCAGATATTTAAACATTTTTCCACATTCAAATTAGAAAATTTTTTGTTTGTTTGAGAAAGCGAAGGGGATGACAGCTAACTGAATTTAATCTCACCCAAAGAGGGTCTAAATATAGTAAAAGATCTAAATTACAGGTTCAAATCTAGGTAGAATGCAGATATGAAAAAACTCATGCACGCCGAAATTTGAAGCTGTGATTCAGGGCTGTTTCTGTTATTCAGGGATGCCAAATGTCTAAGGATCTCTTAACAGCTGTATTTCTACACTGTGATTTACAATACTACTTAATCATAGTTGCTTCAATTACATTTACCACCACCGCAAGGACTCCAGGATGATCCCAACACAACTGCAAAGACAAACTCTTAGACCTTAATGAAATAAACAAATACCAGTACCAAGTCCATGGAAACAATGCAATCTAAAAACAAAATGTAGATTGCAACACAATTAAATAAGCTAACCAATTAAACACAAAAACAAATTACAAAGCATACATCACAGTGAGCACAATTCAGCTACAGAGTCTAGTTAGAGCAGTGAGATTCTTAGCCACCAATGGAATATTATAAGACTGGAAGAAATAGTTTTGGCTTGCCAGGAGCTAAGCTGCACAACGGTTTTTGTCCTGCATGTATTTGTATGCATGTCCACCTCCTTGCTGCACTGGGAACATTTTGAAATATTCCATTTATTGGAATCCCATTGAAACAGAAAATATTTGTGCAAATAGATGTGCTGTTGCTGCATATGTATAAGAAGAGAAGATAAAGTGAAGTAACTGATAATAGAGCGGGCTTTGAAAGCAGCTGAGAGAGATCAAATGAATGTACCTAGCTTTTAATAAGTATGAACATACTACTATAATACTGTTGAAGAAAAATCCATTAATAAGATTTTACTGTGTTTCCGTATGCTTTCCATCTTGGACATAAGCAAAGCAAACTTTCTTATCATACTAAGCCAATAAAACTTGGTTCCAGTTTGTAGGCCTCAGCTACAGCACTGCCTGTGGCTCTGTCTTTGGTCTCTGAATTTCTACAGGTTGGGTAATGAGTGATCAGATAAAGACGCACTAGTGCTCACTGAAATCAGAGACTCACAATTACTTACATGCCCTCTTCTTTTTACCTATCATGTTTTGTCCAGCAGTGGCATTAGCAACTTTTCTCAGTTTTTTCCTTCCTCCTTCATTACTGAATTCCTCAGCATTAGCCATTTTGTTCTTAATCCTTTTAGCTTTGTCTTTGAAATTTTTTCCTACAGAAATAAGTCTACCTTCCTAGCTGCACCACTATCCTGCAAGCTCTTTGGGAAAAGAAGTCATACAAAATTTCAAGTTCATACACTGCAACATATAATTTAGAAACATATAAAAGGGCAATGCAATCCACAAGCACAAATTTGGCTGTATGTTTACTGGTGGTTTAATATAGAAAACAAATGCTAATTAAGTTGCTATACTAGATGTAAGTATTTGGTATATTTAACAACATTAAATAAATATCTTTAAAATTTTAAAGCATTTTTGCTGCCCTGTAAAGGCACAACTATAACAGACAGAATGAAGGATGTGCTTCTAAACAACAGGAGCATCCCCACTTGAAATTATTCAGGAAAAGCTCTTCTGTAGATAAATTGTTTATAAACCTGAATTCAATGCTGGAATCAGCTTTAAGAACAATAAGAAGTTAATATTTTGCTTGTTGAAATTCATATTTTTAAAGTCTGTTTTCTCAAATATTCACAATGCTAAAAGCAGCTCCTGGGTCCTATTTCACCTTTGTAAATATTCCCTTACAAATAACGAAAGGATATGAAGCACCAATTCTAGCCCAGCGCAGGCTAGGGAGTAATCTGAGTACTCTTATATCACCATCCTGTTACTAATAGTGCATGCCTTACAAACAACTGCTAATCCTCACGTTTAATCTACAATGTACTTACTATAGGGACAGGTACATATTTTTAAGAGTAATGAAATGTTAGGATGCTAAATGACTTGTGTTATCAACAGAAATTTAACAAGGTATCTGTCGTAGAATTCTGGAGTCCAGACTCTCCAATCCCCTGTTTTTACCTCTAATCTCCAAGAGTTCATGAGGATTGATGAGGAAAGCTGCAGACTAGAAACGATGGCTCCTGTATTCTGTTCCTTGTTGCACTACTGGCTGGATGCCTTGAGCCCCTTTTGGAGCCATGACCACTAACAATCAGAGAGAATTCAGCCTGTGACCCCTTCAGTTCTTGGCTCCTGTTTAAATTGCCAATTAGAAAGAGTTAGAGTGGTGGATTTTGTGTTGGCTCTGCTTGTCTACCTGACACTGGATCAAAGCTACTATCTCATTTCATGCAGGCAAGTTAGCAGCTGATGGACAGCAATGACTGTCAATCATTGTCAAAATAGGTTACATGTCTATTTATTTATTCTGTAATTACTTTAGGCACAGTAGATGGCACAAACCCCTTTTCAGAGTGTACTGCAGTTCCATAAAACTAAGAAACTGAGGGCAGGCAGGCAAGCACTGGCCTGTATGTAGAACTCATTGAAAGGCAAGTGAGGACATGATCAGTTTGCCAGAAATGAAAGACATCTGCTAATAAAGTATGAGACTGGGAAAACGAGAAGAAAATTTATAACAAAGGCATTTTAAGGTACTTAGAGAGGAGGGAACTGCTGGAGAGGAACATTGCCAAAGACAGCCTTGTCTGTTCAAGTATCAAAATCATGCTTCCACCCACTGTGAGAGAAGGTTTGAGTGACAAGCCAGGGCTGTGCTGCTGCTGCAGCACATACATAAGTTGGCACACATACACACATAAACACACAAAACCCCAAAACAAACCCACCTGGAAAGAGATACTAAGGGAGAAGCTGAACACATTGAATGTTGTCAACTACAAGAAAGGATGTGAGATATGTGTGGGTGACAAGTCATGAATGCAGTATTTCCAAAGAAAAGCACACTTTTTTTCTTTCATGAGTACTATGTAAGTGATGATACATGCTATGATTATGAACAAATAAAATGCTTACCAGTAATGTTGTTATTTCTCTAATTTTTCTTTTCTCTCTAACCCACTACTTCTCAGACCTCCCTTGCACTCTTGCTCTATCACAGTGGACAACACCATCATTCTACCTGTCATTAACATTCTAATCTGGATGTTATGTTTGACTCAACCATTTCCTCACCTCACATTCAGGCTTTGACAAAGTCCTACAGATTTATTCTGCATTGCATCTCTTTGTCAGAATTCTTGCCCTAGCTTTCAGCATATAAAATCTACATTAAATCAACATCTTTTTCCGCCAGCATCGATAAACTCAATCTTCTTCAGTTATGTCTGTGTGCAACAGTGATGCAAAAATCATGTTGTTAATCTGTTAATCTAACCTTCAGCTATGTGACTTTTCTTTCCCAGTCCTATTTCAGGTCCTTTCCTCTTGTCACATGGAACAAGAACTTCATGCTCCAACTTCATTTACAGACCCACTTCACCCCAGACTGCTCACTGCTAGAAATTGGACTTCATCCTCTCCGTAACTTACAATGCTTTTGAAAGTCAAATTTAAAAAGACCTTTTTTGAGCTCTTTCCTATGCTCTGTGTCCTTTGGAGGCCCCATTTGCCCTCCATTATCCACATGATGTTATCTATCTGCCCCACTATTCCTCTTTAAAACTGCCTTTTATCACTGTTCCCAAAACTGACAAAAGTCATACTGCTGGTGTGTTTATAACACTGCATATCACATTTTTCCCTTGCATCTCCACATCTGTCAATTGGTTCCCTTTCAACTTGTATTGACATGGTAAATTCCTGGAGGTAGGTGCTGTTTTTACCTATTTGTTTCGCTTGTAAAGCACTAACCATAATAGATTACCTTTAACAAGTACTATTACTCATGACAATCTCTTTATAATGCCATAAAAATGGTGTTTTTCCTATACTATTTTTCCTCTCCTGCTCTTTTCTCTGCCAAAAACCGAATCTGCTTTGGGTACCATCATGTTTAATCCAACCTACTTCACTTGTCTGATCTATAATCTTTTATTGCATAATTTTGCAGTGAGTCACTTGAATAGTACAAGACACACATTCACCATTTTGACTGTGCCACGGAAGACCCGAAGTGCTGCCTCACCATGGGTCCCATCTCTTGTGTCAGGCTATGAACTTGTGCAGGACAGGCAAAGGAGAAATGTTGTTCAGTATCACCTCTCACCTTTCCCTTCAAAGTCCAGTGAGCTTCTGTCCGCTTGCACTATTTTCAGTTCCTAAAATTTCTAGCCAAGTTATGAAGACAAATATAATTTTCCTTACTCACATAGAGAGGAAATACTAACTCCCATACACTACCACTATATGCTGAACACCATCCAGTCATGTGGGTCATGTGCTCTACTGCAATGAACCGAGTACTGAATTATTCAGCAAGATGCATTCCAAAATTCATGTTTTCCCCACTGCAATCACTCCCAGAATGTCTTATGCCACTGGGAGCATTCTGGACATCTCACTAAGAGAATAGTTTCAAGCAGAGTATTCAATGGACAAACCCCCATTACTTTATGCACTATTGCTCAAGCAATAAGCCCCTGAATAACCTCAGAGCAAGAAGAGTCCCAAACAACTGGAATTTGAATAACAACTGAGAAAAAGCAAGAGTTGCTACTTCTAGAAATTATACCTTACTTACCTAATAATTGACAGCCTTTTACATTTTTATACAGAGATTAACAGTATACACATAACAAAGAAAATGGCAGTGGTAGGAACTCATTGTGGTGCAGGCAATCATCAGAAACAGCAAATCCATTAGAATAAATTTAAAAAGAGATAGACTACACTTTACAGCTTAGTAACTATTTCAAACTAAATAGATGTTGCAAAAGAAATGAAAAGAAATTTTAAAAAACCTACCCTTCTTTTTATACTTATTAAAGTGGCGCCGTCCTTTGCCAGTAAGCCAAAAACAAACAGAATGAAAATAAAATAATGAAAAACCCACACAAGGAGAACAGGAAAAGAAACTGTGAATAACATAAATCTGAATCATTAGAGTTCTTAAAATCAGATTAGAAAGTCAACTGATCAAACATGGTACAAATTCCTGGTTTAAAAAAATCCAAAAGCCTTCAATCCATTTAGATTAAAATATTAAACATGTTTCTCATTACATTGCATAATCAACTAAAAGTATCTGCTAAATGGCAACTTCATGGCAGCTGACATGAGCTACTTGACTCAATCTTTTTCCTTCTTTCACAAATTGGACACCATCTCTTAACAGGCTATGCTCATCATGCCAATGTAGAAATCCCATGTGATGGTACATTGTTTCACCTTTTCAGATTAGCTAAATATGCTTATGATGCAAATCCTAGTATTTTAAAATGGAGGATTAAAGAAGGCTCTAAGCACATTTGCAAAACAGTATATGACAGTGTCTTTGGAAGTATTTTTGTTAAAGGAGTGGAAGAGTTGCATGCCCTTCAAATATATTATGAGATGAAACAAAATTATAGCCAACTCTGAGTCACTTGTAGGAACCCAACTCATTGTAACACTGAACTCTACAAATAGTGAAAAGCAGGACATGATGAAGGATGCCTGCTTGCAGATTTACCGCAGAACTTGGCAGCTGAAAGACCAAACTATTATCAAACATTAACAGTGGGAACACTAAGTAAAAGGGACATCTTGATATACTTGGGTGGTTATGTCATAGAGGTTAGAGAAAAACAGAGATGAATATAAAAAAGTGACAACACACAAAAATAACATAATCATAGCTGCATGTCTGATTCTTTAATCAATCCTTGGCCATAGCATTGCTTCTTACCAATAACTCCTACAGATAATTGTGGACAGGCGGTTACTCACAGTGCAGTTCAATTTACAGCAAATCTTCCACTGGCTTTAACTATACACATTTTCTTTATCAGGATACATCTCCACTCACTGAATTATCTTTTGATTATCAGACTTTCTTTTTCTTTATATGCCACATTTGATTGACATGAGATTAAAATGTATCATTACCTTTTTCATGTGTTAGATGGAATTCTTAATTAGGTTAAACTCCAGATGATTTCAAATCCTTGCCTGGGCAAGGATGGAGCAAATCTGTTTATACTGGCTACCTGAGAGTAAGTTATTTCCACAGATAAGAGTGAGAAATAACCCCCCCCAGTATTCGGCAAGAGTGCTTGAGAAGGTGAAATTTCCTCCACTTCACTCAGGGTATGACACTATTTCAGCCTGTAGGTTGGGCCGAAAGTTCTTCTCTTTCTAATAATTTTCATGGTATTTTCCTGGAGCTAATGGATCTGAAGTCAAATCTGTGCTGTCTCTCACAGATTTCCTTCATTTTTATCTTTTAGGACTACATGGGTGGAGTAAAGTAACAGAGGGAGTACCTGTGCACTGTCTGGAAACAGTTTGCAAGTAACTCCTCTCAGGATTCATTGCCTCTAATGCCTTTAAGATCAGTCCTTTATCAGGGGATTCACTGGTATAATGGATCACGCTTCCTATCTATCAGACTTGGGTTTCACCCAATGTGAAGCTCTTAGACTGCTGTGTTATTGCATGAATCAAGTTCTAAAAGCCATCTGAGGAGCGTGTTCACATTTTCTCCACATTTTTCTATTTGAGTCTTGCCTCAAACTGTTTTACAGTGGAGAACTGAGACATTGAAAGATGTGTTGCTAGGGAAATAATAATAATAATGAAAAAATCAGATGGAAAGAAAATCATTATCCTTCCATACTTGTGACAGCTTAAATATAAATTTAACATTACAGTAAATGTATATTAAAGATGTGTCCATACATACAATATTCTGGAAAAGATTTAATTCTCTATCTCATTTTACTGTGTTTTACCATGCATACAATCCCAGGTTTTATTTCTGTCTTCTGAAACTGCTCTCACATATAATCAGCATTCAAGTAAGCAGAAAAAATCTGTGGACATGAGAGCAGGCATGACAGTGCCTGTGAAATGGGTGAGGCATACAGCTCTGACACCCTAACTCAGCCACACGCTTCTGGGTACGTCTCAGAGTATACAGATGTGCAGCTGTGTGCTTGCACAGAAACACGAGAATTCTGTCAACACACCTATTTTGTCATTTTATGTCGTTTTTCAAGCTTCTTTGTTCTTTAGAAATACCATGATGTCTGACAAGAAAACAGTAGAATAGTTGAAAGAAGCTTCCAAGAAACCATTTCTGCTTTTGAGTGGAGAGAGACAACACAGAAAGGACAAAGCAGGAAGCAGAGGGAATGTACTGAGGGGTAGGAGAAGCCTGACAGATACAGTTTGACAAGTACCCTATAAAAAAGCTATTTATCTGACATAGCCTGAATGAAGTATTTTCTAGCATTAACACAGAATACAGTGGTACACAGAGGTTCAGTACACAGTGCAGGATTGCTCTACAACTCAAAATGCAAATGAGTTGATTTAATGGCCATGTATGTGTGAAGAGTGGCAGTGAAGCACACAGTCACTGCATGCATACTTTCACAGGTTAACACCACAAAGATGCATATAGCTGTCAATGTGTATTTATAGCACACATTATCACATCATGTACTTTGTAATATACAGATATCTCCTCTATATATTTGCCAAGTGTCTTAATTTCTCAGGTAATCAAACAACATGCATGCTGTATTTGAAACATTCTTTAAAACGAGTAGGGCTAGCACTGAAATATCATCAAGGCCCTTGGAGTCTTTTTTTTTTTTTTTTTTTTTTTTTTAAAATGGCACC